>JAPUBX010004011.1:0-25945 GCA_028672205.1 Proteocephalus fallax | reverse complement strand
AAGTGATTGGAAAACCGAGACTTAAGCAATATACTACCTCTCACAAACTCATGAAGCGGCATCGTTGTTTTCCCGTTACAAACACCCATCCCATATTTACTCAAAGTCGTTATAACCTTACCATGCATTTATATCTATTACCCTATATCTGTTCATTTAACTATACCCATTTCCTCCATTCAATGCGTCTTCTCATTAGTGAGGAGGACAGCAATTTGTTTTAGGAGTCACACGAGGCTTATTGAGGGCTGGCTTTGTAGAATGTTGGAATGTCTCAACGTAAGGGGGATTAATTGTGGTGATTATATGTCGATTATCGCCAGTTAAATGGACGAAACATCAATTCGCAACTCCCATTACTAACCCTCGCGACGTCTTAGCCATCTTAGGGGCGCCACACTCTTCGCCACTCTGGACCTTGCGAGTGGGTCCAGAGTGGCAAATAGGAGAAAACCCGCGGTGTTGTTCGAATGCCGAGCAATGCCATTTAGGCTCAGGAATGCTCCGGCCATCTTTCAAGGGGCCATGGATTCGTTAATCTCAGGTGTAGACTTCGCTTCTGCATATATGCACGACATCATTCTGTTTTCGGAGAGCCGTGAGGAGCATGAGGGTCACGTTCGGTTGAGTCCTTCAAATCCTCCAAGAAGGCGGGTTTCGGTTGAAGCCATCGAATTGCCCGGTGGTTTGAAGCGCATCGTGAGTAGCGCTCCCCGACATCGAGAAAGAGTTCACTAACAGAGCAGACGCTTCGAACACGGCAAGAGTAGACAAAGCCCGAAGGATCTGCGCCAACTGATGCTGATCGTAAATCGCGAAAACGGACCGAAGCTTGATGACCAAGTTGGAAGGCCCAGTAAAGGTCGTTGGCACCCCCCGCATGCCGGAAACCGTCATGGTCCGGATGGCAGAACCTAGAGTGGAACGATGTGGCCGTATTTCATGGGCGGCAACTCCACTACCCAACCCCTGCGACGTCTTCGCTAAATAAATTGAAAACAATCCGCCCAACGACGACTCGTGGACTTCGCGGACGGGGCGCGGTCAGGCGACGCAAGCGCCGAGAGCGAAAGTGGGTTGGACTAGCGATTGAGAGGGAAGTGGAAAGCATTCGCGGCTCTAAAAAATAAATATTTCGCTATCGCCATCACCTCATGGATAAACCCAGCGGAGACTTTATGACCAATGCGTGGGCAAATTACTGTCGTCATGTGCCATAAACCTGAAACACTGGGCGTTACCGGATATTTACATAATATTTGATAGAATTAAGTTCATAAGCCGACGATAATCGAATTTCCCGCTGGCTAATGGTGCGCTAATAGCGGTTGGATCACCAATTCAAGTGTCCTCGAAACGTCGAAGACCTGAGAAAAACTAGACTAAGAATGAACCTCGGTTTTGAGACAGAATCGTGTACACAGGCGGAGGATTATTGTAGGAAGATTTATTATCGATCACCTACACGTATGAATATTGGTTCCGATGATGATAAAAAGTGTGGTTGCAAATTGGAGGGATGTCCAGGGGGGCAAACTTTAAATGTAGCCAGTGGAATGCGTCACACGAAAGATTCTTGTCATGTTTCATTGCCAAGAGAATGTTTCTCATTTAAGCTTGTTAGAAAAATACTTATTTTACCGTAGATCATCACATTTAATAATTTGGGTGATTTTTCGGTGAAAGCAGTTCAATAGCATGCATGCGGACTTATCTTAGTTTTATCGTACTGCCTTTTTATGACCAATTGGGCGTGTGAAGTATTGTTGCTTTAGCCTAATGTTTGATGATAATGTCGCGCCCCGGTGTTTTACCTGGACATCGTGCGGGATTTCATGGACACACAATGCCGACTGCGCGTCAATTGGACGCCATCGTGTGTCAACCACCATTAGATGGGGTGTCCGACATCTATATCCTTCAATCCAGGATGCCTCACACTGGATTGCACAAGGATGCAGCTGCCTTTATCCACAGTCTCAGAGACTTGAGCAACATTAGAAATAACTAACCCTACGTCTTACACGACTGCCTCGACCCTTTCCTCCAATGCTTGGTATCACTTCTACGTTTCCTATGGACATCCGGCTCTGTGACCACTTCTTTGATGCAAACGCGCATCCGCTGACGCTTCCATGTCCATACTCATTTCGGAACTGATCTAACCTTCGCCTATCACCAAGACCATCCTCTCCACGAGCACTGACGACAGTGCTACATCTGAGAAGGGGGTAATGTAATGCCTCGGTGTTTTACCAGGACATCGCGCGGGATTTCATGGACACACAATGTCAACCAAGCGCCTATAGCACGCTTTCTTGTGTCAACCACCATTCGACGGGGTGGCCGTCTTCTATGACGGCGAAGACTGCTATCTGGTTTAAACAGAGTAAGACCACAAACTATCTCCTCCAATACAGGATGTCCCACACTGGATCTCACAAGGACACAGCCGCTGCCTTAATCCACAGTCGTCGAGACTAGAGCAACTTCCTCCCTTTCCAAACCAGCATCGGAGATTTCCCGTTATAAATACCCATCCCATTTTTACCCCTCCATCCATTTATAACTGTTTGCCTCATTATATCCATTCTTTCATTTCAATGCGTCTCCTCATTATGGCGGCCTGGGATGTGTATCCATGTTCATCGATTACCGTTACCAAACTCCCATCGAAGGTCTAATATTTCTTAGGTCAGAACCCCACAATTGGAACAGCGTCACATTGGTGTCAGAAGTAACGAACCTTTCGTCACACACGACTGCCTCCACCAGTTCCTCCAATACTTGGTATAAATTCTACGTTCCTATGGACATCCGGCTCTGTTACCACTTCTTTGATGCAAACGCGCATCCGCTGACGCTTCCATGTCCCTACTCATTTCGGAACTGATCTACCCTTCGCCTATCACCAAGACCATCATCTCCACGAGCACTGAGGACAGTGCTACACCTGAGAAGGGGGTAATGTAACGCCCCAGTGTTTTACCAGGACATCGCGCGGGATTTCATGGACACGCAATGTCAACCAAGCGCCAATAGCACGCTTTCTTGTGTCAACCACCATTACACGGGTTGCCATCGATGACGGCGACGACAGTTATCTGGTTCATCTATAGTGAAGCAACGCACTCTCCCCCAATACAGGATTCCTCAAACAGGATCAAACAAGGATGCAGCTGCCTTCATCCACCGTCGCCGAGAGTTGAGCAACTTCCTGCCTTTCCAAACTCATGGACCAGTATCGTAATTTTCACGTTATGAAGACTCATCCCATTCTTAACCCAAGTCTATATAACCTCACCATGCATTTATATTCCTTACCATATATCTGTTCATCTTACTATACCCATTTACTCCATTCAATGCGTCTTCTCATTATGGCTTCCTTGGACTTGCATCCCTGTTCTACGATTACCGTTAGAAACCGCCCCTTAAATGGTCTAACATTTCTTATGTCAGAATGCCACCATTAGAAGAGGGTCATATCAGTATGTTTAATGTGGCATTCCAATCAGAATTCAATTGAAGAGGCCAGCAATTGGTTTTAGGAGTCACACGAGGCTTATTAATGGCTGGTCTTGTAGAATGTTCGAATGTTTGTGAACATTTACTTAAAATTGCGTTTTGAAGAGCACCTAAGCTTATCTTCTTAGGGGTGGCTAGATCCTGCCATAGATTGAGCCGGCGGCTTCATGGATGTCGCGGATCTTATCCGCCCACGAGCGGCGATTGGAGGCAGCCAGGCCATAGCCGATAGTTATCCAGGTCTGTTTCCAACGATGCATCCCGTAGACCTTTTGTAGCTCTAATCGCTTCACGTCCTCATCCTCCTACGTGACGCGATGCCATCGGAGGGGGAGTAGTTGGTTCTGTTTTTCGGGATCTCGATGCCCCAGTTCTGCCTTAACAGGAGCGTCGGTTTCTGGGGACGCCGCACCAAATAGCCCGACCCTTCTTGTCGACGAACAAATCGTAGAGGTGTCCTAGGAAAGGCGAGATGCGGTTACCTTGGCATCTGCGCACGCAATAACTTCAAGCGAAAGGGAAAAGAAGAGACAGGTATCTATGGACACAGAGGGCTGATTCAAGCACCTATTGAGCCTGGATGATTTCCCACGTCAATAATTAGACGTGTAATCATTGAAAAAAAAGATGATATACACAGGATGCTGTCTCCAATAATCCACCTCGATAGTGTCTAAACAAAACACGGGTGTTGATATTACGTGGTCGTAAACTCGAATAGATAAATCTTCGTAATTTTTGTGCACGCAGAAATATAGGCACAACGACATTGCTCGTGTGGTGGCCACTTTGGAATGTTCAAGAGGAGAATGAGTAGAAGCTGAGAAGTGATTGGACATTGTAGACAGAGAATGTTTAGAAGCTGAGAAGTGATTGGAAAACCGAGACTTGAGCAATATACTACCTTCACAAACTAATGAAGCAGCATCGTTGTTTTCCCGTTACAAACACCCATCCCATTTTCATTTAACTATACCCATTTCCTCCATTCAATGCGTCTTCTCATTAGTGAGGAGGACAGCAATTTGTTTTAGGAGTCACACGAGGCTTATTGAGGGCTGGCTTTGTAGAATGTTGGAATGTCTCAACGTAAGGGGGATTAGTTGTTGTGATTATATGTCGATTATCGCCAGTTAAATGGACGAAACATCAATTCGACCCTCCCATTACTAACCCTCGCGACGTCTTAGCCATCTTAGGGGCGCCACACTCTTCGCCACTCTGGACCTTGCGAGTGGGTCCAGAGTGGCAAATAGGAGAAAACCCGCGGTGTTGTTCGAATGCCGAGCAATGCCATTTAGGCTCAGGAATGCTCCGGCCATCTTTCAAGGGGCCATGGATTCGTTAATCTCAGGTGTAGACTTCGCTTCTGCATATATGCACGACATCATTCTGTTTTCGGAGAGCCGTGAGGAGCATGAGGGCCACGTTCGGTTGAAGCCATCGAATTGCCCGTGGTTTGAAGCGCATCGTGAGTAGCGCTCCCCGACATCGAGAAAGAGTTCACTAACAGAGCAGACACTTCGAACACGGCAAGAGTAGACAAAGCCCGAAGGATCTGCGCCAACTGATGCTGATCGTAAATCGCGAAAGGGGACCGAAGCTAGATGACCAAGTTGGAAGGCCCAGTAAAGGTCGTTGGCACCCCCCGCATGCCGGAAACCGTCATGGTCCGGATGGCAGATCCTAGAGTGGAACGATGTGGCCGTATTTCATGGGCGGCAACTCCACTGCCCAACCCCCGCGACGTCTTCGCTACATAAACGGAAAACAATCCGCCCAACGACGACTCGTGGACTTCGCGGACGGGGCGCGGTCTTGCGACGCAAGCGCCGAGAGCGAAAGTGGGTTGGACTAGCGATTGAGAGGGAAGTGGAAAGCATTCGCGGCTCTAAAAAATAAATATTTCGCTATCGCCATCACCTCATGGATAAACCCAGCGGAGACTTTATGACCAATGCGTGGGCAAATTACTGTCGTCATGTGCCATAAACCTGAAACACTGGGCGTTACCGGATATTTACATAATATTTGATAGAATTAAGTTCATAAGCCGACGATAATCGAATTTCCCGCTGGCTAATGGTGCGCTAATAGCGGTTGGATCACCAATTCAAGTGTCCTCGAAACGTCGAAGACCTGAGAAAAACTAGACTAAGAATGAACCTCGGTTTTGAGACAGAATCGTGTACACAGGCGGAGGATTATTGTAGGAAGATTTATTATCGATCACCTACACGTATGAATATTGGTTCCGATGATGATAAAAAGTGTGGTTGCAAATTGGAGGGATGTCCAGGGGGGCAAACTTTAAATGTAGCCAGTGGAATGCGTCACACGAAAGATTCTTGTCATGTTTCATTGCCAAGAGAATGTTTCTCATTTAAGCTTGTTAGAAAAATACTTATTTTACCGTAGATCATCACATTTAATAATTTGGGTGATTTTTCGGTGAAAGCAGTTCAATAGCATGCATGCGGACTTATCTTAGTTTTATCGTACTGCCTTTTTATGACCAATTGGGCGTGTGAAGTATTGTTGCTTTAGCCTAATGTTTGATGATAATGTCGCGCCCCGGTGTTTTACCTGGACATCGTGCGGGATTTCATGGACACACAATGCCGACTGCGCGTCAATTGGACGCCATCGTGTGTCAACCACCATTAGATGGGGTGTCCGACATCTATATCCTTCAATCCAGGATGCCTCACACTGGATTGCACAAGGATGCAGCTGCCTTTATCCACAGTCTCAGAGACTTGAGCAACATTAGAAATAACTAACCCTACGTCTTACACGACTGCCTCGACCCTTTCCTCCAATGCTTGGTATCACTTCTACGTTTCCTATGGACATCCGGCTCTGTGACCACTTCTTTGATGCAAACGCGCATCCGCTGACGCTTCCATGTCCATACTCATTTCGGAACTGATCTAACCTTCGCCTATCACCAAGACCATCCTCTCCACGAGCACTGAGGACAGTGCTACATCTGAGAAGGGGGTAATGTAATGCCTCGGTGTTTTACCAGGACATCGCGCGGGATTTCATGGACACACAATGTCAACCAAGCGCCTATAGCACGCTTTCTTGTGTCAACCACCATTCGACGGGGTGGCCGTCTTCTATGACGGCGAAGACTGCTATCTGGTTTAAACAGAGTAAGACCACAAACTATCTCCTCCAATACAGGATGTCCCACACTGGATCTCACAAGGACACAGCCGCTGCCTTAATCCACAGTCGTCGAGACTAGAGCAACTTCCTCCCTTTCCAAACCAGCATCGGAGATTTCCCGTTATAAATACCCATCCCATTTTTACCCCTCCATCCATTTATAACTGTTTGCCTCATTATATCCATTCTTTCATTTCAATGCGTCTCCTCATTATGGCGGCCTGGGATGTGTATCCATGTTCATCGATTACCGTTACCAAACTCCCATCGAAGGTCTAATATTTCTTAGGTCAGAACCCCACAATTGGAACAGCGTCACATTGGTGTCAGAAGTAACGAACCTTTCGTCACACACGACTGCCTCCACCAGTTCCTCCAATACTTGGTATAAATTCTACGTTCCTATGGACATCCGGCTCTGTTACCACTTCTTTGATGCAAACGCGCATCCGCTGACGCTTCCATGTCCCTACTCATTTCGGAACTGATCTACCCTTCGCCTATCACCAAGACCATCATCTCCACGAGCACTGAGGACAGTGCTACACCTGAGAAGGGGGTAATGTAACGCCCCAGTGTTTTACCAGGACATCGCGCGGGATTTCATGGACACGCAATGTCAACCAAGCGCCAATAGCACGCTTTCTTGTGTCAACCACCATTACACGGGTTGCCATCGATGACGGCGACGACAGTTATCTGGTTCATCTATAGTGAAGCAACGCACTCTCCCCCAATACAGGATTCCTCAAACAGGATCAAACAAGGATGCAGCTGCCTTCATCCACCGTCGCCGAGAGTTGAGCAACTTCCTGCCTTTCCAAACTCATGGACCAGTATCGTAATTTTCACGTTATGAAGACTCATCCCATTCTTAACCCAAGTCTATATAACCTCACCATGCATTTATATTCCTTACCATATATCTGTTCATCTTACTATACCCATTTACTCCATTCAATGCGTCTTCTCATTATGGCTTCCTTGGACTTGCATCCCTGTTCTACGATTACCGTTAGAAACCGCCCCTTAAATGGTCTAACATTTCTTATGTCAGAATGCCACCATTAGAAGAGGGTCATATCAGTATGTTTAATGTGGCATTCCAATCAGAATTCAATTGAAGAGGCCAGCAATTGGTTTTAGGAGTCACACGAGGCTTATTAATGGCTGGTCTTGTAGAATGTTCGAATGTTTGTGAACATTTACTTAAAATTGCGTTTTGAAGAGCACCTAAGCTTATCTTCTTAGGGGTGGCTAGATCCTGCCATAGATTGAGCCGGCGGCTTCATGGATGTCGCGGATCTTATCCGCCCACGAGCGGCGATTGGAGGCAGCCAGGCCATAGCCGATAGTTATCCAGGTCTGTTTCCAACGATGCATCCCGTAGACCTTTTGTAGCTCTAATCGCTTCACGTCCTCATCCTCCTACGTGACGCGATGCCATCGGAGGGGGAGTAGTTGGTTCTGTTTTTCGGGATCTCGATGCCCCAGTTCTGCCTTAACAGGAGCGTCGGTTTCTGGGGACGCCGCACCAAATAGCCCGACCCTTCTTGTCGACGAACAAATCGTAGAGGTGTCCTAGGAAAGGCGAGATGCGGTTACCTTGGCATCTGCGCACGCAATAACTTCAAGCGAAAGGGAAAAGAAGAGACAGGTATCTATGGACACAGAGGGCTGATTCAAGCACCTATTGAGCCTGGATGATTTCCCACGTCAATAATTAGACGTGTAATCATTGAAAAAAAAGATGATATACACAGGATGCTGTCTCCAATAATCCACCTCGATAGTGTCTAAACAAAACACGGGTGTTGATATTACGTGGTCGTAAACTCGAATAGATAAATCTTCGTAATTTTTGTGCACGCAGAAATATAGGCACAACGACATTGCTCGTGTGGTGGCCGAAAATGGAACAGCCAAACCGTAAAGGTTGCGACACCACTTCCCTAGCCGAGGGACATAATGGCGAAGCTGGCGGGGTCCGCCGTCTTCACTACGCTTGACCTAGCCACAAGACAGCCTTCGTGACTCCATGGGAAATGTAAAGGAATGTAAAGTCAAGCCCTCCGTGCTCATTAATGCTCCAGCCATATTCCAAGGCGCTGTTTGAAGGGTTAAAATTCGCGTCCGCCTACATGGATGACATCATCGCGTTCTCAAGGACACGGGAAGACCACGTATTACATTTCCTTTAACCCTCCAGATATAGCGGGAGGCCGGATTCCGAGTCAAACCCTGCAAATGCCAGTGGTTCCAAACCACCGTGAAATACGTTGGGCATCTAATCTCGGTGGAAGGGGTAAGGGCGATTCCCGAATCGGCAGCCGTCGTACTCCAATTCGGCCGACCGACCGACGAACGCGCTGGACAGCCGCCGATTCCTGGAGTTCGTTACCTACTATTCTGCGTGATTTTGATAGGCTAGCCGAGATAGCTGAACCCCTTAACCGACTGGTCTGGAAGAAAGCTCCGTTCGTGTGAGGGGAAGAGCAACAGAAAGCTTTCGAAAAGCTCAAGCGAATCGTCAGCAACCCTCCAACAATCGCCCTCCCGGACTTCGAACAGGAGTGTACGATCCGCATGGACGCCTCCGACACAGCCCTTCGTGAACCCGATTTAAAACTAGCTATGGATTCTGGTATACTGCATTCCGCTTGCAAAGGACTGACATGTAGCCGATGATGAGTGGACAAAATCTTTACCCTGCGCTGAATACGGGAACATCGTCACAAGTACCAACAGCCAACCAGAGCACGTTTCACCGACTTTAATTCTACTCGGGCACTCGAGCGAAAATTCGCGTCTACGTTGAAGAGTTGCCCCTGAACGCTAACGTCTGCCATCTATCACTGGTTCCTGCGACGAATCCGTGAAGCAGACTGGCGTGACAAGATCTCCAACAACGTCTTAACCTTGAGATAAAGGCGTCAATAAAAGCTGTCAACTCTATTGTACAACGTCGTCGGCTGCAGTGGTTCGGCCACATTCAGCGCCGCCCAGCGACAGAGTTCACAAACCCGTCTTGCGCCATCACCATGCACAGGTTGGCGATGTCGGGCCGGTTGACAACTAAAAACGTCAAGGAGGAAGTGAGGCGATTAGAGCTACAAAAGGTCTACGGGATGCGTCGTTGGAATCAGCACCATTGAGAACTGTCGGTTATGAACCTGGCTGCCTCCAATGGCATCTAGATGCCGAAAACCGGGACCCTATTTGACCAGCCGGCACAATTTTTTTACTTATTTCTTTGTGTTTTTCGGGTCTGTTATCCGCTGTTAAGTGCACCGGGTGACAAACGAGTTCTGATCGCTCGAACAGCCCACAGAACGCCAAGTCCCCTCCGATGACATCGCGTCACGTAGGAGGAGGACGTGAAACAACTAGAACTACAAAAGGTCTACGGGATGCGTCGTTGGAAACAGAACTGTATAACTATCGGTTATGACCTGGCTGCCTCCAATTGCCGCTCGTGTGCGGCTACGATCCGCGACATCCACGAAGCCGCCGGTTCAATCTATGGCAGGATCTAGCAACCCCAACGAAGTTTCTAGAGCTTAGGTGCTCTTCAAAATAAAATTTTAAATAAATGTTCACAGACATTCGAACATTCTACAAAACCTGCCATCAATAAGCCTCGTGTGAATTCTAAAACAAATAGCTGGCATCCTCGGTTGAATTCTGATTGGAATGCCACATGAAAGATACTGATGTAACCCTCTTCTAATGGTGGAATTCTGACCTAAGAAATGTTAGACCATCGCAGGGTTTTTGTAACGATGCACGTCCAAGGAAGCCATATTGAGAAGACGCATTGAATAGATTAAAAGGGTATAGTTAGATGAACAGATATGTGAACGGATATAAATGCATAGTGGGGTTATATAAACTTCGGGTATAAATGGGATGGGTCTTTGTAACGGGAAAACTAAGATGCTGCTTCATGAGGTTGGAGGGAGGATGTTGCTCAAGTCTCGGCGACTGTGGATGAAGGAAGCTGCATCCTTGTGTGATCCAGTGTGAGGCATTCTGGATTGAAGTGTGGTGTGTGGTCTCACTCTAGATGGACAAGATAACAGTCTTCGCCGTCATAGAAGACGGACACCCTATATAATGGTGGCTGAAACAATATGGCGTCTTATTGACGCTTGGTTGACATTGTGTGTCCATGAAATCCCTCGTTATGTCTTGATAAAACACCGCGGCGTTACAATCAATGCCATCGGAAGTTGGGCTAGAGCAACAGTATTTCACACACCCAATTGGTCATAAAAAAAGCAGTACGACAAAACTAAGTTTAGTCCGCACGCATGACATGGAACTGCTTTCACAGAAAATCACCTACATTATTTAATGAAATGATCACCAGTAAAATAAATATTTTTCTATTGAGAAAATGAGAAAAAATCTCTTGGCATTGAAACATGATAAGAATCTTTTTTGTTACGCATGCAACTGGCGACATGAATAGTTTTCCCCATTGCCTGCCTCTAATTCGCAACCACACTTCTGAAAATCGTTGGACCCAATATTCATATCTTATCGTGTTTGGTATCGATAATAAATCTTCCCTCACAAACCATCCTCCCTTGTGTAAGATTCTGTCTCAAATCGAGGTTCACCCTCTGTCCAGTTTTTCCCAGGTCTTCGACGCTTCGAGGACACTATATTTGGTGATCCCACCGCAATCACTGCACCATCAGCCACTAGGCAATTCGAGTACCGTCGGTAAAATAAGTATTTTTTATTTGGGTTAAACTTGGACTTTAGAATTATTGAACGTAACTGCACCATTGACAGCAACATTTGCAGTCTTTGAGATGGCGATGAGGCGGCTCAGTTAACTCAATTATATCAAATCTGATGTAGGTATGCGGTAACGCCCTGTGGCTCAGTTGAATGGCACATTACGACAGGGGTCCACCCACACATTGGTGATAAGGGCTGAGCTGGATTCGAGTAATTGAATTTGTGGAATATTGCTTCAAGTGCTCCATGTCACAAACTCAATGGAGGTTTGATTAAAGATTGTGGTTTGTGAAGTCTTGCTGTTTATTATATGGATTCACTGAAATAGTTATCGTAGACTGTGAATAGATTTTATAACTTTAAAAGTTACAAGGCTTATCGAGAGAAACGCGATTAGAGACCGTATTCGAATCGATTCCGGGCCTCACGGATTCGTCATTGGAGTCTGTCTTGGTAGGGAGCGATGCGTCACGTCTTCGATCTTCCAACGAAAATGAGGATCTCGTCTCCGTAGCTAGTTGCCTTGGTTCTTCCATCGGGGTTGGCGACGGAGTTTTTTCTCTGTCTGTCTGTAGGTAGGCCATCAACGAGTTCAACACCGTGAACATCTCCCTCATCTGGGCTGAGAAAGTAGCGATAGAGGTTTCGTCACATCACACATTCTTCGTTATAGGAGAAGGGCTACCGGGCTTCGATAGAACCCGATTGGGAACTTGGGCATTTCTATTTCGTGGTCTGGATGATCTTTCAAGTGTCATTGTCAGAGTACCTGAAACCACCAACCAGAATCTTGAGAATTTCTATTTCGTGATTTCACAATCATGAACGGAGAGTTAATTTTAATTCTATGCCCATCCCAATTGACGCGAACGCTCTTTCGCCGCCCGATTTAAGTGGTGGGAGTGTCTTTCTTCTCCTGTTGCCCTGCAGATGAAAGGTTGTGGAATGCGAGATAACAAACGGCCCAGTTCGGCAGGGGTTGACAGAGAATGGGTAGAAGCTGAGAAGATGATAGGACAACCCGGAGGGAGGAGAATGAGTAGTAGCTGCTACGCCATATGCCCGGCCTAGTTCAACCGTGGATCGAGCAAATACTTCCATGTGCTCCCTGAGAATTGCTATAACTGTCTCGGTTGCTACCGTTCACAGACGTGACGGAAAGGTTGAAAGGCCTGTCGAGAAATCGGACTAGGGCCGGCCTTGGAAATATCCGTTTTCTCTGCAACCACGGTGTTCTAGGCCTTGGGCTTAACGGCAAATATTGCACTGATGAGGAAAGCGTTGCAGGGTAGAGGAAGTTGGAAGTGAGGTTTCTTAGGAAGTTGGTAGAGGTGGCGTCCCAGCGCCGTGGGAATGAAAGACCCTCCCCGACACCGCAAATAATTCTGAAGTGCAATTAAAAAGTTCCATTTCATTTCGAAATGAATTACATTCTAGACACATTGCCACCCATAACGGTCACCTATTCACCTTATTTCGCTATTTTTACGTAGTGCAGGTGGCGTTTAGTATATCTTATTTACTAATGTTTCACAAACGGCCGTCATTTCCAGTTATGCGAGTTGCAGGTTATTCGGCGAGGTTATCCGGCGACACCGAGATTGGCTGATTGTCTGGAGGTAATCAAAGCGCGTCAAATACCATTGGTAAAAGACACACACGATTGGCTTGGTCGTACCTGGCGTTGTTGCAGTACGGGCTTTCGCATCAAAGCACCAGCCAATCACGATCAGCCGAAGACATTGGTGCCACCCGTGTGAATTCATTTAAACCTCGCAAGCACACACAGAGAATCATTCATTTAGCCATGAGTTCTCAACGCAGCCTGACGGTGCAAATTGCGTCCGTCGATGATGATGATGACACCCTGCAAATCGATTATGCTAGATTGGAAGCCTTGCTTGGAAGGAAGCCCAAAGAACATTGCAGTTGTCTCAATCGGTGGGGAGTTTCGAACCGGGAAGTCATTTCTGCTGAATTTCATGTTGCGTTACCTCTAGCAGTCAAAGGAAAGATGCTGACTGGATGGGAGATGCTACAAAACCATTGGATGGTTTTCAGTGGTTAGCCGGAGATCGACAGTCAAACAACAGGCATCGTGGCCTGGGGTGAGCTATTGGACATTGACGAAAACAGATCGCTTCTTCTTCTGGATACTCAGGGCCTTTTTGACGGAGAAAGCAGCACAAAAAATGAAATGATGATATTTGTTCTGAGTATGCTGCTTTGCAGCACTCAGATTCTCAACGTATCATCGCAAATCAATGAACTATATTTTGGAAAGTCTGCAGCTGTTCGTTAATTATGGCAAGGAGTCTGCGGCCTCTGGTGAACTCTTCCAGGTGAACTTGCTTACAATTAATATGTAACCTTGTGGAACTATAATAAGTCCGTTTAGTGTGTCATTAGCAGTTGTGGTACTTCTAGTGTATAGAAATAAAATAGCTCCAGGCGATTGCCTTATAGATAATAAGATATGCTATATGATATTAATTCCCATAACGTGCAGACAACCACGCCGGGTTAAAAGGTCCCCACGTCACTTGTCCCACCACCCTCGTCTCTCGACATTCGGTCGTATCAATCACCCCTACATAAGTCTGATTGATTTCCGTTTCTTTGAAGCATCTCCACTTCCTCGTGCGTGATTGGGGCAAAGCTATAACGCACCCCTACGGCCGTGAAGGTGGGACAGGAGTATCTGCAAATCTTTCTTTACGTAGGTTTTCATGCGATTCGATACGTTATACATTTGACTCCAAATCCGAACCAACGCCACCGTCAGAACTTTGACTGGCTAGACCACTTGTCTGTTTCACACTGGGCGTTACGACATCATAACGGAGTTGCTAACTTATTGCTCACTGTTTACTGTTATTTTAAAATTCCCTTTAGAAAAATAAGAATCGCCAGCTCGAAGAATATCGAACTGAGAAAGGATATCGCCGGTTGCTTTGACAAACTGTCCTGCTACCTTTTTCCCCATCCAGGAAAATGCGTTGGGGAAGATGCAGACTTTAAAGGTCAAGTTGGAAAATTAGAGAAACATATTTGTCGACCATTTAAAACAATACATACCATGGTTGCTGTCGACTGAAACACTACCAACCAAAAAAATACTCGGAAAAGAAATGAACGGAAAAGAACTGTTTGACGCCTTCAAAATGTATGCAGAGGCAATCCAGAAATGCGGTAACGTGGAAATCCCCACGATTTTGGGGGCCCAGAGGAAATTGCGCTGCGTTGATGCCGCTCGCAGAGCGTTGGACGCGTACAAAGCGGCCATGAAAGAGGTAAGATTAAATTACACGACGCCAAACGCCTTGACAACAAACATTAATCATAATAGCTAATTGCTACCTTGCACACGAGAATAGGAATCAAAAGACCGACTATTGGATTGTTTTAGAATGGATCAATTACCGTGAAACAACTGGATGAAAAACACACAACGACAATCGACGGAGTTTCTCTCGAAGTACGACGAGTCTGTTAAAGAATTCGAAGCACCTGAAATCAAAGAGAAGCTAGCAAGTGACATCAATGATGAATACACAAATATCTCAGCCTCTCACAAGGTAAGCTAACGTGAGAGAGTTGACCCCAAGTCATCAACGCAGATAAGGAATCTCGAGTAGTACAACATAGTTGTGTTACATGTTTGAATTCACGAGAACATCGAGAGAGTCCCGTTTACGGTACATATGGCCTATTCCGATGATCAAAACCTTCCGTTTTCAGACTAAGATGCATTCCTGTTATAAGAAAAAACTCGACGACTTCTTTTAATACCTTGAGTGACTCAAAAAACAGATAGGGAGTCTCATTGTTCCAAGGCGCTATTTAAAACGGGTCATTCTGTGAAATTTTGCGTGTTGCCATGGATCGGTGTGTCTTCTTATAATTGCTCCCACGGTTGATTTCTACGGCAGATTCAGTCTTCCAAGCCTGGTGCTAGTCTACTATTTTGTTCTTGGTGTCTTTTGCCAGCATTGTGATCTCGGATCCAACGTTTGCATTATGCTACTCCATGTTATTCTCTTCGATGAAATGTGTTGATCTAGAAAAGAATATCCAATAGGGTAATACCCCGATTAAAAGCGCGTTGAAGGTTCACGCGGCTTCTTTCTGCTGACAACCTCTAGCATCAACACCCTCTCGCTTTTCAGACACAGGGCGAGGAACGCTGCAGGTTGGCGGCTTCCACACAATTGAGGGCGTACAAAGCGGCTATGAAAGAGGTGAGTGTTAACGCGGGGCCTCACAAGTAGTCTGACAACAAAGTGGCGAGAGAAATACTAACCCACAAAATATCGCAATGCCACGATTTAATCATTAACGCTAATCGCTACCTTGCACACGAGAATAGGAATCAAAAGACCGACTATTGGATTGTTTTAGAATGGATTAATTACCATGAAACAACTGGATGAAAAACACGCAACACAATCTACGGAGTTTCTCTCGAAGTACGACGTGGCCGCTAATGGATTCGAAGCACCTCAAATCAAAGAGAAGCTAGCAAGTGACATCAATGATGCCTACACAAATATCTCAGACATGCACAAGGTAAGCTGACATGAGAGAGTTGACCCCAAGTCATCAACGCAGATAAGGAATCTCGAGCAGTACAACATAGTTGTGTTACATGTTTGAATTCACGAGAACATCGAAAGAGTCCCGTTTACGGTACATATGGCCTATTCCGATGATCAAAACCTTCCGTTTTTTCAGACCAAGATGGATTACTATAAGGAAAAACTCGACGACTTCTCTGAATACCTTGAGGGACGCAAAAGATTTTTAAACGACATCAAGGATAAAATCGAAAAAGCGTCCAAGGAAGTGAACTGGTGGAAAAATCCTATTAATGTGGGACTGATAGGCGCTCCTTTTACTGGCCTTGCTTTCGGGGCTGCAATGGGCAACGATAAGTAAGTATTGTGCCAGATACGCCGTTTCGGTTCTGGTTATTAATGCACCATTTTTCATTGTCTGTCTTAGATACTTGATAAAGGAGGTTGAAGAGTTACCACGGAAATTAAAAGACAAAGTGCAAAAAATCTCGTCATTTCTACGGAACAATTCATCACATGAACTTCCGACACTTGGGATTGATAAAATAGGCACTGATGGCGATCTATGTAAAGTCATCGACTACATTACGTGAGTGCTCCATTGATTTTCAAAATTAAAATGTATTAAAATGTAAATTAAGACCTCACCCTCTATTTTAGCTCTGTAATGGACAAGGTTAAAACCCTCAATTGTACTATCAGCTGTAGTCTGCTTTAGCAATGTCAATGTCAAGAATATTTCGAGAAGTAAAAGGACGCACTGTTGGAAGAAAAGTAAAATACTTATTTCATCTTTGTAACTCTGTCAAAAAGCCCCCAATCAGATTTGCGTCGGTGCATTGGTCTTTCGTTATCAGTGGTTTTGTCTCGTGGGTCTCGGGGAAGTGTAGAGTTCAACTATTGCAAAGACGTAGATTGTATATAGAGACATGTTTTGTTGAAACATATCAACAACGCCGAAATCAGCCAATATCGGTGGCGTCGGATAACGGATTACCTCGCCGAATAACCAGTCACGTTATTGTTTTCTGGAACTGTGTTTGAAACCGGATAAGTATTCCGCAAATCTGGAAACATTCGTGAAACCTTTGTCAATAGTGAAATGAGAAGAATATGTTACAGTTACGGGCAGCAATGTGCCTAGAATTTCAAAAGTTTTACGAGGAAAAGAACCGCGTTCTGACTTTTGAAATGCACTTCAGACCATTTAATGCGGGCTTCTATCGTCCTCGGTCGAAGAGATTTGCAATTGGGTAAACTTGAATAGAGGGTATATGTTATAGTATTGTATGGAGGGTTGAATTAACCCTGAATGTATAATAGACGAATTGTCTGTAATATCGGTATCACCCAAATGGCCAACCGAGACCTTTAACGAATAAGACACGTGCAGCAAGGAGAAATCGTATTCGTAAGTGTAACGTACAATATACGTCAGTATAGTAAAACACAATTAATAATTAGAGTAAGCAATCACCACATCCACCTGGGTGCAGCAGCTTCGATGGCATGCGGTAGTTGACCGGCGATTTCAAACCCAAACGCTACGAGCGCCGAGGTAGAGCTTGTGAGCTTTGGTCTGGAACGGATGGAGTCGTATTAGCCGGATCAGCTGGTTCAGACGGATGGGAATCAGTAACAGTCACGGCTGGTTCAGAAGGATGGGAATCAAGTAACGGGCATAGCTGGTTCATCGAATCGGATTTGATCGACATGCCGACGATGACTTGATAAATCAGTGACGTCGAGGATGGTAACCATACGATTCCCACTTCTTCCAAGAATAAGACCTCGAGACGGTCGAAAATCATTCCCTTTGAAAAAGGTAACTTCTCCCGATTTAAGGCATTGGAACGATGTATTGAGTTTGCGCCCCTTGAATAACACAACCGGACTTTTACCAGTGGTAGCTTGATCAGCATTACGGTACTGCATTAGGAAATTGTCGATAGACCGATCTAAGTCTGTAAATGTACTTGGTTTCATAGATGATATAGCCGCCTTCAGGGTCTTGACGAAGTTCTCTGCTAAGCCATTCGACTGAGGATGTCTGGGAGCCGTGAGCAAATGCCGGCATCCGAGACCTTTGACCCAAGTGACCAAATGGTCGGCGGTGAAATGTGTACCATTGTCCGTAACCAAAACGAGCGGAATGCCTTCACGGCTGAATAACTTCCGAAACACCGCTTTGGTGAAGTCAGCATTGGCACTGGTCGTCAGAAATACTTCAGGCCAACGTGAAAATGAATCGATCACGACAAGAGCATAGTATTTGCCGAGAAATGGTCCACAATAATCAGCATGTATTCGTTGCCATGGCTCACAGGACCCTGGCCATGGAGACCATTTAGAAGGCCTTGAGGGCAACTTGTGCAAGCAGCCATCACACCGGGCAGCCGTTCGCCGGATATCGGCTTCAAGTTCCGGCCACCAACATGATTTCATTTTATCAACACCAAGATGACCGGAGTGCAGATTGTCAAGAACAGATTTGCGCAGCACTGGTGGTACCACAATACGGTCTTGATAACATAGAAGACCTTCTGGAGTGGAACCCAAATCGTCCCTCCGAGAGTAGAAATGTGGGAACTTCTTTTTATCTGCATTATTCCAGCCCTTTCTTAGTGCCGTTAGAATTCTCTTGAATGCCAACCGCGTCTCGGAGATGAGATCATCGCGACTCACAGGCAGTGGTTGTAGCAGGAGAGACGAGCCTTCCGCAATCTCCTCAGTAGTAGCAGTTCTGGATAAGTAATCGACATTGAACGATGATCTCTCTTGGATGGAGATGATTTGCAGGCCACTAAAAAACGAGAATACGGGGGGTTAAAAAGTCAGAACATTTCAAGTCAGATAAATTCAAGTACAAGAATAAGGGGAACAAATAAAGGCATGGACAAAGGTTTTAATGTTGTTTGAGCTTTTTCAAAGTTGCCTGAAAGGCCGGAGATACATAAGCATTATTGAGTGAAGCGATTTCAGGAGTTTCATTTGTAGAAGGAAACTTTTATATTTAATTATAACTAACGTTTTTAGTAAGCTTTTACATACTTTCCAATAGCTTTTGTAGTTCTTGTCTCGATTAAGAGTTTTGTTTTAAACGTCACCGCAGGCGTGCTGAAGCGCGGACTTTTTGGGATCGTCGATCACGCTAACGTGAGCTCAGCACGCTGTTTTACTTTTCTATCGAGGAAAAACTGTGAATCTAATCAAGCAGACGAACCGAAATATCCAACCAGAGATGCCAGTATCTACGAGAACGTCGACGACTGCTCGTAGTCCAGTTTATCATTTGCTCGTCAAGCCGGACGTCAACGGCGGTGCGAATCCGCGTGCTGGTGATCAAATGGGCGAATCTTCGGGAAAGGAAGTGGAACAGGGCCCCGTTGTCGCTAATCTCTGCCCCGGCTATGGAACAAGAGCCGTTGCCCGATATCCCCGTTCCTTCTCCACGACAGTACAATCCAAACCCCGTTACTGTCTGTCCTTCCATGGTCAATGAAATCCCTCTTTACACTGCAATAAACCCTTACCTTTACACCATTATCTGCTTTCTAGGAAAATGTTATGGATATGCATTTTGATTTGTTCAGCAGAAAGCCATTGTCTGAAGACCTGCTCAAGCTGTTGACAGTCGTCATTCGTTTTGCAGGCATAAAGTCAGGTCGTCCGAGTAATTGATAAGCGTATCGCAATTAGGGGATCGAAGATGATGTAAACAGGATGCTGTCTCCAATAATCCACCTTTATAGTGTCTAAACGAAACACGGATTTTGATATTACGTGGTCGTTAAACTCGAATCGATAAATGTTCGTAATTTTTGTGCACGCAGAAATATAGGCACAACGACATTGCTCGTGTGGTGACCACTTTGGAATGTTCAAGAGGAGAATGAGTAGAAACTGAGAAGTGATGGGAAAACCGAGACTTGAGCAATATACTCCCTCTTCAAACTCATGGAACAGCATCGTAGTTTTCTCGTTGCAAACACCCATCCCATATTTACCCAAAGTCTCTATAACCTAACCATGCATTTATATCTATGACCATATATCGGTTCATTTGACTATACCCATTTCCTCCATTCAATGCGTCTTCTCATTAGTGAGGAGGACAGCAATTTGTTTTAGGAGTCACACGAGGCTTATTGAGGGCTGGCTTTGTAGAATGTTGGAATGTCTCAACGTAAGGGGGATTAGTTGTTGTGATTATATGTCGATTATCGCCAGTTAAATGGACGAAACATCAATTCGCAACTCCCATTACTAACCCTCGCGACGTCTTAGCCATCTTAGGGGCGCCACACTCTTCGCCACTCTGGACCTTGCGAGTGGGTACTGGCAAATAGGAGCAAACCCGCAGTGCTGTTCGAATGCCGAGCAATGCCATTTAGGCTCAGGAATGCTCCGGCCATCTTTCAAGGGGCCATGGATTCGTTAATCTCAGGTGTAGACTTCGCTTCTGCATATATGCACGACATCATTCTGTTTTCGGAGAGCCATGAGGAGCATGAGGGTCACGTTCGGTTTAGTCCTTCAAATCCTCCAAGAAGGCGGGTTTCGGTTGAAGCCATCGAATTGCCCGGTGGTTTGAAGCGCATCGTGAGTAGCGCTCCCAGACATCGAGAAAGAGTTCACTAACAGAGCAGACGCTTCGAACACGGCAAGAGTAGACAAAGCCCGAAGGATCTGCGCCAACTGATGCTGATCGTAAATCGCGAAAGGGGACCGAAGCTAGATGACCAAGTTGGAAGGCCCAGTAAAGGTCATTGGAACCCCCCGCATGCCGGAAACCGCCATGGTCCGGATGCCAGACGGGATCTGGCAGACCCTAGAGTGGAACGATGTGGCCGTATTTCATGGGCGGCAACTCCACTGCGTAACCCCCGCGACGTCTTGATATTGTGTACACCCCTGGTTTTACTATGCAACCTTTACCTTATAGGAGGGGCGCGCACTTTTGGACACACCGGTCTGTAACGCACGACATGACAGTGTAACATCTCACGCTGCCGCATACCTTCTCAACTATGTGAAGATGGCGTTCAAGGATGGCTGATTAATTGGTTTCAAAATTATTTATCGAAACTCTTCACTCCATAATTTCTACCTATTCTCTCCATTCAAGAAATCATCGTTAAACGCCACTTCAATAATTGTTCACTAATCGCTGCTCGTATTTTAAGTTACTCATCCCATCCCCTCTATTCCAGTCTATCTGAATGTAAATCTCTTCGACCAATGCGTAGACTATACCGTTAAATACCAACAAGAACGGCGGGATTTCGCAATTCGGCCATTCCTTATGTCGCGGAACTTAACATTTTTGTATTAAGTACGTTTTATACTACCTTGTTTAATGCTGAAAGTTTTGGTCCTGGTGACCTCAATAAAGCCACTAAATTTATGATCAAAGGAAATTTCAGCATGTCATTTTTTTATATCAAATGCTGTGTTATCTTAAACATCTCGTTTTGGAACGTGGTAAAGCTATCGATAATTATGCCTTTCAGCGCCCCGGCTTGTATCCTTTGCCACCTACATGTCCAAAGGATATTAAATGAGGAAAGAAGACTAATAATAAACCACGTTATATCGTAATAGAAATCGCGTTTTCTAGCCAAATCGTCGACGCAGCTCAGTGCACAGAAACTCACAGAAAACTGAATTGCGCACTGAATGAATTCGAAAAAAATGCTTCATGAAAAAGAATGATGTTTGCTGAATTGACAATTGCATTCAATTTGTATAGCATTAAAAAGGAAGTTGCAAATGAGTCCTTTTGAATCCGATTTGGAATATTTGTGGTAATTATAAAGATTATAATAGATTAGTATAAATATTTTTGCTGGTGTTTTAGCAAGCGTATTGGTGGGCTGTGTCGACCTGTTCGTTTGTCGAATCGAAAGTAGTAGCATTTTTTTTAGTTTGGTGGATTAAATCTTAATATTCGTAGCAGTAATGAGTTTCAGATTTATGAAGAGTAGGCCAATCAAAATTCTCTCATTGTATTAACGGAGGGTTTCCAGATCCCCGCCTTATTGGCTGTCCTCTTCTCCCAAGAATCCCGATCACGCAGTCACACCCCGTTGGAGTTTTCGTAGTAAAAGTAGAACTGTGTATCCATATCGGAAATTCCTTAATAGTCAGGTATTCGGCATAATCTAATAAGACATTTCGCGGGATCCAATCGAGTTACAGATTATTAGCGTTCATTGGACCGTTGATCTGTAAAATCGCTGGTGTTACAATTGCCTATTCTAAGGAACACCTAACCGCTTAATACCTGGGTTACATAAATTGTTGGCAAGCCGGGCAAAACAGAATCTCCCCTTCAAGCAAGCGCCAGCCGGCACAAACTTTTTCTTATTTATGAGTGTGGTTTTTCGGGCCTGTTGTGCGCTTCGCTGGTATCAACCAATCAGTGGCTCCAGTCACCTGAGACGCTTATTTTGAACCCAACCAACAAGTGAAAACCGGTGTTCGCCCATCTCATGCTTCCACGTTCACGGTGGCCGAATCCGCTTTAAGCAGAAGCTCGCCGAAACGGGTTGCGGTAAATCCACAGATCGGGCGAATGAATAGTTATGACGATCAGTTGGCAGTTGGTCGATGTGGAATTTTTGTAAAGTTGCGAACGTAATTGGTGCAAACAGTTGTTATTGGCTCATTGGAATGCACAACAACTGACGTAAAAAACGTATAACGCCCAAAATCACAAAAAGTGTCGACACACCCAAGTTTGGGGGATTACAATCAACCAATCGAATTAAGAGACGAGCCTCAACTGTCGTTGGAATTGCAAATGCCAAGCAGTTATTAATAATTTCGTGATTGTGGAATTCTTGCGACGGCCCAGAATACGCTTTTGGTTTGATTTATCTCAAAAGGCATTAGTGGTAAATCCAATTTGCGTAAAATTCGACGGAGGAGGTCAATTTCCAGAAGCTGCAATTGGTGGTCGTTATTCAAATTGCAGACTCCTTGATGTGGCACGAAAGCGCGATCCATTTAATGGACGGTGGGATAGGCTTGGCATCTACAACCACAAATTTATCGTGGATACGGCCAATGGGCAAGAGGTATCTTGCAAATCGTTCACTGGATTCTGAGCTAAAATGCCAACTTCACTCTATTGGGAAGGAATGCGGGTGCGAGAGCTAGAGGCATTACGATAGTAACAGGCGTAGGAAAATTAGTACTACGTGTGCCGTGATATGAGAACCCGAACAGAGAAGAATGAGTAGTATTTGAGTAGCGACAATCCAGACGGATAATGAGTAGTAGCTTAGGGTTACTAGGAATACCCATACCTTGTAGTTCACCGCAATCATTTGGATTGCCTTAAACATTTAACTGTTTCGTTGGTGAAAACGTCGCCTCGTACTTTGAGACGTTCCGAAAGGTGCATAGAAAGAGCAGGGAATCCGCGGTGAAGTTGCAGATGCCTTCGGGGAGGTTGTCAGTTGCCATCTCATCCTCGTTGGGCGCCCAGCGGAAGTCCGCGTCGTTCATATGAATGGGAGCCTCGTAGTTGCAACGAGACGCGGCTGTCTAGAGGGAAAGACGTCGATTTATAGACACCAATAACGGCACTTGCATGCGATGCAGGCAAACCAGCGCCACGAGCTTGCTTTCATTTCTAGACAAACTGCGGGATCGTCTATGAGAGCATAGTTAGCTGAGTACTCCTTGTCAACGAACCAATCGTAGACGTGTCCTAGGAAAGGCGATCTAACCATCCGGTCTCGTCTCCAATACACCCCCTTTATAGTGTCTAAACTAAACAGAGAGTATAAGGTATTGTTATTCTTTTGGTTTAATCGGGAAAACGTTAATGGCCGCCTTCTAATCCTAAAGATTCCGAATATTGTCTAGTCGCGATGAGGCTTTTTGTGTTAATACAATCTCATCGGAGAAACCGAAAATGTCTTACCCTGCATTTCTAATAATACATTTTAAAAAACAGCAAGAGAACATTATTATTATTTTAAACTCAACATTACCGGATTTATCACTCGCATTTTGCGAAGGGATCGATTAAACTCGACGTCTTCGATACCGATCGATAATTTCTGGCCGTTGCGAATTAGAAGTGCAATTTGTGCACTCAACGTCATCAACAGGACACGCACACATTAAGGTGAATCAAATCTCTTTTTTTGAAGCTGGCTGGGCGCTTGCAACTTCACCGCCTTCCAAACCTTCGAGGCGTTAGTCGACGACGAAAATGGTGGTCTGTCTGAAGAAGATAATTAAGCTGGCATTCCAGCTTTCAAACTAAGATGCATTCCTATGATAAGAAAAAACTCGACGACTTCTTTAAATACATTGAGTTACTGAAAAAAATAATAGGGAGTCTCATTCATCCAAGGAACTATTTAAAACTGGTCAATCTGTGACATTTTGCGTGTTGCCATGGATCGGTGTGTCTTCTTATAATTGCTCCAACGATTGATTTCTACGGCAGATTCACTCTGCCAAACCTGGTGCTAGTCTACTCTTTTGTTCTTGGTGTCTTTTGCCAGCATCGTGATCTCTGAGATCCAACGTTTGTATTAGTCTACTTGATTTTATTCTCTTCGATGAAATGCGTTGATCTAGAATAGAATATGCAATAGTGTAATACCTGGATTAAAAGCGCGTTGAAGGTTCTTGCGGCTTCTTTCTGCTGACAACCTCTAGCATTAAACACCCTCTCGCATTTCAGAGACAGGGCGAGGAACGCTGCAGGTTGGCGGCTTCCACGCAATTGAGCGCGTACAAAGCGGCTATGAAAGAGGTGAGTGTTAACGCGGGCCTCACAAGTAGTCGGACAACAAAGTGGCGAGAGAAATACTACCCACAAAATATAGAATGCCACGATTTAATCATAAACGCTAATTGCTACCTTGCACAGGAGAATATGAATCGTTAGACCGACTAGCAATATTTTCGAGCACACATCGGAATAGTACTAATATTTAATCAAGGCATCCACGCACGCTGTATAAGTGGCTGATTCCGTTATTGGAATTCGTCTAGAATGTCTTATATTATTCCAACAGCAACAAAAATGCTTTGATATTATTTACTCTAGTATCTGTAAAATTGTTTTTTTTTAGGAAATACGACTCATTCAATTAACCAAATATCCGTAATTCCCTAACCGTGCTGTTTTTCAAACTCCACCCCAACCAATAACAGAACAGCAGATCTACCACACACACGTCCTAATATTCGGTAGATGATCTAAACAGGATGCTCGTCTAAACCAAAAAACACAGGTTTTGTTATACCGCGGTCGGCACCTCGATTCGATTTCAAATCTCAATCAGTCTGTTCACGCACAGGAGACTGTGTTCACTCGCAAATATGGTCGCGGTGACCACTGGAATCGCGATAACCAGCGAAGTGAGCAAAAAAGTACCAATTAATGAACTCCCGTTTTTTAAATGATCAACATTCTAGTTACCCCAGAAATTAAATCAAAATCGGCATTCTCTCCGTAAGATGTCAACGACGTAATTCCCTGCGAGGCAGATGCCTCCCGAATTTATGGACGATGAAAAAAATAGGTGCCGAACTGCTGGGCTTTGTGTACAAATATTAAATTGAAAACACTTTTTATTTTACTGCGGTCGGCTCCTCAAATCCATTCAATAGTAGCCCGTCAAGGACACCGCTGTTCGGCAGACAGACTGGAGCAAATTCCTGATGCGTGGTAGACTCAAGCGCCTGACAAGACCGTCGCCGATGTGGCGATTCAAGAACGGTCGATGTCTTCGTCACGTTGACATCCTCGTCGATTGATTCGCACGGCAATTTTGTCCGGCTGATCTGCAGTTATTTGGTGAGGGTCTCCCTGGGATAGGATGATAGGTTTTCCTATCAACCAGTCATCTGAGCAGAATATACCAACTGCACGACGA
>JAPUBX010004010.1:355907-813730 GCA_028672205.1 Proteocephalus fallax | reverse complement strand
GCATTTGCTGGTCCTGAAACCGGCGTCATAACTGTTTTGACCTGATGGATTATTGTTTACAATAAGGCGAGTTGTATATGCGCCGCTTTCATAACTGGCACAGGCATCGAACTACTACCAAGTGGTCGGGCCCTCTGATCAGTTCACAGTACTTCATAGTAGCGCACTATTCGAGCAACCGGATCTAACCGATACCTTCCTTTAGATTCAGATTGCTCAGGAATACCGTTAGCTGGTCCCAGTCAATACCAATTGGGGTCTGTCCTATTACTATATGCGGTTGCGAAAACCGCTCAAGCTATTTTCAGACCGATGGTGTCGAAGACTTGCTGTCTGCAAAGGTGGCCGAGTAGTAGGTAAATCAACGGTTTCTCTCTTCTCTCTAAATACGCTTTGTCTCTCAATGTGCAACCTGTTTTAGTTTCAGGATGCTATGAAGTGCAATAATCGCGGAGGATATTTTACTGACGGAACGGTGACAATCAAGTTGATTCTGAGAGTTGGGTCGCCGATCCCATGATGAGAGTTTGGAAAGAGCATTGGTGAATCTTCTTCATCCGTTTACCAGCTTGCTAGCCCTTCCGAAAAGGGGCTGTCTTTAAACCTTCAGTCAGTCCAGATAACCAGACGTTTGTATTTAGTATTCGTGTAATTTGTTGTCATTGGTGTGTGTATCAAATAAATTAAAGATATTTTAATTCGTGTTGTATGTAGATGGGCGGAACAATGATTGGTCACCAAGGGTAACAGATGAATCCGACGCATTTGAATGCCTCTCTGGGTTACCAGTTTTATCTGCCTATATTGATGGACAGTTGGATGGATTACGCGGAATAAACGGACTTTACATACAGAGAGGGAACCTGTCGCGATTTGGGTTTTATTTACATAAATATCGATCGCAAGCAAGACAATCAATGTAGCAGTCAATTGAGAAACTCGCGAATTCCTCATGCTTGCATATTTCATGACAACAATATCAAGCCAGATTGGTAATAATTTTATTCTTATTCCTAGATGGTTCTGGCGATGCTCTCATTAATTCAATTAAAAAGATATTTTCGGGTTTTTGTATGAAGTCACTAGAATACTAGATGTCGCGTATCGATTTTTGTTTTTCGAAAAACTCGTGACACCTTTGCCTCGCTTCATTCAAACTTATCTGCTTATCTATTACAACGCTAATTATTTTGCGACGGATTATGAATCGACGGATTAAACTA
This sequence comes from Proteocephalus fallax, assembly GCA_028672205.1. Taxonomy (NCBI): domain Eukaryota; kingdom Metazoa; phylum Platyhelminthes; class Cestoda; order Proteocephalidea; family Proteocephalidae; genus Proteocephalus; species Proteocephalus fallax. The sequence goes on along the minus strand of JAPUBX010004010.1, from coordinate 812,507 downwards.
CTGAAGACGCTTTATATAACGTTTGTGTTCATGCAAATATAACAGTTGATAAGTTGAGCACCTTTATCGAGAAAGTAAAAATTTATTAATTCGGGTTTGGCTCAAATTTAGTACAAATGCGGTGACCTAGCCTTGCTACCAAAAAGGGAATCTTTAATAACAATTCTCTCGATACATAATCCAAATATCTTATCACAATGGGATGATTCTCGAGTTGCTCTAGAGACGTTTTCTGTCAAAACAATTTACTGATACTTGTCGCTAATTGTAATGCTTAAAGAATATGAGAACCATAACCACATATTTCGACCTTTTAAAATAAATCCAATAGCATTATAAATATAAGAGACAAATCTTTTGTACGTAGCCTTTCTCATTAACGGTTTGAGAAAAGGTCATACAATATTAATTCGAAACGTTTGATCTTATTATTTTATGTTAATATTATTTTTTGTGCCTTTTGATATATGTACCACATTTTATTCATTGCCGCCAGCGTTAAGCGTCATTCGAGGATAAATACATTTGTGCTGTCATTCAATTGGTTGTTGTGTTTACGCCGTATTGGGTGCTTATTGGATGTTTTGATTTTATCGATTCCATTGATCACGACTAGCAGAAACTGTATATAATAAGCTTTTTCCCACGCTAAGATCAAGCTTCGCGCCAATTTCCTGTTTCACCTCTAGGAAGAACCAATTCACAACGATCCTCAAGTACCTGATTAGGACACGACTGGCTTTTAACTCGTTGAATTGTCCACGCGATTCGATTTTTAAACCACGGTAAACAGCCGGCCTGTTCTAGCCTAATCGCGTGGTGTTTTTCCGAGTTCCATGTAGCAGGAGAGACGAATGGCGGTTCATTTATGGTCTGGAAGGTTGTGCGATCATGTTTTTATCAAGCGGAAATCTCTGTGCCTATGTGGTGGAAGTCTCTGTAATGATCTTTTGGCGGAGAACCTACTGGATCTTTTCGGTGTCTGCATTGTTTTGGAGAGCTGCATCAAAACAACTTTCCATCTCCCCGTAAGATATTTGATTGAAGATAAAATCAATTGGCACTTCTCCGTAGCAAAGCCAGGCCGGAACTGCGTCACGTTAGCTTTCCAAATCTCCAACTTTCATAATATCGTTCAGGTAAACGGTTATGCTAACAAAACTAGCGAGTATCGCGTCCACGACATACGAAAGAGTTGCTTGGAGGCTGGAGCAGAGGCAAACACCCCTTCTTGACCACTTGTGCAACAATTCGCTGGATGTCGTCTGTAGGTGGGCTGATTTTGCTACAGCACTGCCAGGTACCAACTGGAGACTCGCGCGGTGTTGATGGCTGTGCTGGAATACTATTCGAGAGCATCTCTCCGACGGCAAACTAAAAGGCGTCTTAGGTTTTATCCTCTCCCACGTTTCGGTGCCTGTGCGGGAAAAGTCTCCTGAATGCATTCCGGAAACAGCGCGAGATGCGCGACTTTACTGAACGTCTTCTAGTCTGTCAAAGAGGAAAGCGCGCGAACTTAATCAAAACAAGTACACGTCGGTCCAGGAATTCGGTTAAATGGAATTCTTACGTTCAGTTCACACCCTTGGGCGTCTTTAGGCCCATCATCATTCGTCACTCGAAGATTCGCATTTGCGATATTTTCTCGTGACGAACACGATATAGCGGGTGTTCTTAAGTCCCGCATATGCAAACCCAATTTTGATTGCAGGCGATCAAATTGGCTTTTCGCATACAAGGCACCACACATTGTGTCGTCACAAGTAGATATCGCTAAGGCGAATCTTCCAGCGGCGAATTATGACTGGCCATCAAGACTCTCAAGGGTGCCGACTGAACGTAAGTATTCCATGTTACGAATTGCTCGGAATACCGTTTTTATTTGCTCAGACGATTTTTCTTTCCTTCTGGTAGACTGGGTGGCGTTTATTAAAGTCGCGTATGTCCCGGTGCTTCCGCAACACGTTCAACAGACGATACCACACAGGGCAACAGAAATGTCCAGCCTAACCAAACACAGTCCAGTCCACGAGTGAACCGTGATTCTTTTGCCGATCTTGTGCAAACGGACAAATGCCGACCATCCCCACGATGGGGAGGGCAGGCCCAGGAATTTCGAAGATGAAACTTCTTCTATCGACTCAAACTCCTGGTGTTCTGTCTACCTTATTACCCGTCGACATTCATTTCAAGATTCCTGATTAACAGCACATTTAGATGCTTGTAAATAGTGACAGTTTTAAAATTACATTATTTAAATCAAACACTTTCTAGCCCTTATCATACGTATGGCATTACCTAATTCGTGGGTTTGTTTAGCTGACATTGTTCTGTAAATGCTATACATGCATCATTCCTCTAAGCCAGCAAAAATGTGTTCGGTCTTCTTACAGAATGTTATTCGCTTGGCAGCTTAGCCCGAAAAGACTCGGCCACTTCAATAGTAGTTCACTTATCGCTGCTCGTATCTAAACTGAACCCTCCCATCATCTCTTTTCAAGTTTATCAAAGTCGCAATCTCTTCGACCAAATATGGCGGCATATCGCAATTCGGTCATTTCGTATTTGTCCCGATATTTGGTTTCACCAGAGCAGGTGAAGGAGGAACTAAAAGACCATTTTTCGGATCTAGTTATTGTTTTGCTATCTTGTTTTATGCTGAATTTCTTTGTCCTCGTGACCTCAACAAAGCGCTAACAATTATTATTATTATTGGAAGATGGTATGCTTGCGCCATTTTAACTATTTACACTACGCCTTGTTAGGGCCCTTGATTGAATTCTGGAAATCTGGTGGTGAAGAACACGGTAAAATCACAAATTATTGGCTAAGCGCATGATTCTGTGCATAACACAACGAATCAAAATGTGATGAGGCTTATTTTAAGCCTTCATCATTTTCGCTCACGAAAACTCGTCATTTCGTTCTTGCTAGTGGGTGTTTCGACTCGCGCATGTTATTGTGAAGCTATGCAATCCACTGTTGCCAATTTTATGCAATGTCGTGGCCTCACGTGCATACAAAATCGCACCCATGCACGTCTGATGACGGATTGGCTGGATGCCAACCTATCCAACGACCTCCATGTTAATCCTGTCTAAGTAATTACATTGATTTTAGTATGCGCGATCAAAGCCCACAGAGGTGATTTGCCCTGTGGCGAACTGCATGAATCGTTAGACACTTATATCGTTTATTTGATGAGTAAACTATGTTCGTATGCCTTTCAGCACTGCGATTATGTATCGGTGGTGGTCCTTGCAAGAGCACTGGCTTCTAGCCGATCTTTGAACGCAATCACAACACCGGTGAGTCCGTCTTGATTCCAAGGCCACGTGGTTCTGCGAGGAATTCTCGCGAGCTCCAAGTTGGCACAATATCCTGTATGTGCCATACACAACCGTCCTCCGTGTTTACACTAAATGCCTCTGCACCCGCATCATCCAATGTTCTTCAAACCCACGGATCAGCCCGCTAGCTATTCGTCGTACGGACACGGCCCATTATGTGGGCATGAGCGTCACACCAATACAATCTTTTAAGATATCATCTAATCGAGATTATCGCGCACTCGCCGTAATTTTGGCTCGCATAGGTGCTGCTTCATCAACTCAAACATCGATATCATTATCCTCGGGAGGGGGTTCGCATTACGTAGATCAACGCGTTAGGTCAGTGGCCTCACGACAAGATATACAGTCACGTAAGGTTCTCCCCCAGGAACTGCTGCTACCTTATTTGTCCTTTCCGTAATTCACCCGAATCCAATTATCAAAAACGCAATCCCTCTGAAAAAATCAAACCAATTTATGGAATATCATGACATGTATTCCGGTATTTGTGAACAAACAATAAGTCAAGGGACATCGGTTTATTTACAAACTATGATTCATGGGGCTAGTAGCTTTGTACAACAGGGATCCAACAGTCAAATCGCGGACGTTTTCACGACGAAAGGTGCTGCTTAATGATCTCAAACATCGATATCATTATAGCTGATGCGGTTGTTGTCTTTACAAGTCTTGGGGTGAATCCTTCAAAGGAAAAATCATTGAAAGACCGTCATACGTAAATTGTACATCTGATCCCAGGATACTCATTTTCTACATACGCCTAGTCAAATTAAGTCAATGTTATGTGCATTAACGTAAGCCCGTGGAAAATGTAAACAAACGGATGACAAGAATATACTGCTCTTCAATAAACTGGTGAAAGAACCGCTCTTAGCACAAACAATCAGACAACCACTTACCGCTATACAGGGCAGTGAGTCCCTTCCGGCGATACAAGTTCTTTAGTGCAACCCAGGTGGACTTGGGATACGCACGATCTACAAAAGAAAACATAAAAACACATCAGCAACCGCGAAACAAAGGATCATAGAAACTCTATTACCATAATATGTTAAAAAATGTAGGAAACATTGGCACACCCTAGGACGAAGCAGGCATTCTGTAGGGATTACATCCACATGCAATTGACTGATCGAAATGTCCTCTTTGTCATATTGGCGGAAAAGCAAACAACTCTACACTATCAGCGAACACCGATTTCACAATCAACACACACCCACTACTAATAAACGAACAGTAACGCTTAAAAAGAATTCAACCATGAAAGGTGCATTGCAACCTACTTCCAAATATCGATTCACCAAGTTCCAGTTGGCGATGCGTCTTGATTACATCGAAGGGGTGAGTGACGAGACCGGCAGTCTGAGAATAAAAGAAAGAACCAACTTTGTCGAAATACGTTATCAAGATGCTGGAACGAAAGCCGTTAAGGGGAGTATTATTGTACTTCACCCCGGCTTTCAACACTATATCACGTTCCCGCATCCTTTCTCAACTGTGTTAAGATGGCGTTGAAGGATAGTTAATGAATTGGCTTCAAAATTATTTATCTAACCGACGCCAACACGTAAGAGTCGGAAACGAAGCCTCCTTTTCCTCCTTGCCCAATGACTGCGGGTTGAAGCAAGACACGAGAGGACGTGACACTTATAAAATACGCCGACGACCTGAAGTTATGCCCTGCCTGCAAGACGAATGGCGATTCTCAACAGCTCGGGTAGGCAGTCACTGAGGTACTCGAGTGGTCTTCAGAGAATGGCATTCTGCTGAACGCATCAAAATGCATCTCCATTACATGAACCCTGAGAGCGGATGTTGACACTCGTGAAATCGCTTCACTCCATAATTTCGCATCGAGCTCAAAATGGAAATGCCTCGGCGTTATTTGTAACAGTAAGTTATCACATGGATGCCGTCTTCGGTAAATGTCGTCGCCTCTGCTTCTGAGTTCGTCGGTTCGGGAGACTTGGATTGAGCTCTATCAGTATAAAAATCGTTGTCCACGACTGTATAATTCCCCTTACTGTATATTATTCCCCAGTAATTTTCCCCGGCCTTAAATATTCCGAATTTTTAACCCTCCGTAGGCTTTTTAAAATAATGCTCTACATCCAAGAGATCATCGTTCAACACCACTTCACTAGGTGTACACTAATCGCCGCTCATATATTAACTGACACCTTCCTTCCCCTCTTTTCAAGTTTATCCAAGTCTAAATCTCTTCGACCAATGCAGAGGCAATACCGTTTCATACCTACAAGAATAACAGCATATCGCAATTCGGTCATTCCTTGTTTGACCCGATTTTTAGTTTCACCAGAGCAGCTGAAACACGAACTAAATGAAAATTTCCGTTTCTACTATTTTTATGCCATCTTGTTTTATGCTGAAAGGTTTGATCCTTGTTGCCTCAATACGGCGCTTACAATTATTATAAGTGAGCGATGGTTTTCGCAATCTAAACGTCAACTGCAGACAAAGGTAAACGTACGAAACCAGCCAATGCGCCATAGAAGAAGGCCACGGCGAAGTCAATTGTGGTGGGGTGGCCGAGAAGAGAGCCCGGTTGAAGGGCTCGTTGGAGGTGGCGGCTTTTGTTATAATCGTAAACGTACCAAAATACCGCAGAATAGGGGACGTCGCGAAGTAGGGTTGGGCCCATTCCCATCCAAAGACACCGTATCCCATCCTTGGTGATGGGGATGAAATGAGTTGTAATACAGCAAAATGAAGCTGTCATGTTCCAAATGAAATAGAAATTACCTGAACGACAGTTGATCGGACTAGTTCAACAAAGTGTTTAGGGCTTATTTTCTTGGACTGAAGCTTCGTTCGCATCAGTTCCAGAGGAGAAATAGCGAAAACTGAAACTATTCGAGACACTGCCCCGACGATAGGTGGCAAAAGGTCCGTTTTCGAATTTCTTTTATTGTTTTGATTATGCTGGATTTCAAATTCATTGTAGCCTAGTTTGTCTTTTATCCAATCATTGACTGAATAATAAATGACTGTTTGAGGTAAAGCCATAACTCTAGAAAATAAAGTAATTAAGACGATGAAACTTACAGAGTTGGTGAAAGGCCACTCCAAAGGGAAAGGAATCCTTCATTTTTTATAATAGTTGATAATGCCGCCTAAAGTAAGTAGATGGGTAGATTTGCAAAAAAAACATATTTGAAATCACGAAAGGGCGTCATCTTACAGCAGATGACATCGTACCACTAGGGACGATATTAAATCTGGATGCAATTCGATAATATAGAATGCCAGAGTGATATGAACAACTTTCGGGGCTTCCCGGATTGTGGCAGAAATTACAACGCACCCCGAACGATTTAAAGCCATCATGCCTGCTATACCACGGCATTCGTCCACGAGAAACGTTTAATCCATTCGCACACACACACAGATGGTCCATGAGACCGTTGCAATAAATGAAACAGTTCTCGCTCATGGCGGCCTTTGAAGCAGACTTTGGGGAAAGTTTAATTTCACTAATTTCGTCATACCTGCATCCTAATTTTTATTACATCTAAAGGTGTCATCACAAGAGAAGTAATCATTCCGCCAAAAGCCGAAGCAACAAGCGTTGCAGAAGAATTATTGGGGTTGACGAATTTTTTTGTTTTAGATTTTCCCATGCCTGAAAATCTATCAAATATTTCGCAGATCGCCACCAGCATTTATGATCACAAGGGTCATTGACAAAAGTGGGCTAAATCGGGTTAACTGGGTATTTAATAACCACGCACCCAAAGGAAGCGTTTATTTCCGCTAATGTCCGAAAGATTTCATGTGAATAGAGAAAATTAAGTAAGTTGCCATAAAAAGCAAGGTACAACTAAACTCGAACTTTATCTCAATAAAGCGCTTACCGTTTTTATTTTTAGTTCTATTATTATGGTGTATCCATATCTGTGTATTCACTCCATGTGACATAAAGCCACGCAATAATAATCGTAAATAGTGTAATGTCAATGCAGCGACGGCCATCTAGAAGAAATACTGATTTAAGAATTCTTGAGTCCCTAATTATTTCACAGTAGACTGGAGAAGACATGAAAGAGAAAGCTAGGTTGAGGTCTTTGTCACCGCGGTAGTCTCGTGGTGATGTTTTGAGCAACACGTTTTTGCAACACTGAATGATAACCCGTCTTCTTGTCCATCATATAACCGATCCTCGGCAATTTTTAGATATCACTGGGCCAGATTTTGGCACTCCGGTGCAAATACGCCAATTTGCGAGACGCGATATATTGGGGAACCGTGCTCGGTTTGTTAAATGTGTAGGGGGAGGGGGATATTTGTCTTGCTTGTCATACAAATTTACAGCCAATGTGGTCACTTTCACGCCATTGGCGTCCCTATTTGGAGAAAGAGCAACTTTGGGGTTCCCGCATCGCGATAGCGTGTCGGAATTGAGGCTTTGATTACCAGTCCAAGACAGAAAAATTCGAAGTCTGTTAACATTACGTGCTGTTGTGTTGGGGAACTTGGCCATCTTGTTCAATGAATCTCTGTAGCCTCTACAGAGTGGAGTTGTCTGTCTTAATCGTTTTGAAATTTCATTCAGCTTTGTCTGGAGTGCGGTTAACTTACTGGATTGCGTGTTTTCTGTTGTAACCATCGGTCTTTGATAGGACACACGACATTGCTGCTAGCGTCTGTCCAAGATAATCGAGCATCACGATTCCGAAGACGGGGCGGGTTCTAGGGCCTCCTTTAGGTGGGAGAAGTCGCAGTTAAACTCTACGGCCGAACTAAAGGGGCGAGTTTTCTGTTTCAACTTATGGAGAGGAAAGTCAATGCGGTCATAAATATGGATGATTGACGCTAGAAAATAGGGGACGTCGTCGTTTAACGGCAGGGGACAATTTTAAACGGTTCAGGCTTTCTCGAGATCGGGTTTGAGACAATTGTATCCCCGAGGAAACTAATATCTGCCTTCGGGGATTTTTCACGCCGTGAATTCATTATTTTTATTGATAAATTTATTTAGGATACTCTTATTTAATCATTGATCACAATAACCACCAACTCTTTGACAATCTAAGTGCGTTTTTTTCAGGGATGTAGCACATTTAGATGTGTGCAGCTTTGGCGTTCTACTTGATGATACGTGTGAAGGCCATTATCTCCACATCCCTTGTTGATTTCTTATTCTACGCACGAACAATGCAGGGCATTTGATCAGAAAATAATTTGATGACATCAGCAGGGCAAGCATTTTAGCACACAATTGTGAAACCAGATTGAAACATTTTTAAAACACCATTCTGAATTAGATACCCGTATCATATTAAAAGAGGTGGTCGTATACTAGATTAAGATTATGTCATTGTAGCCAGCCAGAATGTTAACCAGATTTGGACGGTGTTGAAATTAGCCTAGGCGTTAATCCGCGTGCGTGTAACTCGAAAGTTTGTTAACAAAAAAATGTTTTTCACAAAATACAAAAAACCTTTGTTTAATTGTGTGGCCGTCACAAGGCCCCGTGGTCAGGCTCAGCCAGGTCACGGGGGAACACCGGGGTGTTTAGACGCGCCACCTACGAATGGAGATGGGGTAAGTATAGCAAATAGGCTTCGCTTTTGAGTGATCCTCACAATTAATGTATTTTCTTTCCTGTATTATTCTGTGTGTTGCCTGCTGGTATTACAGCAACGCGTGGCCGGTATCAGCCATGGCAATCAATCTAACTGGCCATTAATATTAGCAGATGAAGTGTTTTACAACTAGTTTGGTTTAGTGTGCTTGAATTTTTGGGTTATTGAACATCAACAAATCTAACTGCCTATCAATATAAGTTGCTAGAGGGGTAAACTTAGCTACAGCAACGCGATACACCGGATCCACTGAGCCACAGCAACGCATAGCCGGGTCGAGCTACTAACTAATAAAGGTCTAAACAATGTGAGATGTGGGGGGCGACAGGTCACCTGCAAAAATAAAAACCCGAGTTAGGAATTGCCTGTGTGCAAATCAGTGTGCATAAACGATGTGAAAATCATTGCCAGTGAGCCTTTTTTCGACAGCGTTATCAAACCGTGATGCATTTGCTAGCGGAATTGATGAAACTCGACCAATCGTAACAGCGCATACCCCCCGAAATTAGACTCACAAATAGGTCTTCCGGTGGAACAATAAGCCAATTGCAATGCTGAAATAAAAGGTTACATTGTCCCCCAACCCGTTGAAGCCTCGAAGCAGCACAAATCGATCAGTGCCAACAACAATGCGTTGCAAGGTTAATCGTTTCCTTCTGATAGCTCTGCTCCTCTGTGTCTTACTTTGTATTTTTTGGAATCAATACATCACCAATATTTCCTTGCTTTCAAAAAAAATCAAAACTCTTATTTTACCCACTACCAATAACGAAGACCACTTGACGAATTCAGAGGCTGATATATCGAATTTGCCAAAACTTCTTGGATGGAATGTTACTTTCGAACGACTTGCAGGGATCCCAGACGCCGTATTAAGGAGAATACAGACGCCCGATTTATTTAAATACTACCCTCAGCATGTTGACCTAATACACAATGTTCAGGATATCCTGAATGGAACGAATCCGCCACAGGTGATTCAAGTTTCACCGCTAACCCATAATTCGATTAGTTGTACGTATAACTTTTAAACAACCGTCTACTTAAAAATGAAAAACCACAGTATAGAAAATATGTGATTTACCTCATATTACAAGAATTTTTCAAGTTTTTATTCATTTTAATCCATCCACTTATCCAGGAACCGGAGTACAATTGGTCGACGTCGTATCTGGAAGACCAAAACATTGCGTGCAAAAGGAACCTGAGTATACCGAATCTCGTCATTGTAGTTAAGACTGCTGTCGACGCCCCTAGACAGAGAGACCAATTTCGATCGATGATTGCCTACCAGCAGAAGAAACTGTCCCATCTCAATGCTTTAGTGCTCTTTTCAGTCGGGATTGCCAACACTTCCGGAGGTCAAAACGAAACGCTTCTGAAATCGACACTCGCAGAACAGCAGCGCTATCACGACCTTCTGATTGGAAACTATCTAGATAGGTACGATCGATTGGCTTTAAAGACCATAGCCAACCTCAAGTGGACAGCAGCGCATTGTGCCCCGTTGGTGCCCTTCATTGTTTTAATGGACGTCGACTACGGACTTAATATTTCCATGTTGATGGCTTTCGTGAATAAGTTGCCTCCGCATGAAATACCACGTGTCTACATGGGCAACGTCGTGTTGCCTTCCATCGTGGTTCGTGATCCAAAACATAGGAACTACATAAGCAAAATAGACCAACCGTGGCCGTACCATGAAACCTTCATCAGTGGATGTATTATGGTGTTGGGGTCGAAATTGGTTCGCGAGTTGGCAGTTGGTTCGGCATATGTGAAGCCAATTCTCAACCACGAAGACCTCTACGTTGGCATGATTGCCCTCAAACTCGGAATCTACCCCCAAGAGTTGCCGGGCATTTTTAAACAACAACAAGAAGAAGAACTGCCCAACGGCACTCAACCGACGGTTGCGCCTATCAACTTCTTTCCTAAGGATCATTAATCTGTACTCAAATAAATTCAGCTATATACTGCTTTCAACCAGGTACTCCATTTGCAAATAATATTCCCTAATGTTCACAATTACTCTGTTGTGATTGATGTTGAGCTTAATACCTCCGATATGCGAAATGGTCTCAGGTCTGTGCACGGACTATAATAAGAGAATCGTCACGCTAACATCTTAAGTGTTTGTGAATTAATAAATTCTGATTTATACTGTTTCCTAAAAAACGTCAATCGTTTTTATGGTGAAGGGTGCTAAGAATAATATAATAATAATATTCGCTTTATTAAGGTCACGAGGACCAAAACTTTCAGCATTAAAATTTACAATAAACAAACATGTTACAGGACGTAACGATTATACGTAGGAAATGCAGAATAAGTTAAGACGAATAAAAGAAGTAACATCAAGGTAAAATTGCAAGAAAGGTCAATTTAACCCACGAAGTATATAAAGTTTGGCAAACGGGAAATGACGGCCATTGAAAGGCAGCCCTATCCAAAACGGGCGCTCGACCACCTCATGGTATACGCTTGCAAATCGGCAATTTCGTTAATGCCACATATTCTTTCGGACTTCCAAGACGTCAATTTGCTCCTTGATCTCCTTTCGTTTTACAATTGCCTAATATTCCTTGGATTTCTCATGTTTATTTCCATGAATCAAGATTTTTTGCATTGATTTACGAGATTAAGGCCTCAGTTTATGCAATCTTAATAATCCGGTGAAGAGTTCCGAGAATTTTGTATGCCAAAATCATGCCTGGTGCCTTTCCTTCAAATCGTCGAGGATCACATTCAACCTCACCATGCTGGACGTAACAATGTGCTGAATTTTTAAGTAATTTTAAGCGCATTATTGAGGTCACGAGGACAATACATTTTTTTTTATTTTATGACTTTCTATCTTTAAAATTTATGCTAGTATGCTCGCCAAATGTAAGAATCTATATCAATATTTAAGACAATAATAATAATTGTAAAGGCTTTTATTGAGGTCACGAGGACCAAAACGTTTAGCATAAAACAAGAAAGTATAACAAGTACTAGATACGCAAATCGTCTTTTAGTTCCCGCTTCACCTGCTCTGGTGAAACTAAACATCGGGACAAATAAGGATCGGATAATCTATCTATCAAACCAGTGTTCCATGGGCACTAATGCCAGCGACAGTCCTAGTTCGTCCATTCTAAGGATGTATCACACTTAGATGCTGATATATAACTAACTGTAATATCTACGTAAATAAAGGCTTGTAAACCGGATTCTAATGTGGTGTGATTTAGAAAAAAACATTATTTTCAAAGGATAACCCGGGTAGTGTGAAACATTCAGCACCGTCAGATACACAGCACCGTAAATGGGTGGCAAATCGAAAACATTTTCGTTGAATTAGAACAGAACTAGAAATCATTCTATCGGAATTAGACTTCCAAATAGGAGCACCACTTCATTTCGATTAACGAGCTTGCGTTACATATCCTCAAGAATCCTATAGAGCTCGTGAGGGCTGTGGTAGAGAAAAATGTTATTTATAATTAACATCTCCCAGTGCCCCAAAACGCTTTCTACGACGCATATACGAAATATAGTTGTCGTGAATAAGAAACGTGACGCAAAGCGAAGTATTGCGTGTTGTGTTTGCAAATAAGCGACGGATTAATAATCCTTTCGAGAGTATTGGATAGGTTCAACCATCGCTTGAGTGCCATTTGACAGACCGAATTTCGACAGGACCGCCCCAAGACCTTTGAAAACGGGCGCTCTGTTTTGAAAAAGTAACAATCTTAAAATATTTTTTTTAAATGACTATGTTGTCACGAGGCAAAATTGATTTAACCGATAGTCCTACAATTATGATTTCACATAAATATATTTAAAAAAAGACTGTATCAGAGACGTAATTTGTTCAAGTAAAAGAAAATAAATTAATTTCAGATTTATTTTATAGCCGTAAAACGGGATTAACCTATATTTTTCTGTTTGTGGTCTCTGCGCGCGTTGCCGCCGTTATCTCGACTTTAAGGGGCGAGTTTCCTCGAGATCATTACCTAATGTCTACTTGTCGGAAAAAAGTAAGCCAGATTTATTGTTTTTCGTGCTAGAGAATCAGACGGTTTCGTGGAAAACATCGCACATTTTGTTTACCCAGTGTAATCCGTGGGGTTCTGACCTGGAAATCGCACAAACAGAGGGATGATGAGGGTCGCCTGATTTATTGTAGATTATTGGGGTGGGGGGGAATATTTACTATAATTAAAACACAATGGATAGAGGGGAAGGGTTGACAATTGAATAAGTGTCGAAAAATCGTTTCGTTCAACGAAGCTTTTCGAAGATGGAATTCATGCGCGCGTGATCTTGTTTTCGTAAAGTATATTGGTTCGTAAGACGATCGCCTATTTTGGTCTGAGGTTCAAGAAGCGATAAGAAATAATTTCAATGACCGGTAACAGCTTTGAATCAAAAATGAACGTAAGAATGCGTTTAACGTAACCTTTCTCGAGTCAGAATGAATTGAAGCATGTATGGTGATATTTGAGTGTGCACATGTGTCCGTTTTCATTGTTAACAATGTATTGAGATGAACTTTTGTTATTGGCGCAATACTTACTGTCTACTATAATTTACCGATTAATTCATAAAATATTCTACAATGTGATTGTCTATCATATTTGAAATGTACGTATGGTAAAAATTAACTGCCTCTCCCAGCAGATAACAGCGGAATGCCGTGACCTTAGGCGAACAACACTACACACACACTCATTAGTCCGACAATGATGTGACTCATCCGCTATGTGCTACGTGTTAGACAATCACTCAGTGACCTCACCATCTACATGCTCGGCCCGACGCTGTAACCGTTTTTGAACTTTAAGCGAAACACGTTTAGTCCCAATCTTGGTCTTTGGGCACACCACCCTTTACACATAATAAATCCTACGCATCGGCAATAATTTATTGGAGGGTACAAAATGTTCTCAAATTAACGCAGAAAAAGAATGTTCGAGGTTTTGACATTTACACGATTAAGTTCAGGTATACTCCCGACTGCCGTCCGGTCATCAATGAGTCGTCGTTTTTGGTTTCCGACGGCGCTTTGCCGACGGAGAACCACTTTGGGATGACGATTCCGGTGAGCGCTTATATAAATTATATAAATAATAGCAGAGCAATTACCAAGGGCTCGAATGAGTATAAAAACGTGCAAATTCATCGAAAGTACATGCACGAAGAAAATGCATTGAACCAATTATAAAGAGCAACTGCTTAAACATTTAAATCACTAACCCCACGACGATCAGATATTGGAGGAAGTGTGACCTGAAGCAAGGAAACAGCAGAGATGACTCATCTAATGGCAACAAGCCAGATCGAATCTGTTGTTATGATTGCAAACGCAGTACATACCGAGGAGACACCGCTGTCGCGTCCTTCCGACAGCATCTCGCAACTATTCTCGTCTTTCTGGGCACTTGAAGAATCCGACGGCACCACGGACGAATTCCTACGAATTTCCGCGTTTGTCATATCCGACAACGGATTCTCCTCGACCACGGAGAACCCTTTCGCACGCCTGAAATCCTCCAATAGGGCTGTGTGCCGACCCGTGAAAGCGACTTCTGTGGGATATGACAACTGTCGGCGCTGTGGGGTCTTCCCCGTAGGTGTGTAGACTTTTAATGACTGAGACAAATGACTCGCAAGAAGATTTGGCAAACGCGGAACCAGAGCACTCGAGACATCGTCCAAAACAGGAAGGTGGGCATTTGTGGCCGCCACCATTTCGGCTAACTGATCCATTGCATCTGCTGCCTCAACCTCGTGCGCCTTCAATCTGATGTTCGTGCTCTCGGTCACCCGATGAAAATGGTCGACACTATCGAGGACAGGACTGTCTCCACTCTCTTTAACAACAGCTTTCCATTGGTTGGCCTGGTCCATCAGTTGACCACCTACACCAGAGGAAATATACGCTGAAGCAGAGGAGGTTGTATTCGCTAGGAGGGTGTCAAAGGCGTCACCAGATTGGTGGATATTGTCGTGAAGATCTGTCACGCAACTGGCACAGACGCCAACATCAGAGGTGATACCCTTGATGGCGGCAATACGAGCACCACTGGCCGAAGTGATGCAACTACAAACCTCGCCAGCGATTTTAGTGAGAGCCGCCTTTTCAGCAGACGCAAGCGAAACCAAACGATCAGTTCTCGATGTAAGTGCCTTGTTCATCTTTGAAAAAAAATTAACATTCATAATTGGTATATTGTCAACAATTGAAGGCCAGGATGACTTACAATTTTATCAGATTCCATACGCGTTTCGGTAAGAACGGAAAGGTGCGACATGGCTTCCTATATGAAAAGGAAATATTATAATTTCGGTGCCCTGTCAACGCTGGAAGGCCAATTGGGCTTACTTGAAGAGTATTGACAAGGGCATGGGTTTGAGAACTCTCCGTTTGTCGACGGGAATCGATTTCGGTGCGAAGACGAGCATTCTCTTCCAGCTCTACTTCACGAAGTTGGTCCCATGCATTAGCGGACTTAGACAGGGCCTCGACCTTGTTTATCAACTGATTACACACTTCAGTCTGAGCAGTGGCCTGCAAGAAGTAAACAGAAACAACGTCAATTTGCATGCACCACGTTGCCCAGTATCCACACACACACATGGAGAATAGAATAAATAATACGACTGCTCACCTCTGCGGAGAGCCTCTGTCGCAAAACGGTTAGCCTTTCCTCTAGGTTTACGCCTATTTGGGTGACCGCGGTCATTTTCGGCGTCATCGTAGAGTCACGAAACTCGCCCATGGCGTGCACATGAGTCTGGGACAGCTCAACAACACTGCTAGCGGCCTTCGCAAGATTAGCTGCCACAATGCTCGCAAGGGATGTAGACAGCTTGTTTATTTCCTCCAAGTTCTGTTTCCCGGCCACGTCCAGTCGACTTCGGAAGATTGCTACAATTTTGAGAGGTAACAACAATTGTGGGTAGCTATTATTATTATAAATTATGCAATAAATAATTTTCCAAAAATAATCGTAGGAAGAAAAACTTGCTTAAATCATTAGACAGCTTCTGAATGCCATGGGACATGTCTTCCTTAGACGAAGCGAGCATTCGGACGGGCTCTCTTAGATTATCCGGTAGCCATGCCGAGTGTAGTGATTCGAGGGATAATTTGTTGTTGGAATCTAAAGAGGCGATTCTTTCAAGCTTCTGATGCAGATTTCCAGTGTCATCTTGGTACGTCGACACAGCAGAAAGAAGTTCTTTGGCCTGTTCCGATAGTCTTTCCTCGGTGCATTTATGTTGCGACAGAAGGTATTTTTCCTCCTCCAATTGACGTTCCGTCTTTTCGAGCCGACGAGATGCCCGTTGCTGAGAAAATAAACCAGGAAATAAATACAGGAAATCCAGCATCTATCAAAAAACTGTTTGCATTCATTCACCATGATGTCAGTAACCTCCACCAATTCCTGTTCAACCCTTTGCTTGGATTCGCGAACTTCAGCCAACTCCTGCTGCGATAGCTCGAAATTCGAAATTGCCGATTCTAAATCTAATTGAAGTAAATCCTTGCGGCTTTCGAGGTCGCTGAAAATAGATACACGAGTATCAAAATTGTTTTTATATATGTTGTCACAAAAAGAAAATTCCAGTTTTTACTCGATTCTACAGCGCTGCTGCTTCAACTGATGTTGAAGAGTTGCGTAATTATCGGCGTCTATGAATATTCCGGTTTTCGTCCTCGTAGCTTCCAAGTCTTTGCGAAGGCGCTCCAATTCTTCGTTGTAGCCTTTAATGAGTTGATTCTTGTTTAACTTTTGATTTATCTCGGGTCTGTTTTGAATATTCTTTGCCCGATGAGCATAATCGAGTGTTGAGACAGTTTCTTCCAAAGAGGCACTTCCCGGGCTGATAGTGGCAATAATCGACGTTTTGGTACGACCTCCTAGTGAATCCTAACGAAATATAAGGAAAATGTCTAAAATTGGGGCTTACCTGGAGTAGACGGGTCAATTTACTCTCGCGATAAGGTATGTGTGGTGAGTGATCTACTAAGCAGGTGATGACACGACCCAACGTTAACAAGCTCTGGTTTATCGATCCAGCCTCACGTGCACGCTTGTCCTGAGCACCTGATCTGCCGATATTCTCGCTCCCTGCTAGATCAACCAGGTTCAATTTGCCTATTTTGAGAAAAACTTCATCTTCTTGGTTCACTTCTTTTATGTGAACAGTAACCGTGAAAACGGTATGGGAACGACTCGACTGTGCGTTCATTAGTGTGCAGGCAGTTTGACGCCTTAAGAGACCCTTTTCTATTATAGCGAAAACTTCTTCTTTGTTGTGCACGGCCACTTCACGAAGGCCTTTCACTAAAACAGATCCTTTTTTATTCGAATCATCATAAACAGCAAGGCGGATATTTTCGTCACCCGAAGATAGTAGGTCGAAAAGTTCTTCGTTATAAATTTCCATAAATGACACGCGCACGGAAAAGTCGCATTCCTTACAGTAATGGAAAGCAAAAAACCGAACTTACCATTACTTCCAAGGTACCGAATATTTGGCTAAGTGCCCTTGGAGTTATGCCTGTCATGGGATCTGTTTCCCATGTATAACGTAACGCATCGGACCTCTCGCCAGTCATTGTAAACGTTTTACCGGTTCCAGTTTGGCCATATCTAAACGTTTCTTGTCAAAGACATGAACGTACGCGAAAATTGTACAATTATATCCCTCAATAACCTCAACAACTGTCGGTGCAACGATTTCGGTATAAACATCTTTTTGCTTGGATTGAGTTCCAAAAACTCGATCAAATGTGTATGAACGAGAGGATGATGATTTGTCTTTGAGCGTTATTTTCTGGTCTTTGCAGGATTCCACAACATTCTCTTCGCCCTCAGTGTACTCTTTCTTATTGAGTGGTCTACTTGATTAAAAACCACAAAAAGCACGATCGTACCTGCAACGCACAGCAACGCGAATGTTTTGCCGTTCCGATTTCTTGGGGGGCATAGTGTACGAACACAGCGCCAATAAATAAAATTTGTGAACCGAGATTGTTAAAACAATGATGTTTATGTAATCCATTATCGTCACAACGGTCAACCCCCCGTTTTAAAGTAGTAGATTATTTGCCATTTGTATGGACATTGGTATTTTTTGGCCACGAATGTACGACAGTAGGTTTGTTTCTTCCATTTATTTTAGACCATCCAAGGAAGCGGTTCTAGAGGAGATCATCGAATGATGATGGAATGTTTACTTATTGCTCGTTAAGGTGAAATCGTCTCTAATAATACACTAAAAAAATAGAATCGACATGAAATCGTTACATAAAATGGGTTTGGAGAACAGATGAATGCGATTATTTTAAATATACACACGAGATCGGAAATTACCAAAGGGTTTCAGCAAGCGCAGATATCGATAGTCTTTTGGTTCTTCCGCTCGACACATTCTACTCCAGTCCAACATAAAAAAATTTCTGGACGTTCTATCCAATGTTCGCCTATTCTGGAGAGTCCTTGTGGGTGTGTAGTGACCTTATATTATGTGTTTATTTATGTTTCACGCATGACATCCATTATACTGGCACCCCAATTGGCTAACTCACACAACACCACATGCTGTGACCTTAACGTGGATAAATTAAGACAATATCGACGACACTTGGTCGGCCCCAATTTTTACCACGACACGCAAGACGTGTGTCCAGACAG
The DNA here is from genome assembly GCA_028672205.1 of Proteocephalus fallax. Taxonomy (NCBI): domain Eukaryota; kingdom Metazoa; phylum Platyhelminthes; class Cestoda; order Proteocephalidea; family Proteocephalidae; genus Proteocephalus; species Proteocephalus fallax. The sequence continues at coordinate 793,853 of JAPUBX010004010.1, read as the reverse complement.
GACTCGCCTGCAGCGGGCGTTAAGCATCGCACCTTGTTGGCGTTTTCGGCCCAGGTCGGGCCTAACTATTTTTTGAATAATAAACAATATTATTCATTCCCGACCTCGTCTTTGGCCATCTTGCAATTCTGATTTTTGGGCCACGAAGTCTTCGAATTACTATGTGTGTTGTCTTCGTGAAACTGCGTCATTTTTTCCAAGTTCATCGGTTCCGGTGCACTTAGATCAGCTTGAACCATAGCAAGGTCACTGTTTATGCCTCCTATCGGTGTATTCTTTTACTCTTGTTTCCCATAGTATCCAATGGTGCGAACCATCCACATTCCATTGATTTTTTAAAATATTTTTTTTTCGTGATTTATTTGAATCCAATAAATAATAATTTATGTCTATTTTAATAAGTGTTCCTGTGTCACTAAACTTATGCTTGGTTGCCCCTCCCATCCCCTGTAAATCAATTCGGCCTTTGGTAAGGCTGGACAGTTTAACTACAGAAAGACCGGCTTCGGTTATTTCGTATGAGCCCAGTTATATGTGTACCAAAATGAATCACTGACCATTTCTAGATCGTTACTTTTTGTTGCTGAACGTCTTACACCTCGGAATTTCTAAACAGAAATTTTACAGTGGAAGGATAACTTGCGTCAGCTGGTGCAATATCTGACAGTTAGCGCTTCCTCAAATATCGTATGCCTATAATAATAATAATGATAACTGTATTCGCTCTATTAAGTTCTCCACACACTTTCGTGTGTTAGAATCTTAAAGAAATCAGCAAATAAATATATAAAAAAAATGAATCAACCATTATTTGCCATCAACCAAACACTCAAACAAACAGCGTGAAAATATACACATGCACCTAATCACATTCGTATTTTCATGCCCGCGGCGATTCCAATGCGAGCGCCGTGCGGTGCTCATTAGTTGCAGAAGACACAACACGATTTAGTTTACTAAGCGGATTGGACAATGACTGGCTTTTTCATGCGAACAGAAGGAGAGATTGTAGGGGAAGATTTATTATCGATAGGCGAACAGGATAGGATAAGAATGTAAAGTCTGATGAGGATCAGAAGCGTTGTTGCAGATTAAAGGGCAGACCTTAAATGATATATAAAACAAGTTAAGTTACCAGGTGTAAAAACCATACCTGCGTGCGTTACAGAGCCCTCCCTCCACAAAGCCACTGTCCTCAGTGGCTGTGGGAAGACAGTTCGATGGTGTGGGATATAGGGATATCGTCATTAGGGATGAGGGTAGGTTGGTCGGGGTGTTGTGGTGTGCGTCCCTCCTTCAACCGATTGAAGTGGAATATGAATGTAGCCGGGTTATCGACCGAGCGGATACGGTATACATTGTTAGGGAGGCTCTGGACGACCGAAAAGGGACCGCTCCATGGGTTGTGGAATTTGCTGGATATGCCTCGGGGAGAGTTTGGGCTACTGAGACATACGGTATCTCCAGGCTGGAATGGAGAGCCGTGGCCTTGGAGGTCATATGACTGCGATTGGATGACCTGGGCGTGTCATAGATGTGTGCGGGCTCAGCGCTGGCATTCCTGCTGGATGTCGATCAGCCGGGAGACGTACGATGGGGGGGAGGGGTACTCGGGTTGCGTAAGTTGTAGGTTGGCATCAAGTGGGAGGTGTAGTTCTCGGCCGTAGCTCATCATAGCGGGGGTGAACCCAGCTGATTGGTGAAACGTGCTCCGATACGCCAGACGGCAGTGATGGATTAGGGTGTCCCACAGATCTTTATTCGAGGTGTCAATGAAAGTACGCTGTAGTTCCGTTCAGCCTTCTCGAGACTGCGGCTACCATATTGGATGACGTGTTCCTTGCCATCGTCGACGGCCTGTGCAAGGACACCGCCAATGGCATGACTACTGGCGTCCGTGTCCAGGATAAACGTAGGGCCTTTACGGGTAAGCACGGGGAAGCTGAGGACTGGGGCAGCGGTGAGGGCCTCTTTGAGATGGGAAAAAGCGCGGTCGCAGTCGAGGGTCCAACGAAACAAGCGGGACTTCTCGGTTAGTCGTGTTAGTGGGAAAGCAAGGCGGGCGTAGGTTGGGATAAAGGATCTGTAATAGCCGGCTAGTCCTAGGAAAGACCGTACTTCATCGCTGTTAGAAGGAAGAGGTCAGTCATTCACAGCCTTGACCTTGTCGGGGTCTGTTTGGAGACCGTCGCGGCCTACAATGTGACCGAGGGAGCGGATTTGCGGTTGTAGAAAGGTGCATTTCCGGGGGTTCAGCGCCAAACCTGCTCGTGCATACCGCGATAACACCTCTGTTTGATTCCGCAATAGTTCTTCGACTGTGGCGCCCCACACTATTACTTCATCTAGATAAACGAGGCAGCGGGAAGAGTACAACTCTTGGAGTATTCTTTGCATCAAGTGTTGGCACGTGGCCGCCGCGTTGACGAAGCCCATAGGGAGTGTGGTAAACTCATAGAGTCCGCTAGGCAGTGTGAAAGTCGTTTTCGCACGGTCTTCAGGGTGTACTTCAATCTGCCAGTAGCTGGAGGAGAGGTCCAGAGATGTAAAGTACTTCTGATTCTCCATGACGGCTAACAAGTCATCCATACGGGTTAGGGTAAAAGCATCTTTGGTTGTGACGGCGTTACGGCGCCTGTAATCGATGCATAGCCTGAGGGAATTGTCCTTTTTCTTAACTATGGTGACGGGGGCGGCCCATGGGGAGCTCGAGGGTCTGATAATGCCTTGTTGTAGCATTTTTTCGACGATTGTGTTGGGTTCGTCGCGGAGGTGGAAGGGTATTCTTCGCGGGTGAAGGTGTTGGGGTATTGAGGAACCCGTGTCTATCCGGTGTTGTACGACATTGGTCCGTCCGATGGCCTGGTCTGCCCAAGTGAAAACGTTTGTGAACGGAACCAACGCCTTGTAAAGGGACTGGCGGTCGGTCTCTGGGATGTTGTCTGGTAGGATCTGCTCGATGGAAGATGGTTCAGTGGGTGGGGGGTGGCTGACATCTACTGAGGTCGCGTGTCTCCTTGTCATTGGTCAGGAGTAGACATTCGGGTATTTTGGAGAAATTAATGGCCTGTAATTTTTTCCTCAAGAAATCACAGCCAAGGATTGCGTTCCACTTGATCTCGGGGGAGACAAAAAACGGTGGTGGAATGTCCGGCCATTGAGAGTGACGGGGATTATAGCAGAACCGGAAATCGTAAGGTAGGAGTTATTTGCAGCTACGACTTGTATTTGGGGAAATTAGGAGATAAGTCGTGAACCAAGCCGGATTCGTTCATTGATAATGGAGACGGCTGCACCAGTGTCTACTAGGAAGCTAGACTCCTTACCCATCATTCTGCCTGCAATAATAAGCGGTTTAAAACTCTTTGAGAGTTGGGTTAGAACGGATAAAAATACGTTAGAGTTACCTTTGTTGTGGCCACACGCTCTGGCGTTTCTGCGGAATTGGGGCGCAATAGTGGCAGTCTGGGTTTCCAGGAGGAGGGCGCGCGTACCTCGTTGGAGGGGTTTCGATTTTTTGGAACGTGTTGTTCGGTTGTGGTGGGGTGTGGATTGCCGAGGGTAGGCCTGTCAGTTGCGGTGTATTGACGATGGGGTTGGCGAAAGCAAGGGGGAACTGGAGCTCGGCTGCTGACGCACAGGTGATTGCCTCCTCAGCATTAGACGGTGGATTCCTCGTGAAAATATGGGCGAGGTTTGGGTCATGGATTCCCCGTAGCAACACGCTAAACGTAAACTCTTCGTTGCCTTGAGGTGGGAAGGCCTGGAATGAGAGGTGTTTTAACGCGATGTAGAAGTCTCGCAGGCACTCCCCTTCTCGCTGGGTGCGATTGAGCAGTTTAAAGTAGGCGTCAGTGGTGCCCGAACCGGACTGAAACAACTGTTCTAGGGCTTCCAAGTATTGCGAATATGGAGCGAGGGGGGAGGGGGCAAGGCCGTCTTCTTGCTAGGCCACGTCAGAGGCAAGGAGTGCGCGGAGGGCCAGCTTGCGGTCGGGTTCTGGAACCAGTTCGAGGTAGGTACGGGCGTTTGGGATCCATTGGCCGTAGTTGTCGTTAATTTGAAGGGTTGGCGGTACGAGGTGTTGTGGGGGGAAAGATGCCTGATAGTATAGTGTGGCAGTAACTGTGTGGGTAGGGTTTTACAGTACTGAGGGGCATTGGATAGGGTTGGCGCGTGTAGCCTGTGGAATAAATGTCGGGAGGGGAGAATTTTTTCGTGGGAATGGTTCTTCCTTCGAAGGGTGAGATCTGGGAAGCATCCTGATCGTGTTTTTGCTCAGATGGGTGCATATTGTTGGGGTAGTTATACGCCCGAGAGAGCGTGTAAGTAAGAAAATGTGGTAACTTTTACGTTTAACACAGCTATCACCAAATTTAATGTCCTCGTAACTTCAAAGACCTAGAGAAACTCGGGGTGAGAATGCACCTTGATACTGAAGCAGAATGGAGCGAACAGGAGGAGAGACTGTAGAGGAAGATTTATTATCGATAGGCGAATAGGATAGGATATGAATGTAAAGTATGATGAGAATCAGAAGCGTTGTTGCGGATTAAAGGGCAGACTTAAAATGATATATAAAACAAGTTAAGTTACCAGGTGTAAAAACTATACATGCTGCCAGTGGCGTGTGTTACAGCGTTGTGATATGAACTCCATGGTTAAATATTCGGTGATATTAACAAACACCTTCATTATATTATATTACTGCTATTTTTATTGTATTTTATTTATTATGGGATAATAACATCCTTCTGTCGGTATTTTTTAAATCTAGTTTAAGCATAATAATTAAGAAAATGTTTCGTCATTCTTAATTATCACTAATTTGTACCGGGGTGTCTGAAATACTAACATTTATAGGTAAGTGTGTGTATGGCTACATCGGAAACACCAGTCGCTCGAATAGTTTTTCAGCGATGTACTAAGGCAAAATTACTGTTGTCTGAAGGAAACGATGACGATGAAACGAATTATGCTGTTGCTAATGCCGGCTTAATTGTATACGTTGCCTTTCTTGGTGAAGTCCCACGTTCCAAGATTCAAAGGCTAGCTAGCATCATCTGCAATTCTAAACTCTGCGAATCGAATGGCAAACTTGTTTCTCTTCTTGATTTACCCGGCGATCTCCTTTTGATTCCCCAATTTTGTCTTGGTGGTCGTCTAAAAGGGAAGCAATTTCAGTACCATGCGACCGCATCGAAAGACAATGCCGAAGCATTTTTCAAAGAATTAGTTAGTGAATGCCACGAATTTGCTTCCGCACATTTCATGTGGAAATCCTCAGAAGTCTGTATTTATGCCGGTACTTATGGAATTCGTCAGGTTTTGAGTTTTGACAGCAACGGTCCCTTCATGCATATTGTCGAAATATAAATGTTCCAAATTGTGTTCGTAGCTTTTCTGCATCTGTGTGTTTGTTTTGAAAATCGATTTGAGCTTTCCCGAAAATGCGTTGATGCTCTCGTCGATTGATTAACCGACAATTATTTCACATTTTAGCATGATTGAAATAACCGCCAACGACCGTCTTGGCAAGAAGGTACGAATCAAATGTAATCCCACAGACACCATTGGAGATCTCAAAAAACTCATTGCTGCGCAGACAGGTACTAAGTGGGATCGGATAATACTGAAGAAATGGTATAACGTGTACAAGGACCAAGTTACTTTGGAGGACTATGAAATCAAAGATGGCATGAATCTGGAACTTTATTACAAATAAATTTAAAGCATATTTTCACAAGCAGTTTTTTTAAGCGTGGTTAAATTTCAATCTTTCGGTTGGCGAAAATGGGATTGATCAACCCTGCAATGAAAAATCTGATGACTGCAGTTATATATAGACATTTCGGAGATTGGCAGCCGTGACATTAACCCGACAGTAACGTAGCGCACGTGCTACCGCGAGAACGCCGTATTAGAACCGCGTTCTGTTACATCGTCGCAGTTACAATTGCATAGGAGTCTTGCGATCAAGGTGTGCATTTGACGTCCCCAGCTTTGGGTCGGAGGTACCCCTAATCCTTGCCAATCAAGTGTGTTCTGCAAGACATCGGTGACCCAGGTAGCAGAACCGAACCGTCTTTCTGGTCGTTGAATCTTGGATCGCTCTTCCATGGCCCAGAGGTTGATATCCCGTCTAATCCTAGACCTTTAAAGCTGTTAACTGGTATCTGGCGGTATATTGGCAGCTGCTCGGAACAATGGGTGAGTGTAAGGTGGAGATAAAAGACTAGGAAATTTCCGAGGGGGCGTCATTTCAGACCCCACTACCAGACGCAATGCTACTCAAAGTTTTGGTCTATCTGACCTTCGCAAAGTTATTATTATTACCCTCTCTTGTTCCCAATGCATCCCGGGGTAAACAAACACAAGATAAATCTCGATAATTCTTTTTTTTACTGTATGGAGATGTCGTTTCTATAACAGGAATAAGATAGGTGTGCGATTTGGGTGTTTTTTATTACGCTGGCATTATCAACCACTGAAAAACATCAAAATCGATCTACCAAACTCACTTTTGTGCGTTCGATGTTTGAAGTTTTATAATCAAGTGAAAATCTGGGGCGATTGGTCTTACCTAAGTACGTCAAGCTGTGTTATCGCGTAAGTTGCGCAATTCACGGCAAAATCATTCGAGGTCGCTTCAAGACCGACCGGAAGAACCGAAAGCCCCCACCAAGGCGCATAGAATTCAACCGAAACCCGAATGATAATAAGAACTAATTTCATATCTAGTACTTTGTATACTGTCTTGTTTTATGCTGAAAGTTTTGGTCCTCGTGACCTCAATAAAGCCGCTACAATTCTTATTATAAGATATTTATTGACCACGACATCTCTTGTCAACAAACAGTTCTACTCGTGGTTGCTAGTAGAGCAGATATATCGACGTCTATCAAAAGGCAATTTTAGTATTCGATTCTTAGTATTTCGATCCCCCATTCGTGCTTCTTACCGTATTCGTTCGAACACCTTAATTATCGCACCGTTTGACCTCATACGCACCTCGAATATCGCCTTGTATTGGTTGTCCGATCAATTATTTCACACAGTTGGTATCACGGAAATCAAATGTAATCTATATAATTTCAAATTAAGCCCTACGAGTTCACGCCAACATGCTTCATCTTTTCTCTCCTTGATCCTCAGAATTCCTCATGGAAATGCCTGCATTGATGCCAGTGTTTCTTTTCGTTTACGCATCGTCCTATATAAACAACAAGGTTTTCGCCCCTGCATCATTTTTGTGGGTGTGTGGTGCGGCTCCTGTAACGTGCTGTTTTGGTGAGACCGACGAGTTTTGGTTCGATTTCTGTCATTTATTGGTATACGGTGTCGTAACTGTTTTTAAGACAATAAAATCAGATTTTTCATATATTTGTCGATGAATGAACAGACTGAAGCACCAAAGGCTCCTTACTCACCAGTACACGATGGTCTATCCCAATATCCAGAATCTGGTGTTCTGAGGCCTAGTTTCCGACTTTAACGTGTTGGCATCGTTTTTTGGCACGCGTTGTGGATAGGGCCTTTCAATGGCCGCCATTTCCCGTTTGCCAAACTTTATATACTTTGTGGGTTAAATTGACCTTTCTTGCAATTTTATTTTATTCTTCTTAACTTATTCTGCTTTTTCTACGTATAATCGTTACGTCCTGTAACATGTTTGTTTATTGTAAATTTTAATGCTGAACGTTTTGGTCCTCGTGACCTTAATAAAGCGATTATTATTATTATTAAAAAAAGAGAGAGATGGTTTTCAGGCCAGTTTATCAACCATAAATAATTCGAGCACCAATTCCCCACAATGTCCCATGTGATTTTATTCTTGTTTATTTTCTTCTTTCACACGACTACCATGAACAGTGAAGTTACCACTATCGCAATCCCAAACTTTTCGTATTCCAGGGGCGTTCTGTGTTTGTTTTCTCTGTATTATGTTTCGAGTCAGATGGCGGAAAAACCAGGCGGAAGAGCACGGCTTCCGAAGTTGTGCACACAACAACGTCAGGTGACCTCAGTGTTCACATCACCCTGAAACGATTCCCTCAATGTTTATCACTGATCCAAAGTAACCACAACCAATCCGGCAGTGCATTGGACCACAACGCGTGCATCGAGGTGGATTTTCACGCGTGACCAGCTTCCTCACCCATTCTCTCTTCATTGGCACAAATTGTCTTCCGTTTTTCTTGTTTTAGTGCTCATGCACCAAAAATCCAAAATAACGAAACCCACAAACCACACCAACCCGAAACCGCACATTTAAACAATTATAATACTAGTAAGAAAATGTGTGATCGTTTGGTTCAGATTTTCTGTTAATGGTATTCGCTTTTTAAGGTCACGATAACCAAAACGATCAGCATTACAATTGGTAACAAAAGTGGCGATCATACACATAGAAGACTGAGAATAATTTAACACCCATAAACGAGGTAAATTAGCAAGAAAGCCAAATTAAACCTTGAACGAATAGAGAGTTTGGCAGCGCGATAAGGTGACCATTGGCCGGTCCTATCCGCATCGCGCGCCACCAGTGTCTTTACATCAAAGTTGGGGGTTGACGGAGCGGTCGGAGGAGTTCAGTAAAGACTTAACAACCTAGAGTTCGCCGAATCGAGCACCACGGAAAGCATAGGGGTCCTCGGGGTTGTAATCTATCAAAGGCCTCGTGTTGAAAAAGCGGTGTCCTTGAGATGAGGAAATGGGACCAATCGAGCCACTGTGGGTGTGGAGAATTGAAAGGGCCCGGTTATGATAAAATACTTTCGGATAATAATTGCCTGCAGTAATCCCTGCTCGCTGTTGTTTAGTTGCCAGCGCGATGGGGGCAAGATTTAAAGGCCCTGGAAGCCAGGCATCACGACGAGTGCCATCGTCGACCTCGCGAATACGGGGGAGGAATTCGTGTTGTCGGATCCCGCGGTCGTTGGTGCTGGCCGAGGGGCGATTGCAGGACTCTTTGAATACTAGTAGGCGACCCGAAGGTACTTTACGCTTAAGTCAATGGGTAGCTCTTCACACCTGAACATACTACGACTTTGTTCAGCAAGAAGTGGGTATTTCGAGAAGGTGATTGGCGTGCTTCACTGTCCCGTTGGCACTAAGAGGAGTTAGAAAGCAAAGAACCCAAACAACCGAAAGAGAAGTAACATCAAATGCAAACTTAACTGTTAAAAAGCGTGTAGTTTCATACAAGATAGAACCAGTGGAAACGGTAGACAAATCAGAGCTTGGAGCGTTACTCAGAAATGACCAAAATGAGAATGTGCCCATTTTCGGCTAATAACCAAAATATAGTCACGTGAGAAAATGTGGCCTTAAGGGTTGTCCGGGAGTATTTAAAGGTTATCATTTTTCACAAAAGGGTTTCCTGAGGGTATTTGCCATATTTTCCAACAAATTGTTTATGCTACCCACCCCAAAACTCAACACCGGGACCCTTTAAAGCTGACCAGTAGTTTCCTTAATACGTCTCGTTTTTTTGGAAATCAGTTTGAATAACATTCGAGTGCGGTTGCAGCATAACGCAATCCGTATCATACATTCTGAAATAAAAGATTGTCCTATATTCTGGTTGAGCGTTTAAAATGTCGCCAAAACAATTTCGCAAACCAGTACAATGATACCCATTCCTAATCCATCCGTCAGGATACATTTATTTGCAGAATCCATTCGTGACACCGTTTATTAAACCGTAAATGCGTGCGAAAATTGGTACATTTTCTGGAAAACCATGTTGTCATCTGGCGAAATTTAAGCGTATTATTTTCGCGCGCAAAAGCCGCACGACTAACGCATCACGCCACACACCGTTATGTTCACCCGAATGGTCGTTAAATGACCTTGAATTAACCAATAGAACGCTACGCAAGGTTGCAGGCGTTTGTGAGTGGCTAGACGTTGGTAGTTGCCTTATATATGCACGCCAACTGGAGGAGTTTACGCGCAACCTGCGAAGTTTTCAGTCGTCACCTGGTTTATCGGGATGCAGTACATTGGCAGGATATTTTCATCAGCTAAACGAATTTACAGAGACCTCAATAGCGCCACACTAAACGGTGCAATCGATGTTGTCGTGGTTCGATATGAGGATGGCGAACTAGTTAGCTCTCCGTTCTACGTTCAGTTTGGAAAAACCGGAATTCTCAGGCCCTGTGAGGATGAGGTTAGTCATCCAGATTTCGCCTTTTATGACACGCAGGATTTTAAGCGCGATGTCACACACTTCTTTAATGCAAATTTTACTTAAGGTCGAGGTTTCAATTAATGGAGTTCCACGTCCGGCCATTCGTATGCGCGTTAACCGTCTCGGACAGGCCTATTTCGATGACCCCGTAAGTCAGTGTACTTATAACATGCGAGATGTTTCATCAATTCGACCTCATCAGCAGTTTAAGCTGGGTTTTTTTTTATCGCCGGATTGGTTGGATTTCTGGAAAACAAAATGGTTTGGAATCGTCCCAATGACGTTTTTTTGCCCTCTAGGACGCCGACTTCAGTCGCTCGTACTCCCCGAAAGCTGATTCCGGAATCAATCTTCGTAAGTAAAATATATCACGCGTCATTAGTTGACATTGATGAAACACCCTTTAAAGTCACTTCGCATCATCGGGTTAAACTCTGATCACAATTTTTTCCAACTTCGAATTCCCAGAAGCCATAGTAGCATGCGACCTTTTTGAGAAGAGTGGGAACATCATTTCGCATTATCGATTTCCTAGAGTACCAATGTGGCCAAAGTCCTCCCACTTCAGATACCAGCTGCTCCCCGCCTTTGGTGCACCTAGCAACGGACGTAGCTGCCGCAGTCTCCTCCCCCACTTCCACCGACAGTTCCACGCCGACGTCTCCCGAAGAGGCGCTTCTGCATTCCGTGCCAAACCTCCTTCAGAGTGCGGATTTTGGGTGCGTCCAATTCCTTCCTTGTCCCAAAACCAAACAGCGTCACTTTTTTGTTTGCGGAATTAATTAATTGTCTTTAATCGCTCAAATTGACTTACGCTTGCCCCGATTCATCATCGCTGATAACTTGAGAACAGACTCTGTGTCGGAGACGCAGTTAGTGGTGCAGCGTTCATATCGGTAGGAAATGAATCATTCGTTTTTTTCGTCGAGGATTGGCCTGTGTTGGGGTCACCTTGCAAAGCCATTTGCGTCTCATCTACCAACCATGGTTATCGTGTGAAAACCGCAGTTTTAGCTCACATTGGTCTTAGAATCAAGCATTTCTGACAGCGTAGTTTTTTGTGAGTCTATCTTCTAGTGGGAGATAAAGCACAAATTTCATTTGATTGTTTGTAAGAGACAAAAAGCCATGTATCGGTCATCCTCCAAAGTTAAAAGCAGTTCTTCTTTCTACTCTCGCTACGCCACCGCCGTTACAGAGAGTTCGAGTCCTACATGCAGTGGTGGAATCAGGATCCCGGCAGGACTCAGAACCGTGGATCCCAGATCCATACCTACCGACTGACGGACGAACAGAGCGAGGCGGTGGCCCCGCAGGAGGCGCACGCCAACTTGTGGGTCTTGTGGGACGAAAAATGGTACTCCTGGAAGACGGCGAACATCAAACTGCGCTTCCTTCGTAATCTCGGCACTGCTCTACCCCAGGTTGGTCAGATTGCCGCTGCAAATGCGTTGGCATCCGTGTTTATGCCTTGGACGTCTCTGGCTTGTCCGGCGCAGTTATCTCCCGATAAATGATGGACCAGCTTCGTGAATGTCGCCAATTGTAGTCGCCTACGCACAGCGACCAGGGACCCGTTCGGTGGACCGATTGAATAGTGGTTAGCATCATCGCTCTGTTGGTGAGGGACCCGGGCTCAATTCACAGGCCAGGGCCACTCGGGTGGCACTGGGAACGCCAACTGTTTAATTTTCCAGAGAAACTAAATGCCAAACCCCCCTGGAGCCGGTTTATCCTCTAGTAGGAGGTAACCCGGACAAATTTCAATTTTTCGGACCCAGTTTGTTGCAAACGACGCACCCCGTAGACCGACAGCAGTCCCAATCATTCCCACGTGGACGATTGGGTTCATCGTGTCGGTTAACCACACATCCTTCAGCCATCATACTTCATGGCCTTTATATTAAGAATGTATTAATTTAGGAATGGATAACACTACCCTCCCACTCAGTACATTTTGTTTTGTCTTTAAATGTTGACGTGACCACAATTAAGCGAGGTTGGGACTCTTTTAAAATGGCATTTCATAATATCTTTGTTGTTCTCCACATTGCCGTCTCGCACCCCGTGGTCTGTTGTTTTCGACACAAAATGCACAAAAGGCGTCCTCGCAAGCAGTCTTTATTGCTCCAGGGTTAAGTAAAAACTGTCTGTAACAATAATGCGACCTGACAGGCAAATAAACTATTCGACTGAAGGCGGAATCGAGGCCAATGGCAACTGCTAACAGATCGCCCCTCTGCATCTAGGTGCTCCAATTGAAGTTGATGGAAGTGGACCGGCAGAACCCTGCCTTCATTCTTCTCCCCGAGAGCCCTTGTTCCCTCGACGGATGCGGCCGTGTTGGACGACTGGGCGGCGCGGAAGAGCACGGGGAGCAGGAGGACGAGGTCTACGGCACCCAGTTCACGCTGGACCACACTGACGCAAGCTCCGACATCGTCACCACAACCACACCAAAGATGAAGCCCAATATGCATCTTCTCGAAATATGCAGTGATACCGAGGCCTCTTCCCCGAAACCCCGAGGGGCCTGCTAGTAAGCTGAAGCTTAGTCGTTTTAGTCGTCGAGAGGACCTACGCTTTAGCCGTCCGCTCCCTCGCCCTCTTCAGGGGACACCTCGGGTTCAACACTATGGTCAGCTCTGGCGGGCTTAACAGCCTACGCCTGTTATCGAACGACCTGGCGGTGGGATGCCACTGTGATTCCCAGGATTCTTCAGGGAGATGTAATAATCACCATGGTGATGGCTGCTTTATGCCTGGACGGTTTTGATTTGACCGCCAGCACACAGTTATCTCTAAACATGGGGTCTTTCAAGTAGACTTTATTTTAAAATTCAATTTTTACACCCATCTTGAATCGAAAATCATCATCTATTTGTTGATACATAACATATAGTCGAGGAACTTCAATTTATTAATGATAAATAATATTTTACGAATGCGCCATACGAGCAGGTCATCAGATGTCGATTCGTTTGGTGACATTTCGGCATAAGTGATGCCCAATGACCTTGTGTGACGCCACCAGACCAAAATGCGCACCACACCATAGCACGAGAGCACTGTAAAGGCTTCTCGGCGCATTGCATGGGTTTTTTCCAATGTCCTTATGCGAACTTTGTCTGTTAATGTTCCCATTCCAACGGAAATGAGCTTTGAGGTTTTTTCAGCAAAACCACCCGGTTATTCTCATCAAAAGAATGGACATCTGTATGGCGACTTCGTGAAGCCATTCAGATGTCTGAAGGAGCACGCATTTGTGTTTGTTATAATGCCCATCAACCGGAAGACACGAAGAGAGAAAAAGAGAGCAGGCGGAAGAGTTTTAGAGAAATAACCTGAACAGCCTCGTCTATTGACGCGTCTGGTCGTTGCATTTCTATATGGCCCTTTTATCGAATGAGCCAAATAAAACGGTAGCCTTTGTAAGCGGTAGCGATTGTTTGCCTTTTATTTACCTATAACAAGGCAGGATAAGACTTACCGTTGGCACGTGTCGAAGGAACGGGGATAAATGAGCTCGAGTATTCTCAACCGCTGTTAGGACTCTCCCTCATGGTTCGATATTTATATCTCGTTTGTCGAGGTTCCTATTTCTGGTGTTTTCTTCACTTGATTCGCCCCGGATGGGTCCGATTGTCGCATCTAAAGCAAACCAATCAGATTAACGAATGACGCATCCATTCATTATCCACACATTTCAAACAAACAACAACCATGCATAAATGTGAAGACATTCATTTTGTAGTTAACGTTCACTACCTCTGCAGCCTTAAGTGGCCAAATCTAGGATATTGCGTTACCAAGACTAGACATTTAGGCCAGGCACGCTTAATGGACAAAGCTTGCATGTCTGGTTCATAATCGGACCGTCATGTCTAGAATAGTGGTCGACTCATGCAGAATCAATAAAGGATAGTTATTTCGGTTTTCTTGGGGAACTGGAACCGTCTTTTTTTATATTTTTCCTCTCGTGGAACATGTAATCATACAGTGGTGATAGCTACTTGGGGGAGCGTTTTAGATTCTGGCGACCAACACAGTCGCCCCATCAACTCTAATTGTGAACCAACGCACTAGGCAGCTCGACATGGGCGCCTGCTGAAGGTCCAATGATATCGTTTTGCGTTTTAAAAATTCTCGCCCAAATGGTCTTCTCCGTAGCGCCGAATTCGCGACCTCACTACCAGGAACGCCTCACGAAGGTTCCCCCGTGCCATCGGCAGAGCTCGCCTACTTCTCCGATGGTCATTTGCCACTCAAGGATTCCGACGACGACCACTTCAACGAGCAGCTCACGCGACAGTGGACCAAAGCCCAGAATACTCGAGCATTCCGACTCTCATCTGATGTCCTCGTAAGTCCGCACCCGTAGTAGTAGCGGAGCTTAAGACCCAGGCGAATCACCGCGCTGCCCCTCAGGCGTTCTGTTGACAAAAGAGAAAAGGGCATGGTCAGGCCAGAGAGCGCCGGGTATTCGCTCTCCACGCCCCGGGGTTTGTGCCCGCCTCCTCGGAGTACAGCGGTGGCCCTCTTGTGTTGCGGTCAGCCTCCTCCTCGCTCGTTGTTGAGTCACCTGGGTTCGATTCACATGACAGGCCACCTCGGGTGGCACTGGGGACGTTGCCACCTCTAATCAGATTCCCGAGAAAAGTCATGAAGCAGCCGGTTTATCCTCTAATTGGATATTTGGTATTTTGTTGTACCGGTAATCGTGTGGGTGCGTGACCAGCCCAGACTTACTGCCTGCCTGCCCGCCCGCGTTCTTAATTGCCCACCTTGGCAACGTAACGGCTCGAAGCACCGGTTTGAAAGGTCCGTGTCCGGCCGGCGTGGAACGTGGCCGAACCACGGCAGCCGACGGCGTTGTAGAAACACTTCAGGGCTAGTAGTCACTAAAACCACTCCAGTTTTCGCACAGCTGCCAATATGGCCTCATAACATATTGCAGGGGGTTTTAAAGAAAGCAACTTGCTAAATTCGCACGTGCTTTTGTTAATTAGAAATGGGTTTTAACTTTTCACTGTTTCGAGTTACTTTTGATGACTGGCGGAGATAAGGGACATCTGTTTGTGATTGCTCGCTCCACATGTTGCTTTTAATTTGTGTTCAAATTGATTATTAGACGATGACTCACGTTAAGCGATGCTGTTGAAAGATGTGGCCTTTAGGTCTCTGATGAAGTATGAATTAAAATGAACACAAAGAAAATGTTTAACCAATCAAACGCAATTCGCAGAAATGTGTAGTCATGCCAAAGCACAATGGCGGCCGTATTCGTGTCGTCTGATTGGCCGCCGCCGTGATTGCGCGGAATGAGATAAACAAATTAATATAATTCCCTATTTTTTCTTGTCTTAAAGAAACAACTCGATTTGGTTGATGGTGTCAACGAGGCTGTCTTCACGACGATTAACAAATACCAAGGCGCCTGCACGTGTTACTGCCTCATCTACGTCTGGAATTCCACCGATAAAATTGTCATCTCCGATGTTGACGGGACAATCACAAAGTAAGGTGTCTGATAAATTCATATTTCGCCGTTGGAGAAATTGATTTTTTTAAAATGGAATTGTATGGAACACGCGAACAAGATGCAAATGTTTCCAGGGTCTCGTGGGTTGGCCTTTTTTGAGGACGCGGCTTCTCGTGATCAATTAGTTCTTTTCTTCGTGCCCCCAGACTGGATGGCAAAACATTTCCCTGCTTGCAGGCGTGTTCTTAAGAGTGCACGCATTTGCCCCGTTGTGTGCGAGTTCTTGCGTGCTGCCGACGAGGAGACGCCGAGCTGAATGACACGAACAAGCCCCCGTTAACGGCTTTCGCTCCCACTTTGAGTGAACCCCGTTTCGACTCCCAGGTCAGGCCACCACCTGTAAAAGAATATTCCCCACAATCTCCATTGCCAGCCCCCGTCATACTGAGTCATCCTTTAGTAGATGGTGGACGGACAAATGTTGATTGGAGGTAAACTGGAACGGGGATCGGCAGTTTTTTCAGCGTGGCCTCAATTTTCTATTAATGTTTTTCTCGAAAATTATCAACTATTCAGAGGACTGAACTTAACCGGTCCCGAGAACATGTGGGTTTGTTTAGGAATGGGTGTTTTTGAGTTCAGCCAACATGTTGGAGACGGAGGATTGGAAGATAAAGACATCATTGAGATCATCAAGGTGGGGGAGGTCCACGTCGGTCTGTCAATCGGCGTAGATTTCTCGTTTACCAAAAGCTGATTATGTCGTTTTACTTCGGCTGGGATCATAGGGCAATGGCTTTAATTTCACGATTCGAGCCCCGGTGGCCTAGTCGTTTGAACCAACGCTCCAATTGTTTTAGAATCGGACATGACACGACGCGGATTCTTTTGGAAAGTATCGAAGATGTACCCATTATTTCAATACTTAGCGCGATTCTGAAAAGTCACCTTTCTTGTTAACTTATCGCCTAAGGTCGGACTTTCTGGGCCACGTGCTTCACTGGGTGGGAGTTGAGTGGATCCACTTGGGAGTGGTGGAGCTCTTCAAGAAGATCTCGGACAACGGCTTCCGTCTGATGTACCTGTCGGCCCGGTCGATTGGACAGGCCAGCCTTACACGCAGCTTCCTCGAAGGCATCGAACAGGGTGGAGAGAAGCTGCCCCCCGGGCCTATCATCCTCTCCCCCAATTCCCTCATCACAACAATTCAAATGTAAGTCCTACTTATACCCCCCACCCTACCAAAATGGCTGAACCCGACAGTTCTTGCCGACTTTTTGCCGACGTTTTGCTTCCGTCGCGGTCACCAAAACCTTATTTGAAAATAGAAAAAAACACTGCACTTGTAAAACACACGGCAAAAGGTGGCAAGACAAAAAATCACGATCTCTTAACTTTTCGTAATTCTCTTCGCATTCCAAATTCGCCATACTCGCCCGTCGTATACTCATTATCCCTCAACCTAACATTATTTTATCGTAATTCAGTCTCCACTACAGCTCGCGGAATTCCTGTTGTTTGCCTTGTGGTGGTTGTTGGGTGTTTTACTGGTCGAAAGGACTGAATTGATGAATGAGTGGCTTTTTGACGCGATGGCCTGTTCCAGAGGTCTCGACCAAGAGTGTTTTGTAGTGCACAAATCTACCGGGATTCCTAGATAGCGCACCTTGCCTGGAGTACGCATGGGTCCGCTGTGAATTAAAACGGACGAAACGTCTGCGAGACAATCACAGAACACCCATCGGAAGGCCCCACGTCATCAAATTTGGGTGGCCCCGATAACCATTCTGACAATTCCTTCCAATTTCAGTGTACACACCTGATTAATAGCGATGACGCTTGGACTCACGATGTAGAATATTCGGGGCAATATTAATCGCGTTTTGTAGGGTCGTGAACAGCCATATTCGATATGCGAGCTCTTGCCCTTTTCCGCCACCTTCAGCAGTCAGCATCCTCGCGCTGTTCGCGAGAGACCCGGGTTCGACCTCCCCAGGTCAGGCCATCAAGAGCTCTGCGTAAAGCGTCGGAATTCCACCACCATGGGACCCACGTGTGAGACGATTTCCTGTTTGTCGGTTGATGCTGGACCACGTCTACCGGGGTGATGACCTGTACAATATTCACAAGAATCTTCATGGAAATGTCATCTATGCAGCAGCCAATTCAGCCGCTCAAATGGTCCCAATGAAGTGCCACCACCACCTCTTGTTGTTGTTTACCGTTGCAGGGAAATAATCCAAAAGCGTCCCCAAGTTCTTAAAATCGCCAACCTGAAGCCCCTGATCGAACTGTTCCGCGACCAAAACCCCCAAGCGCCCTTCCCCTTCTACGCGGGTTTCGGGAATCGGGCGAGCGACGTGGACTCCTACCGCGCCATCGGGATCCCCGACTCGCACATCTTCATCGTCAACCCCGAAGGCCTCCTGGAGACGGCCTCTGGGTTGCGGCTCCCCACGGGCTACTCCTCCCTGTCGGAGATGATCGACACCATCTTTCCCCCGGAGCACCAGGAATTGGAACAGAGCACCGAGTACTCGGACTTCTCTTTCTGGCGCCCCGAATTTCCCGCCCAGCAATCTCGTCCTCCCGAAGAGAAGACCAAGGCGGCCAAGAATAGGACGATTTCTGGGGCAACCAACAAGTGATAAGTGATGATACCTGTACAAATACTCTGCTTTCTTTCTAACACTTGTCCAGTCCCCTTACTTTTAAACTATGTTTTCTACTCCAAAAGACCATTGCAATGCCGTCAAAATTAAATCACAAGGGACGCTGTTAACTATTTATTTACGCTTTTCGAATTAATAGCCCTTGCCATTGGGGTGTATATGAACCCCCAAACGGATAGAGCAGTGCCATCGGCCACACCCCTCCGCTTGAGAGGCGGGCCTACTCTGCTGCGAGTAGAGGAGGAGGAGGAGGAGAAGAGCAGGTAATATCTCTCGGTGAACACGTGAAGGGAAACCCCGGCGCAAGTGATTCCTACGAGGTTCCAACGGCCAGGAAGTTGCTCCAGATTCCCTGCTGCCTCGTGGGACGCACTCGCTCGTGCGAGGGCTGGAGATGCCCTTCGAACAAAGCCGGGTGGCGCCGGGCTGCTAGCCGCGTCGTGAACACGTCTGCGTGACATTAATGTAACCGGCTACTCCTCCCGCTGGAGATAACCTAACCAAATAACAAGAAGAAGAGGAGGAGGAGGAGTTGAAGAGAAGGTCATTGTTATCGCGGCACAGATCTAAGCCCGTGAACATGATTCAGGAGGTCTGCGGCGTCGTTCACGTTGCTTGACTCGCCAGAAGTGGGTGTGGGGCGCTTCGGTGTGACTTTAACCGCCTTGTTTGCTTCTCCACTCGGACAAAATCAATGGATTAACAGTGTCATGTACGTCACAGATGGCAGCTACTCACTCACGACCATCAGAGGTCAGTTCTGATTCCAGTGACGCTCTGAGTAGACAGAGCTCGGGCGCTTTGAAAGCCCGCTTTTTCGACAGCGTATCAAGGAGGCTTGGCCGGAGAAAATTGTGGTCGAGTTCTGGTTCCAACGATGCGCTGGAGATGAAGACTCTGGTTTTCTCGACGTGCTCCCAGCCTATCTACCTCAACGATGCGCCAGTCGAGTATGTCCCATCCTCAGAGTAACTGGGCTCCACAATACTCCCGAATCGAACGAGGAGGTCCCGCTACTCGTCGACAGTGCCAGGACTGTGTTCTACCAGCTCCTAAGGTTGTGAAAGCTGGCCACTGTGCTTCGAAAACACGGCGATTGGAAGCATTCGATCACAGGGGACGTCGCCTGTACGCATGTAACCGAGGAAATTAATTGTAAACCCCCATGAAGCCGGTTTATCCTCTAGTAGAAGATGGGATCACTGGTGTCTGCGACGAACCTTGAAAACGTACTGGTGTGAACAGCATTCCAACAGCGAAATAAGACGTCGCTGTCAACCCCGTCTACAACGCTTTCGGCTGACGTGATTTGGCGAAGTTTTACGCCGGCCAGCACTTGTAAACCTCTAAAGCTGTATGAGTCGGCATCAAGACTACCCGTAACAGGCAAGAAATGGGAGCGAGTGCATGAATTGGCGTGTGTGGATAGCAAGTCCAAAGGAAGGGGGCTTCCGTTTTGTCAAGAATGAGCCATGTGTCCTTGAAGGCAAGGCATGCATCTTTTGTGTGACAATCTCCAGCTAGCGGATTAGCCAGCTTCACGCAGTTTATAGCAGAGCCCGATTTCCAAAAGTCCCTCTAACGTCGCAGGGCAATGGTGACCTCGGGAGGAACGGGCAGCTCCCTCTCATACGAGCGCCTCTTAGTGTACTCTTATTGGCGAGGTCAATGTGATTCTGGGCATATAATTGTCCCATTCCAGATGACGATGTATGGGGCTGTACTACCAGCTACTTCATGGGGGTTTTGCCATGAAAATTCTCGGGAATATTTTTACAGACGGAGAATGCTGGTTACTACGCCATCGGACCACTCCCGGTCAATCGTTGCCGGTTGTAGCTGGGAGGTAAACATCCCCTCGAGAAGTGGAAGGAAAACATCCACGGTAGAGATTCTCTACCAGGAAGGCTGTTTCTATTCCATCGCACAGAGACCCCTACTACTAATGCCTTGCGGGACGGCACTCGACTGCGTTGAAGGCCAGACTCCGACAAAGACGGGTGCCAGGATTCCAAGAAACGCCATGAATTTGCCAACATAAGGCCGCCTCGCCAAAGATGAGGATGACGAATCGGTCACGCGGCCTTTTGTCAATCACATGCAAGGCGGCATGGGTGAATTTAGGTTGCACAACAGAACAAGGCGCACACACCTTGGCAGGTGAATAAATCAATAAGTGTCCGCACTGCGCCCCTGGATGAGGAGTGCCAGCGAGCCATGGCACACCGTTCAAAACCGACCATCAGTGCATAAAATCACACACGAGTAGGCGCAGTTTACCGAACTGTTGTTAATACGGGAAAATCGATATGAATCGACGCTTTTGCTCATATTAACTGAAGTCACTTTATTGAGGTCACGTGGACCAAAACGTTCAGCATATAACAAGGCAGTATAACCAGTACTAGATATGAAAATTGTCTTTTAGTTCCTGCTCAGATAACTTCCAGGTGCGTCTTACGAACTATTTGGAAGTCGTCAATTTTTTCCCCAAGTCACAAGAAGCCCGTGATCGTCATTTTTAAACCTGGTCAGTGCCATCTGGCCGCAATTACCTTTAGCCGTTTTACAGTCATCATTCTAAGTAAAGGCGCGCATATACGACTAGCGCCGTATTCGCTTTATAAAGGCCACGCTCTGCATTAAATCTACAACAGGAGCAAGTTTACACGAATGCAGTAACTAACAACGAGGTGGTAAATTAAACCCTCGATGTATACGCGCAACAACCGTAATTTTTCGTCCTTGGTCCAGTCCTCTTGGATCATTCCAGTCAAAATGTATGCGCCTACCTGCTACTACTAGAGGATAAAGCGGTTGCTTCATGGAAATATTTTTGAAGGCGCGGCCCCAATGACACCCGAGGTGACCTGACCTGACGCCGAACCCCGGTCCCTGCCGGCGACGACACCTGATGTGGTCCTCGTGACATCAATAAAGCACAATGGGTGCCTGACGCCCACTAGCCACCCCCCCACCAAATACGCACACCCAGGAACAAGCGTAGGATTGGGGCGGTTAGTCTTATGTTTAAAATGTACAAAATGGAGGCATCCAGCTGTTCTCTTCACTGTCTAGATCACCGACTTTGCATTTGGCTCATCCACTTCCATTCTAAAATTTCCAAAAAATGGGGAATTCAGGGGGTTAATCATTCAGAGTTCGGCTTCACCAGAAAGTAGCCACGAAAATGGAGTTTTTGGGATACGCTGCGACCCCACTCGTTACGGCTGACGAGGTCTGTGAGTGAAAAACCCCAAATCGGTATTCTCGAATTTGGTGTTCTACGTCATAGCGATTTACTCAATGATTCGAGTTCAGTGGGCGAATGGGAGAGCCTGTCTCAATGGTTAAACAAGAATGCTTAACAACCCTGGTAATAGTGCGTATTAAATCGAGGTGCTTCAATGTGTAAGCGGCTTGTCCACGCGTATTTAAACGCGCAATCGATCGATGGGTTCGGCGAACGGTGACCTCTCGCGAATGGAGCAGATCTCTCAAAACAGATGCACCTCATTCGCGAGACGTCCTAATAAAAAGAGCCACTCAAAGGACTGCTGCTTGTAATACATTCGGCTCTTCGTACAAAAACACACTTACGCCGATGGGTCGGGAGTTGTGGTGTCCTGCGTCTCATCCTCCTGCGCCGATTTGGATAATTCGCGGATTTGGGAGTACCGCGACTCCGCAAAGAGGTAGTCGAGAACGGACATCTGTTGCTCCAGGCGGTTCAAGCGTTGGAAGTGACGAACTGCAAGGAGGAGCGTTGTCATTCCTTCCTTACCACCCAACACTGCAGAGATCCATAACTGCGTGAGGCGTGCAGCAATACACGTCTAAATAATCCCTACTTCCTCCCAGTTATGGCTCCTCTCTTCTCTACCAATATTTAGTCATTCAATCGCAGGGGTTTGCACACATAGTCGGCTTAAACAAAGACACTTTCGGTTTTTGCCCCCAGAAGAACCCCCGGGGGGGGGGGCGGGTGACGCAAAACCGCGGTGGCTTTGAAGAATCGATAGGTGTGCGCGCGCTATCTGATTGCATCACAAAGGTCACGTTGTAGTACACGAAACGTCAATGATAGAAAAATACAACGACGCGCTCTTCGTCACACCGTCAAAAGAGAAACTTAACTTAATCGGTGTCGCCCTTTTATTTTAAACAAACCGGAGGAATTGTGAAATCGCGTGATTCTCTTACTGCGTCAAAATGTTGCATCATCAAAGGGTGCAACAAAGGAAACAATAAGGGCGCCGAAACAAAATATGGTTTGGCAAAGGAGGCGCCAATTGGAAGTCTCCAGTGGATTGATTTGACAAGAAAAACATGAAAGCTTTAACATTTATCGATCATATATTTTTCTGCTAAATTTAACGATTCGGCAAACCGCAATATGGTGAACAATCTGATCGCTTTCAAAATCAAACGCCACCCCATCTCTCGCTCTACTCGACAATGAGCCGACGACATCCACGATGAGTCTTGGGTTTGGCGCGCGCACGTCTACATTTTCAAAATTGATGGTATTTGCAATCAACCACACCGTCTTTGCCTAAGAAATACTCTCCGCAAACGGGTTGCTGAAGGTAATTTTCTGATGACACACCCAACGAACAACTAAAGCGCAACTTCGGCAAGACCAACGTTTTCACAGTTTCCTTGTACTGCATCGCTTCCGCGATCATTTATCCAGTCGGGGTACTAACAGTGATTGGTTCTCTCTTGGTTGATTAAACCCTCTCCCGCCAAGGCGAGATCTATGAACCTCCGGGCAGAGCAGCTCATTGGACCGAAACCAAGTCGCAGCCCACTACTCCCAAAGTCTGCGATGACTAAACGTATCTCGGGTAGTTTTGTTGGTGGTAACTTCCATTTTTACACCGCCAGGGTGATTGGTGCTATTTTTGTGCGACTCTAGACAACCAGACGACGACGAACCGGCTTCATGGATGGAGGGGGGACTTTTGCAACAAAGAATCTTGGGCACGTAGAGAAAACGCCTCCGAATAACTGGGCGTCATGATTGCCACATACGTGACCACCGGTTTTGTATTGTGCACCCTGCAACGTGGACTTGAAACCACGCGCAGTGAGTGTTTACAAAGGACAGATTACAAGCACGCGGCGAATACAAAACCCCGGGTGCACCGATGGAGGGGAAACGAGCCGCCCTACGCGGTTCACGTCATTCGCAAAGCAGCGTCAATTGAGACCGTGACTGGACGCAATGCGCTTCGATTGAGTCCTACGATTAAGCTGAGGCGTGTTTCGAGGCCAAAAAACGCGTAGAGCCGCTCATTAGTGGTCTAGATATGCTTTATCGTCAATAAATGCCAGTTTAGTCGTTTGGGTGGGGAACGAAACTGCAGAGCTGCTAATTACCACACCATCCGTTTAGAGATAAGAATCAAGCATGAATCGTAGAACTGCCACCGCCGCGGCCAAGCTGTCTGGAAAGAGGGGGTCTCGTGAAAAGTGAATTTTGATGAAATAGGGCGGTCAGAGCCGTGATTGTGTGTATTGTCGAGGGCTGCAACGCAGCCTCTCTGCGTGCAAATGTGCGCGACCGCGACATCATCCACGAAGCCGACTTTTTTTTACGAGCATTACTAATTCTCATGTCGGAGCAAAAATTGCCAAAACACGGCGACTCGTATCTGATGAGAAATTACGAGATCCAGGGTGACGCAATTTCCCACCAACGCGAATATTAAACTCCAAGACACAGCCTAGAGACGGAAACAGAGCAAAATGGAATTATTTGGCTCGAAAAAAGCCACTACGTGCCCAAGGTCGTTTGAAGGACCGAGTTAACGCTGGATAATTCTGAACGCTGAATGAAATCAAATGAATATGCCGCGTAGGGAGACACACACACGAAACGCCACCAGCATTGCAAGGCTGCCTTCACTACAACTCGCGCATAGGCGCAACCGCAAAATCATGACCTGAAACAAACGGTCATCATTGGTGGGCCCGAGGTCACAAGAGGTGGCAGGTCATCTGCGGCAACAACACCAATGAAGTCAGTTTATCCTCTAGTGGGGGATAGCCGAGCAAACCTGGAGAATGGGATTGGATTGACGAGATGAAGAATGGTAATGCTGAAGCGCACCGGTGTAAGGGATGAAGGCCTCGATGGTTTTTGCGATTCCGGGCCACTTGAGCACGCGTTCGGGAGCCCAGTTGCTGATGGTCCAGTTGAAGACGCGCTGTGCCACCAGACAGGTGCGAGCTCGGGTGTTCCAGTTGACGGAGTACTTCAGGAGGCGCTGGACCATTTCCTCCGAGGGTGCTTCACCGTTCACAGTCGGTTTCCTCGGGATCAGTTGGAAGAGGGACTTCTCGAGGTATCCCGAGTTTGGGCCGCCAGAAGACAGTCCCTCCAAGAGGCAAATTTCTGAGAGAAGACAAAAAAGCAGAGATCATGGGCTAGAAATCGTGGGGCACCACACTTCATGACAAAAATAATGGTGTCCTCGAGGGTATTTAAAGGACGTCGTACCATCATAACCAGAGGTACATTTGCACACAAATTAGACAACAATACTCGACACCACCCCGCGCCGTGGGGTGTTTTCGTGTGTCCGGGGTATGATAACGCCACACAACCAACCAACCAACCAAGATGAGGATCGTCCAGCTAGATCGCTTGGCCATCTGACCCAACACCAGGGACGATAGAATACTTTTGGATTGTCCCCACGTGATTAGTGACGCCAATTCATGGGGTCATCATCCACAGCGCCGCCTAAACGGGGCTGCTGGCAGGCTAAGGCTGATCTCGTGGTGGATATCCTTAAAAGTGTGGAAATCGTCATTTGCCACGGAAAGTCAACGTGGGGGGCCACAGTGTCGCGCACATAACATACCATGAGGGCAATATGGACGCGAGATAGACGCACTTCTGCGAACGACCTTCACATATCGCGATTAGACTGCAGCACACCTAAGTAACCCGCGACACCATTGAAAATCGTGGGGTGGGGAGGGTGGGGCACAGTTACATTAAGACAACAAGGACTCCGACAACACAACCATAGCAACGACGAGGTACTGATATACCTGGGCTCGGGTGTCCTAGGAGTGCCCGAACGAAGCAACACAGAAACAGCACCGGCTGCTCCCAACATTCACATAGTAGGCCATGGAGCCGCAAAATGTGATTTGATGGATTACCAATAAACACACACCAATTACCCGATGATGATAAATTGAAGGACTCACCCTGGAGAATTTCAAAGGCTTTCTGTGGTTTGTCCAGTTTAATTGCCAGTCGAAGCGCGCGTCGGTACTTTTTGCTACGGAGAAGATTTTCGAATTCCTGGTGCCTGTTTGTGGGGTCAAAAATACGATCAAAAATACAATTGATTGGACGAGATGGAGGGATAGGTTCTTACGTCTTAGTGAATTCTTCCACGGATGCCGCGTTGCCTTGCAAGGTCTCGTCACTCGTATCCTGGACAGGAAACGAAGGACCATCAAAGGGTTAAGCAGACAAAAAATGGCGTCACGCCTGTTTAAAGCAGGTTCGCTGAATATAGGTGTGGAGATTAAAGAGTATTGTAAATGGCACATTTGTCACCAAGAATGGGGCAACTAAGAAAACGGCACATTAAATAAAAAAAATCACAACTTAGGGAAACGTCGAACACACTCCACTCAGACGCTACCAGTAAACATATTCGCGAGAAGCCGCTTTATCCTCCAGAAAGCGAATTCCTAAAGGCAATCGGTTTCGAAAAATGGTCTTCTCGATATGCCCTGAAAACCATTCCCTGCCCATATACCTCAACGAATTGCCGTCGATTATATGCCACAGCCTTCAAGTACCTAGGAATACAACAATACTCCCTAATTGTCAAGCGGAGGAGGAGGAGGTTCAGCTACGCGTTGACAGGGCCAGCACATCGAAGCAGGCGAGCACTGCCACTGCGATGACTCCCGAAAGCGGACTTTCTTTGCCGACCCGAGACAGAGCCGCCACCATGCTTAGGCTGTCGGTGGACCAGCACTGACAAAGCAGAAGCCTACTCCGAATTTTCAGAAAAAAACAGAAGAGAGGTATCCAGGGACCCCAAAAGAATAACGCCTCTGGTATGGATCCAGGCCTCAGGAGGACCCACCGAGTCATCCAGAGACCTACCAATACCCGCAAAAACCTCTGCTTCCCATGAAGTCAGGTACCTTGAAGAAGCAGATGGTGGCATCCTCACCGCCCGTGTAGAAGCCAGTCTCGCCCGGACAGACGGCGATGGTCCAGATGCGACCCTGGTGGGCCTCCATGATGGACGGCGAGGACGCGGAGTCCTCTGAAGTCGGCTCGTTCTTCTTGCCCTTAGAAAGATTCCAGAGGCGAACTAGACCCCTCTGATCACTAGAACCGGCAAATATGAATGCACACACAATAATACTAAACCCAGAGGTGGGAGGTGCAACCAAACGGCGCAGATATTTTCTATCGCTGAGCAGTTGTAGCATCCTTTACATCAACAGGCGCGAGGTTCTAAACGATTGAACCCATGACAATCATTATTTAATTTATGGCAAAACGATGCTGCAATTTTTCCTGATATTCTATGATCTCTTGGTATTGTCTGCAAACGAGAAACAATCAATAATTCGACGAATTTCAATGAAAAATCAACATGTGTGCAAAGCGGGTGGCCATCACCGAGAGGCCTCATGAATAATTTGTAAAATAAATTAACCGTGCAGATCACATAGTTTCGAGAAAAACGTACCAGGATAATATCTGCCGCCCCTTTGAGATAAACACCGCGCGATAAACAGGATCCTCGTGACCCTCGAAAGTCTGCAACACATTAATTGACACCCACAATACAATGACTACTCACAACCAATTAGTACGCAGTTTGCAACGAGCAACTCACACGTAGGCATGTCATGTCCTTAAGGTTCCATAGACGTAGGTCTTTGTCCCCAGAGGCTGTTAGGAGAACCTAAACAGCGAAACGCAGTGAAATAAAACACGAAGGTGCTCATATTCCTCAAATATGCGACCGCGTTTACCCTTTCATAGTCAGAGAACTGGACGGACCAGACACCTCGACTGTGGCCCGTCAGGGCACCAACCAGCTTCACATTGATTTTTCGGTCCATGGGGGAGGTTTCTAGTGACCAAACCTGAAATAAAAAAACTCTTGCGTCCGAGAACGGCAAATTCGTCATGGTCGACAACAGACCACATGATGAAAAAAACGTCAAGATTCTACAATGAGATAGGAGGCTCTGCTCTACGACCTGTATCCCTATCGCTATGCAGGACGCATTTGATGGTGCATGTAACTTATTCCCAAGTCTAATTTACCACATATGTGCAGGTAAATCGTTCTCAAGCAGGTGTTGGTCGTAAACACGACGAAGACACATCAATAATTATTTGTCTTACTCATAACCAAGACGGAGAACACTCGACACAACGAAAGCATGGCTGGATATAGTAAAAAAGATATAGTGTACACCACTTCATTGGGCAAATAACAGACTCGTAGATATGTGAATCGATTAAGCTTACTCACACAACCATAGCAATAGAATGGTATTTAACTTCAATAATGTTAACCTGGGTTACTATCTACCCAACAACGTAATACACGCACAACCATTCGCCGAATTTCTGTCTACGATTGCTCGTATCGACTCCCACAATTTGTCTACACGTGATACTGTGGATTGGGGTTTAGGAGGCAGATTTACCTTGGCAGTCTTATCTCGTGATGCTGTGGCCAATAGTTTCCCATTGACCGACACATGGATACAATTGACTGCACCGTCATGCGCCCCGCGGATAGACTGAGCCTCCTGCAGACAACCGGCAGGAGTGTCATCGACGCTTGTGGTGGTCGCCGATTCCACATCAGCGCGTTCTAGGTTAACATTCCACGCCTTGAGGACACCGTCTGTGGACGCCGAGAAGGCGCACGCCTTATCCCTGAAACGGCAATCACATAGATATCATAATGCCGCGATTCCGTGAGTCAGATAAACCATGCAACATACCTAGAAAAGCATACAGCTGAAATGTGAGCTTCGTGGGCACCTTTGACGATGGATTTCGACAGCAATTTGGGACGAACGGTGACATCTTCGGATTCATTGAGTTTCCATAGGCAGACCGCCTGATCATGGCCTCCTGTGAGGAGCCACTGTCCACATGACGAGGCTGCCATGTCACCGATGATGCCGGTGTGGGGACTGGGCACTAATTGACAGGCCCACGAGTGGTCGTCAACTACACCATCGGCAGCAGCAGCAGAAGAAGGAGTTGGACCAGGTGGGTGGGCGAAGAGTTTAAAGTTGGCAGAAACGTCAGCCAGAACGAGGCGATTTCCCGAGGCGCCCATCAGGCAGAGTTGGTCTACTGAGCCAATTTCACCGACAAACTGAAGGTAGACCAAAAAACGGCCGAGTGAGTGACATAAAATAGAATGTGTGCATTACATAGACAACAGGAGTGAAATCGGACCCAAATATTTCCTCGATAATTTCATCCCGTCTGATGTAGGAAAAATTAGTGGCGTGATTAATCGCTGCTCTCTAACCAAATCGTCATTGACGCGATTCGTTCGTGCGGAGGACAGCGAAAATTACATCAATTGATCACCGTTTCAGAGAAATATTTACAAGAAACCTCTCGGCAATATTTTTACAGGTTGTCAGCGGTGGTGACATGGCCTACCTGGGAGTCGAACCCAGGTCGATCAAGGTCATACAAATTAATTAACAAAAACATGACGGAAAACTCATAATCCAAACACTTACCTCACTAAACAGTCGAAGGTCGTGTACATTGTATATTTCAACGTGACTGCTGTTTCGCGTTACGAGAACCACTTCATTGTTTGTCCCAAAGGCAGGCACGTAAAATCGCAAAATTCGAGAAATAGAGTGCAGCCCAAAGTCCAGATTTTTCAGAGCAGCTGTATTTGCAGAGAAGGTGGTGGGACCGCGTAACTCAAGGACACACCGAGAAGTCTCAACATCCCACACCCTCAAAATACCCCACTGTCCCCCGGTCAGTAAAAATGCGGACGTTTCATTGACGAGTGCGCCTAGTTGATCCTTCAGTGCCCCCGGTGGAATGTACGCCACTGATTGGAGGCTCTAAATTCCGATGAACACAATAAAACAGTTTTACCTACTTCAAACACGGGAATGGTTTTGACACGCTCGAAGGAATCGGATGACCATAGAATAGCCACCTTGTCATGACCACATCTAAAAATGTAAATAATGGCAACGGAACTCACGTGGCAACTATGCTGTCAACGGGCGAGAAAGCAATATCCGTAACATTTCCCTGGTGACCTAAAAGTGTGCCACATTTCGCACCCGTCTCAGTATTCCATACAACCACCTCCACCTCACCAAGGCCACAGGAGAAAAGTAACGGTTTAGACGGATGAAACCGCAAAAGACTAAAAATGGAAATTCCAAAAAAAAATTACCATTAAAAAATAGAGAACAGGCATAAGTAACAGCAGACACAACTGTATAGAAATTGGTATTCATGCATAAACAAAATTTTTGATGTGTAAAAACCAAATCAAAGGACACGTATAAGGCTTTACTCACGTTACTTTCGAAGAATGTGATCTACAACTTGCGACGAAGCCTTCTTTCGCCCCAATATGCCAGATGCGAATGGTGCAATCGCTAGAACCAGTTGCAAGCCGGGTACCGGGTGTGTTTAGTGCCATTGTGCCAATAATTTTACTGTGTGTTGACTAAAAGCGTTATTTGTATGTTTAATTACATTCCACATTTTGATGATTTTTCTGGAGGATCTATCAACGGAACACAAGAACAGCTTCTTCGTTGCAAATATGATGGTCTAAGGATGTCAATAAGAATAGGCGGGCATACGTTATCAGCTGGATTTGCAACATAAACAGTGGTATCATCTAGTTTTTCGTTAATATACGAAGCTTCGTATGCCTGATTTACATGCGTCTCATAAATTTCAAGTTTTTCTTCGCCATTTCTCCCACAAATAATGTGGCCATCCTCGCAGATCTAAAATATAAATTTCGAGGATACCAAAAGGCTTACGAAGATAGGGGTTTCATCGGAATAATGGGGCGTGAAACGAGAAGCTAATTTAAAACTATGATTGGAGATGAAATGGCGATTGCAACCTTACTTAGATTTCAACTTGACAGGCATGCTGAAAGTAACCGAAGTAGCTATTTGGAGTCTGAAGGACACTCTAGGTCAATTTGAGAAGACCACGAAAATGCACCAATGACGTTTTTAACCATCAGCATGAATCATCCGGTTGATAAGCCGTTATGGCTTCTTTAAGGACCCATTGCAGCAACTTCATATACATATATTCATATTGAAAACTCAGATTAAAGATAAAGGGAATAAGCTAATTATAACTTCCGTTAATTTTTACGAATTATTGAATGTTATGGATGATCATGGTGCGATGATTCGTTATTATGCATCACATAAGATGGAAAGCCCTTGCAAAGTGAAAACGAATGATAGAGACTACAATGTACGAAATTATATTTTAATTTATCGAAAATGCGATAAATGCTACATCAGATGAATAGCAGGTTGACAAGATGATCACTGGTGCTACATTTCCGCTGAACAAACTAAGTATTCGTAAAAAACGATATTTTTGTTTACTTAAACTATTCTCCAGCATTTTTATTGATAACGATAAGACTCTTAAATTCTGATCTGTTTGATATGATATTTCAAATGACACACCGAAATAATGCTTCAATGTTTTCGCTTCAATTTAACATACGAAAAAGGAAAAGCCGTAAAAAAAGCGTTTAAAAGTCAAAATGCTACAGATTAAAAGCGTGTCTTAGTACCAAAAATGGTATGATAAGTATGACCGCAATTCAAATAAGCCGAGCGTAGTGGCGTGCGCTTGTAATCTAGCAACCTGGAGGCCGGGTGGCGGAAACTGTCTCGCGCGCGTTATGGACAAGGCCTTCTATGGCCGCCATTACCTCGTCGTTATTTCCTCCATTCCTGTTTAACATTAAAATGCTGAAAGTTCTGGTCTTTGTGACCTTAATAAAGCGTAAAAATTATTATTATTATGTTATTGCTGGCATTAAACGGTATCCAAGATTAATTTGAAGACAGACTAGAATCGAGGAAAGTCGAGTCAGGTGACAATATAATATACAAGCAGTGCGATAAGTGATTTGCTAATGGAATGGGGTTGAATAATGGTTGTGTGGGCGAAGAACATACAAACTCCGTATATGTTCGCACTGCATCCAGAACCAGGACAATTTAAGATATGCTGGGGCAGCAAATTATTGTAAGGTTTTCGCTTATTTATACTTTGCTAAGGACATAGAAAATAAATATTTTGATCTCCGGTTTTGCCCCACCCCACCGTATTGCGTTATGCCAAAACAGATTCACGGTAACTCATCTTCCATATTTTTTAAGTGAACCCCTAGACACCGACACTCTGCATGATAGCTCTATCTTCAAATGTACTAACTATTCTCTTAATTCCAGCGAAAAGGTTCCGACCCGTTATTTGGAATATCTATCACTGCAAGAT
Organism: Proteocephalus fallax; assembly: GCA_028672205.1. NCBI lineage: Eukaryota > Metazoa > Platyhelminthes > Cestoda > Proteocephalidea > Proteocephalidae > Proteocephalus > Proteocephalus fallax. The sequence goes on along the minus strand of JAPUBX010004010.1, from coordinate 761,925 downwards.
TTCTCTAATTTTCGCACAAATAGTTAATTATTGGAATGCTCTTTTCCTTCGGGATGTATAGATGCTTAAATAACACATTTCCCAAGACTATGCAATAGTTCCGCGTAGACTACCACCAACTCATCGGTGTGGTTTTAAGTTACTAAGAAGCACCTCCCCTTTAAATGGGAGCACACCAAATACATGCATAGTTGCCTAATTTAAAAACTTCGTTAGCTGTGGCCACGATCTCGTACACCACAAACTCTTAACTCTTCGCTGAGGAATTGCAGTAGTTTTCGAAGAACGGTCTATGTGCTGAAAGCATCAAAATAGGTCTCCATTACGTTTTCCCCGAGAAGCTACTTTGAGTATCGCTTCACTCCGTTATTTCAACTCGACCTCAAAATCTTATTTCCTCTGCGTTATTTTCACCTCTCGGTTATATTTGAATGTTCCTGTGGATGTCGTCGGCTCTATTTATAAGTTCGAAATTTCAGGAGACTTTGAGTTAGTTCGAAAACATAGCGTCTGCATTATTTCAATTAATGTATTCAGTTCCCTCGGGATTTCCCTGGTTTCAAATAATCTGACTATTTAAACACCAGGGTGCTTTTAAAATAATATGGTTATCTAATGACTTAAATATGCTCTTCATACAAATTACAGCATTTAAAACCATTTAAATCGTATACACGTATCGCTGCACGTATATGAGACGACACCTCGCATTGATGCGAAGTGTTTTGGCCCTCGTAACCTTCATAAAACGCTTACCATTATAGTTATTATTTTAATACGATTAAATGCATTAACTATTCTTTTTCGAACACAATCGACTGAACGAAAATGGTAAAATGTTGCTTTTTATTAAATAACAATGGTCAATTGATGATCTTTGTTAAAGTGACTTAAAACGATATAAAGGTCGTATTTTACAACCACTGACGAATATGAAAAATGTTTAGAGGGTCTAGATCACAACCGCCTGCAAACGTCCAGCTTGTCTACGAATATGCAAACCCTAAACTCATTGGCAATGGAGAGAAAGACGTATCCAACAACTATACCGGTTTGGGCATTTTATTTGTTTGATGATGGCTAGATTTGAAACCAAAACACCAAGTTCACGCTGAATCAGAAAATCGAAACAAAGAATCAGTAGGAATATTTTATTTAACATTCTCTGAAGATTCTCAATACACTACATGGAATCCGAAGTCCAAGAGATGAATGCAAACATGCGGCAAAATATAAGACACATTGCAATAAATGTGATATTTGCTCACCGCGACGCCTTACGCAGGAATCAAATGGAATAAAAGTGACAACCTATAGAGTTGTTTTGTCAATCGCAAGTGAAAAAGATGCAGGAACATCAGCACCGGTATTCCTTTTATATTAATTTAATTTTTACATGCCAAGCTCAAATGTTCTTTATTTTATCTGTTGTTTTGTATTTATTAAAACGATATATATGTTTGTTTTCTAAATATAATCGAGAAGAGAAGTTTCATGGCGATAAAAACATCTTAATAACAATACAGCCATTTTCCTTAAATCAATATTAACAAATTATTGTCTATGTGTGTTATTATAATTGTGTAATTTTAGATATATATCAGTTTGAAGGGTGATAAAGGCATTACGCCACAAATATGCCTGAATGGCAACACAGATACCGCGCCACTTGAATCAAATACAACAACCGAATTTGATATTACCTGTACTGACGTTGGTGAACTCTCGTGGATACAATTGGAGGTAAGTGGTTGTAAATTGAGTTTCTATATCGGGCACATGCGTTTACGAAACAACGCGAGAATCCCATTAGTCTTTTTACAAAAAACCAATGTACACCCTAATATTCCCAAAGTCATGCATGAATACGGTGGGACAAAAGTCAGCTATCAATTGTGCAACAGATGAGAGATTCCTATAATTTTCATCATATTCGTACTTCTACAATGAGAAAAAATCAAAAATATATATAAAAATCAAATTTTATATATTTTATTAATTTATTAGTAAATTATAGTGAAAAATAAGTAGTAAAAAATTTAATCTCAATGCTATGTCATATACCCTTTGTTTGCAAGGAAACCTGCATAATTAACAGTAGGTATGCTGTTCTTTGGGCGTAACTCGGTATGGTTTCTCCTCCAAACACAACGAGTTTGGAGTTTACCAAACTGTTATATTTCGGTTTCATCTGACCATATGGAACTCCCCCCAAATCATCTTCTGGCTCATCCATATGCTCTCCAGCAATCCTCAGACCGGCTGGGACATGTGCTGGCTTAATAAGGGTTACAAGTCTGGTACTACAGGATTTGAATCCCTTCCAGGCGCAGTGTGTTACTGATGCTAGCCTTTATTGCTCTGCTCCCAGTTTTTTTGTGGCGTTCGCAAGAACCCCCCGCGAGGTTCTGGGATTTTTGCCCACCGTTCCGGCAATAATTGTGACCCCATGGCGTGCAGCCCTTGATCGAGGAAGATAATCAGTCGTCTCCATGCCTTCTATTTTCCTATAATTGCTCCCATCGTTGATTTAATTAAACCAAGCTACTTGCCTAGTGCATATTAAGTCTTCCCAGTCATTGGCAGGTCTACAATGTTGTTTCTCGTGTCCGTTTACAGCTCTTTGATATTGTCCAAATTTTTATTGAGTGTGTGACTGTTTTAGGTTGTGAACCGGTGTCGTCTATATTGTTAATAAAGTGAAGCAGTTTCCATTTATGCAGGGACAGAGGAGATTCTTAAAAAATGAAGTCACAGGTCTATGTGAACCGAAAATCTTGCTTCTTTGTAGGTGATCAAATATATCGTTTCCACCATAATTTAACAATTAATTCATAAAAAAAGGTAGAATGCGATTTTCTCGTTTTTTTCTCATTTTGTTTCTCCTAGTTGAATTGTGATGGAAATTACAGAACTTTCATCTTTTTAAGTTGGAGCACATTGGGATGCTGACTAAATTCTTTTTTTGTCAAACGTTATATGCTACTATACAAATACCGATTGAAACATATTCGAGAGTATGCAGTCTCCAACAAGTTAACAGCTTATTCATCTGCCGGAAAACTGATCGCGTTTCATTCCAGCAACCCACATAAATTAAATAAGAAAATCGTGGAAATCAGAATCTTAGAAACGTCATCACTCGTAAAAAACGCAAAATACTCTCTTTCGTTCACTGTTATTAATTTGACCGCCCGTAATAATTAAAGATAAATCAGTGTTTGCTTCTCTCTTCTAGAATAAAGCACAAAGGCGACAAGATGGCGTTCTCATTTCCAGTGTCCAAATTTCCCACCCCACAACCGAACGCAGCTGGGTGTTTCCGGTTAAAAAATGGCTGTCTCGGTACGATGGAGTTGCTTCCGATGTGTTCAAAGGAAAACCCGAAAATCTCACGGGTGAGTGTGTAATCATTGCAATTACATAATCAGTCACTTATCTGATTGAATTGGATCCCGAAGTGCATGACAGTAATAATAACGGATTCACGCGCGGGACAATTAGTGGTTCTTCGAATGTAGCTCCTAAGCACGCCCGGCGTGCATCACTGATACCCAGTAGAATTAGACTATGGTGAATCGCTGCCTAAGGATTTTCGCAGTACTTGACACGTTCTTTATACCCTGAAGACTATCTGGTGACGGTGATAACGGGCGACTTTGACGGGGCGGGCACCGACAGTCGTGTGTCCATTGTGATGGTTGGAAATGGGGGCGAGAGTCCCCAATTCGAGCTGGCCTCCACTTCTTCGAGTTGCATTTACCGGGAGACCCCCTTCGGTCGCGGTGCCGTCTCCGACTTCAGCCTCCGCACGGCGAACCTCGGGGACATCACGCACATCCGCATATCGCGCGACAGCAGTGGGTCGATGGCGGGCTGGTTCCTGAAGCGCGTAATCGTCGAGGACCTCTCGCGGCAGCGTTCCTATTTTGTCTTTCAATGCAACGACTGGATCAGGATCTCCGATTTGCCCGATAAGCTGCCGACAGCTCACGTTATCCGCCGCCAGACCTCAAAACCACCACAATCAGGTGGGCTTAAGGTTTCTTGAACACATGCGCTTTGTTATAACCGCACAATCAACGGCATGAGTCACGCGCGAATGCCTAATTAAGGGGTTTGATAATCGAATTAAGCGCCCGTGATCTCTATCTCCGCTTCAGCCGAGATCTAAATTTCACATAAATTACATTTTTTATCAATGACAGCCATCTGTATGGCTTGGGCTCAATACTACTTCGTGGTGACTGTCTTATAAAACCCACACAGATGACATTAAACTCTTTTACGCATTCCTGCCAAAATGTTACCACACGCTTGTGACTGACATGAGCCAATCTTACCGGTCGTGAGATATTACTCACATCTTTTCCAAGTCACGATTGGGTTTCATGCAAACCGAAAACCGCGATTGTTTACCATTGTCGAATGAATCCTACAGATTGCATATCATGGCATCTTACGTAGGCGGGATCTTGATTCATCGTGTGTCTCTCATTAATTAATACGGGACCGCATTAATATGGCGATTTAATTATACGGGTCCCTGAAGCCAACAAGATACATTCCAAATGGACAAATTTTAACTTTGTGGTGAAGTGGACGCATAAAACGAACCTTTCGATAAAGACTTTTAAAATTGTTCCTAGAGATGAAGGCTTATCAACCATTGCCTCTGTGGTGATTAAACTGTGGTTACTAAACTGAATTACTTTGGTTTCAACGCAAAATGAATGTGTTGGATAAATTCTAAGTTTAAAAAGTCTGAAGTAGCGCTAAGAACCGAAGAGAAGGACCATGAATACCCACTTGAAACTCTCTTACAAGGAGCAGGCATCTTGGAAATCAACGCAGAGGTGACAAAAACGACAAATTGGGTTGTGGTATGCGAAACCGAATAATATTCGCAATTTGTAGGGAGCTTCTACCGAGTTGCGTTCCACACCGCCACGGTGCGCGGATCGGGCACTACGTCGAATGTGCTGCTGAAACTGATCGGCAAGGAGGCCTCCGATGCTGAGCGGTGGTTCGATGCAGGCGATTCCAGATTCTCCGTGGACGGCTCCGTGGTGCAGATTGGCATCCAATCGAACAAAAAACTCGGTGATCTCACTAGCATCCGAGTGGGGGTGGATCAGAAGGGCAAATTCCCAGCGTGGCTTCTTGACAAGGCGAGTCCGCCCGTTTAGTGACCATTCATTGGCACACTACGTTTTAAAAGATTAAATTTAATGAATAATTAGAATAATTGTTTTTATCGGCTCCAAATAATGAAAATGCGGCACCAACTTGAAACGCGGACTCGTTTGAGTGAGAGAAAACCGACCTACGTTTCCTCGAAATTACGAAAATATGATGGTGTATTGGCAAACACGTACACTTGAAAAAAAGAAATCAATAAATGTTAAAATCATTCAAAAAACACAATTGCTTTTATATCACAACTTTGCAAGTGGAAAAGATTCGGCGTTTTTTCAATCTTTGACAATCTCAAATTGAGATTGCTATCACAAACAAATTATGCATGCAATAAGTAGTTTATTCCACCAAGTTTAATTATTAGTTATAGAAAGGCGTTTTCACTGCATTTTAGCAAAATGTCAGCGAGCGTAGATCTTTGATGTTGCACGTAGAAGGTAGAGATTGCTTGCCTTTTTTTGCCTACAATAAGATACTTACAAAAGGACTTACCTTTGGAGCGGGAATAAATGAGGCGGAGTATTCACAGCCGCGGGTAGAACGCCTTATCTATTATCCCTCACAGTTCGATAGGCATAGCAATTGTCGAGGTTCTAATTTCTCGTATTTAATTCACTTGATTCGGACCGGACTAGGCCGATCGTTGAACCTTAAGCAATCCATCGCGCATTCCGGTTAACGAATAACGCGCCAATTTGTTATCCACACATTTCAAACAAAGAACAACCATACCGAAAAGTGAAGAAATTATTTTGTAGTTATCATTCACTACTCTAAATTGCCCATGCATGGCCAAAATAAAGCCATGATGCTTTAAAAATGCGATTTCGTATAGGGAAGACAGGTTGAGTATGTGTTTGTGGGGTTTAAAAACAATGATCGCCGTTGTAGGTGGTGATTGAAGACGAATCGACAAAAAAGGTCTCCACTTTCCCCTGCGGCCAGTGGCTTATTCCCATGACACAGAACTCTGTTGTTACAAAAAATCTGTTTTGCGAAAATCCCCGATCACAAAGTCCGCTGCCTATAATTCCATGTAAGCAACTTGCCAATTAGACCCAATTCGACTCTTCCGCCTAACCGCAATCACTCTATCCCATTTATATGCACACAGCACAACAATTTGACATGTTGATAATCGCGAAATGTGTCGCCAAACTCCCAGCCACCGCGACCGGTGTCCACTTCCGACTCTTCGGTCCCGGCAACAAGACGTTTAATGCCGGCAGTCTGGACAATTTGACCTCGGAAAAGCGGAATCTTCGGGCCTCGCCAATCATAACAGTGCCGGGCAAGCAGATAAACGTGGATGGGACGAGTGAATTCTCATTCAAGGTCAATGGACGCCTGAAGCTCTCGCCGTGCATTAAGCTAGCACTTGGACCGGACTCACGGATAGATTCGAAGGACTGGATGCTGGAAAAGGTGCGTAGTGTACCGCTTTCTGGTCCGCGCAGAAAACATGACGATGAGTCACAAGTTAATAAGTTAAAAGGAAATTAATTAATAGTGAATATCCCGTTTGAAATCAATATTTTCAACATGTTTGCCCAAATCAGAGAGATGTCTGCGGACTTCTTCACAATTATTGTTTAAAATAAGACGAACTAAACTAAACATCTAGTGAATTATACCCTAGAATAATAATAATAATAATAATAACAAACGATTATACAGCCGATAAATGTATTGCTGACCAGACGAATATTGTTATGATCACTTTAAACCTTTCATTTCCTTGCCCAGATCATTCTCACGTCTCTGAGCACGGGAATAAAACAGACATTTTGGTGCAGAAAGTGGTTCCCTTTCCAAACCACACCCACAAAAATAAAGGAAGTTGGCCCCGTCTACACAGTTTCAACAGCGAGAAAAACCATGGGTAAGCTCAAATCAATCTTTATTTTCTCATGACTTGATCAGTCAATTGCGAGCGTGGTGGATTAAGTTGCCAATGTTGCACCAATGCGCTGTCGTTGCTCATCACTGCGATGACGTAAAAGGTCTAAATGTCTCGAGTTTGAAGGGCTGCTGTTGCAAGAGACGAAAAGTAACCAGCAATTTTCTCAGCGAAACGGTTTTATAAATGGTTATAACAAAATAAATGATTCCACTAGGTACTGAGAAACCCACTTGAATTGCGTATTCGATTAGACGCTCTTCTTATTAACTTCTCAGAAATGCAGCTCTCTAGGTGATCCCATTGGAAAATTGCATAAGGCTTCTGGGAACATCAAATTAATGACCCTTCACCCAAGAGGGCCTCTCGCATAGTGCTCAATTATCATCCCTACCACCCTCCAGTCAATAATCTGGTTTCTCTTTTAGTAATTTGTGACTCGAACTGGCAAGCAGAGATTTACACGGGCGATTTAACCGGCGCTGGTACTGCAGCTGGTGTCTACGTGACACTTTATGGAGAGCACGGAAAAACAGGCGAGCTTTTGCTAACCGAAGCACTTTCGCCGGACGGAAAGGCCCAATTCGACGAGGGCACATGTCGCACTTTCAATCTCTCCCTGCCATACGTTGGGCGTCCATATAAATTACGAGTTCGCCACGACGGATCCGGCTCCTCGCCGGGATGGTACCTTGAAAAAGTACAGCTACTTTTTAGAAACAAGTAACAACGTTATTTATGCAAGTTTTTTTCAAGGCCTTTGTTTATCTTAGATATTGCTTCAACAGTTTTCTACGGGGAAAACCTACATTTTCACGTGCAATAAATGGATCGACCAGGACGACGGTTCCCGATCGCTGGTGTGCGAACTTCCAGCATTTGGACCGGACATTGTTCAACCAGCCACAGGTTTGGTTCATTTTTCATTTTATAGCGAACGTAGAACTTGAATGTAAAGCTGTGGCAAACAGATGTTAGCTTAAGTGTGTTTCGTGGAGTTAAAACGTCTCTGTCATCTCAAAATCACAATCGGAAGCTGAATTCGTTGGTAGAGCCCCGCCGTCATCATCATATTAAAAACTAATAAATCGTCCGCCTTTTAGATGGGAATTTATTAAAATTGTTTCGTTCCGTTGAACTGCCCGTCACACTGTACCCATTCAATTTGCGCTAAACTGACAAGCAAAGCAATCGGGACTTTTTTCATAGGAATGCTTGCAAAACATTCTCTCCACCCGTTCATCTGACACCGGTTTAGCGCGTCCAGAATAAAGAAAAAAATTCCGTGGGCAGTCCGGAGTATTTTCCACACCGACCCAGCTTCTAAGTTATCGGGAGAGGCCAAATACAACACGCACCATTAAATACCCACTCCTTTCCTGTGATCAAATACTTCACGAAACTATCACAGCATTTGGGATAGTAACACATAGCCACCAAATGATGTACGCCTGTTTATTGGTTGCCCTTCAGTCTAATTCTGGTCTACGGTTGCGTCAAATTTGCGGAAACCGTTGGCATTGTGGCGTTATCTCAGCAGGGCTACGATCAACACCGCCAAGAAAGGTGTTTCGGCGTAGCGTTCATAAATCTTTTAGGCAGGGATGTTAATACATTGATGAGTTTCCTTCATGCTTGCGCCGTGAGGGTAAATGTCCTCTTTTTCTTTTGAATGACACCATGTATTATAAAGCCATCGTATTCCACTAGTGAATAGGAAATAGGCTGTAGATTTTCACCCAATAGCCCAAGGGTAACAGTAAAATAAAGGCTCGATAAATTATCCACAACATCCCGAAAGCCACATTCTGCAACTCAGGAATACGTTTCTGCTCTGAGAGAACGGAAATGACTTTTGTAGGAACTGCCCACGAAGATGAAAGTAAAACGCATTTGCATTCATACGGCTTTTGTTGAATTTCCAATCTACTTTCTAAATATGTCAGCGATTTTGTTACTATTGTCACCAAGGCGGAAAAAAGGTCAGTACAGACGGACAAGCCTTTGGCCATTTTTTAAGCGCGCCGTCCGTTCAAATTAAGTGAGATGTGTCTCGGTTTAGCTGGTGACACATTCTTCTTACCGTTTATGTTCGCCCGTTGAAGGTCCCTGAGACTACAGAGGCCATGATTAACAGTGTATTTATTTTATAAATTTACAGTCAACCACTACAAAGTGAATGTATACACCGGCCAATCATCGATAGAACAAATGAATGCCGATATTCAGCTGCTCATTCGTGGCAGCTCTGGAGATACGGGCAAACGCGTGCTACCCCGCAAGGCCAATTCCAAGAAAACCTTTTCCAGGGGACAAGTTAGTCTAGTTTTATTATACTCCGTGATCCCCACTAACCGTAAAACAGCAGAAGACTGGGTTATTCCAGCGAAATTACTTGAACAGCCTTATTTTATGACGACTGCTACATGATATCAATACAGCGGTTCGAGTCGATTTGGAACAGTCAGCCAAAAAGAAAATGGGTGGATGCGCACATTACCCGATGAGCGGTAGTTGACGGCCCAGACCTCGCCTGAACTCTAGACATGACATGGTTCTCCATTGCCGGATGCGTGGTATATCTGCCCTTTGGGGGCTAACACGCGATGGATTAATGAAGGGGTTGATTACAAAATGAACATATTGTTGTTGGCGGCATCGAACGGTTTCCTAACACACATATAATGCCAAGATAGAATTCATAATAGTCCGGGCGATAGCCTTCGCTAGAGTGAGTCATATTAACGTTGATTGTGTCATATATTCATATTTATTTGTATATTACTTTCCAAGGCCGACGAATTCATCATTGAAGCGGTCTCACTCGGCAAACTAGAAAGAATCTGGATTGGCCACAATGGTCGGGGCTCGGCTCCAACGTGGTTTTTGGACAGAATTTCAATTGAGGAAATCGAGAATCCCCGAAACCGTTTGGAGATCGATTACAAGAAGTGCGTTTCCGTATGCGTCTGGCTGCAGAACACGCACAGACTCCCATTTGACCCTCTTTGTCTGTTGTCTAGTTGGCTGGACGCCCGGCAATCTGACGGGTTGATTGAACGAGAGCTCTTCGAAATGGAGAACTCTGAAATTGGAGACTCGAAGGCTATTCGCAGTAAATCTGAAATGTCCTTTTAAATCCCTAAATTTCACATGCACCAGAAAGAATTCGAAAATCCCCTTTAAGCAATGAAAACAGGCACGTATTTGATCATTGATTAGCTTATCCTGCCCACGCGTTATTGTGGCTCGGTCAACCTCTGTGACCCCATAACATCGATGTGACCTTGTCGTGGGGCTCAATTGGCTGGACGGCTTAACGTGTCGCCACAAAGTAGAGTATTGCAGACAAGCATTAAATCGGGTTTAATCTCTACGGAATCACGATGGATTGCGCTAAATCATGAAATTTCGTGTCAGGCTTGAACCTGTGTTTTTGACCGTTGTCTAGTTGTAAAATCGATACTCCGTGTATAAGTCGATTTATTCCGAGTAATAACAGTATCTAAAATATTATACAACGGAAATAAATTGTGGGAAACTCGAATGTTTGTTTCCGAGGTATTTTAAGCTAAAGAAGAGAGTTTACCCAAGTCCTGGAATCCCAGTTTTAAGCAGTGCGAACATCACACGGACTAATCGGTGTCAACGATTTATATACTTCAATTAAGCACAGAAAAGATTTGCGATGAGGCCACTTTGGGGGACTTACGTTTTTATTCCTATAGATCATCATGTCCAGTGATTTATATAAATATATTTTAAATTTTAGCCGTACCGGTAAAACCCAAATCAACTCAGAGTAAGCTTTCTCGTTCTTTTCGATGAAACAATTGCAACCACAGTTCAGTTTTTAATATACATGTGGATTGATGCATACCAACACCTATGGCTATTCACGTGAAGATATTGAATAAACATGATCAGCTCACTGACTACACAATAATAAGATCTCATCTCTGTGATTGCACTTCCAAGCCCTGTTCTGTGCCCTGAGAGCTAGATAAATGATTCTAAAACGACAACACACTCTTAAATAGTATTTCAGTCTTCATATGCCTAAGGAATGGCGATTTATAGTTTCCTTTGTTTATAAATTCCAATACCCAATTTACTAGAAACGGCTCAATTGATATGATATATTTTTGATCCTGTCTCTTAGAAAAAGCAGATTTTTATGATAATGTTTACTATGTGGGCCCGTTAGTTCGGTTCCAAGTAAATACGAAATTTGTTGCATAATAAACGTGAACATATCTTACCATTGCCTGTCCAGTAGCCTCGCGGTTTTAACCGCATTGTTAAACTGTTTCATAACTCGAGGAGTTTAGGGAGATAAATAGTAGCGTAGTGTTCAAGATGATGGTTGTAAATGCAGATAGCCTATCCCCTTTGGATTTGTCCAAAACTAAATGTCATCAGAAGAGCAATCTCTCGGCATATATTGATCATGGAATACTTCTTTGACTACTGGCTCCGTTGCTCCTATTGGCTTTGGCAAGGTCATAGCGCCTTGCAACGTTTCAAACTGAAACGTTCCCAAAATAAACGGTTGCTACCGAGTCTCCAGGTTAATCCTTTCGTGGCCTTGCTGCGCTTTGATTGAATTAATGATCTCGATTACGTCGGGGGAGTTTTTAGAAAATACGGTGGCGTACTTGCGACGACTTCGGGAGGCTCCTTTAGTGAAATCATGACTTGAGGGATCTTCAGTTCCAGGAATCGGAGGTAGGATGCATATCGGAGTAATCCGTTGCTGTGTTTGGAAGACAAAACAGCTCAATAGCAACAACGAGTTTCAACACATTTAGGTTTGCTTAAATAACGTGGAATTTAAGACGATTCGTCGCCAGATTTTTGGTTGGTGGATAATTCGTAAGGTAGGGTGAATAAAATATCGCGCCCACCTCACGGCTAGCATATTGCCTCCCCACTTAGGAGCTACCTACACAATCAAAACGACCACTGGAACAATGGCGACTGCAGACACGGCTACGGACGTGGTTATCGTGATCGAGGGCGACCTTGGGCGGACTCCGCCGATTCCCCTGAAGCACACGAACGCCCCTGACGGAATCTTCCGCCTGGGACAGTGCGACGTGTTCCGTGCCGAGGGACCGTTTGTTGGGAAGGTCCGTTCGATTTAATTTGACCTTTTTGAGTACCATCCCGAAAGCCACCAACACGCACGAATAAAAAATTATGGATTAAAAACGACGGACAGAGTTGTGTTTATGGGAGCAGCAGCATGGTTATTTGGCTTTCTGAGACTTTATGAACAACGAGGTATACATAAATATAACATGATATCTCAATCTTTCGACTTAAGGGTTATCTAGGATAATCTCGATCCTGTTAGGAACCGGGGTGGCAGCATCAACTACCGTCACGTTTTCAAGCTACTGGGGATGATTGGCTTAAACTTCTCATGACGGGTACACGAAAGCCACAAACGAAACTCTGGGAAATATTGTGAACATCAAATTAGCACTCAAATCAGCGGGCTTAACCGAAGTTTCCTAAGCTACACGATACAAAATATAACCTCTGAATTGCAGATCACGAAAGCAACGATAGCTTTCGGCAAAAAGGGTGAAGAGGCTAGTTGGTATCTGCAAGACCTCTCAATAGGTGTCAACGAAGCCTCTCTGCGGTACACCTTCCAGACAGACAAATGGCTGACGAAAAAGAGATTGTCTCCTCAGGCGCTATACGACTTCAAAGAACCATCTGTCGAACGACTATTTACTGGTAGGTCTATAGACTCGACGTATAGTGCGCCTTACCTTTTGGAGTTCCTGTATTGCAGGAAAACCATTGAATCTAACATTGATGTTGGAAAATCGATTGTTTTTTTGTTTTTTTCAGCGGTTCCTTACGAAATCACAGTCTTCACGGGCAGTGATGCGAGAGCCAGTACGAATGCAGCGGCTTGGATCCAAATTTTCGGGAAAAGAGGCGCGAGAAAGACAGAAGTTATCGTTTTAAATCCATCTCCATCCTCCTTCCGTCCTAGCGGAAAGGATGTCTTCACAGTAAGCATCGATCTAATGGGTGACATGGGACTGGAGACATTTCTTCAAATTGAAACGAGATAGCTAGTCCCACAAGCGGAATGGAAGTGTCTCTGTTTTCCTTTCAGATCTATGAAAGTGATGTAGGAGAGATCACAAAGATTCGAGTCGGTCGCAGTGACATCGCAACGGCGTCAGCGTGGATGCTGGACAAGATTCGGGTGCGAAAGCCATCAACGCATAATTGCACCTATTGTCATGCTGAGCTCTGCCCCTATCTCCAGAAATCAGGTATCATTTCAAAACGTTTATTTTAAAACAAAACATTTACCCCCTTCCCGACAGACCCTTCACAATACACGCGGCTAGTGATGAGCATACTAAATAATTCCTTAATTTGCCTGTCAGCATTCATCCACCATTTCATTTTCGCTTGCGTGTGACTACAAGACAATTAGTCGGCTTCACGAATGTCTCAGTTAATGACATTTTCTGTTCGACGATTCATGGGAAGATGGCGTCGGTGTCTTCCCCCACTTTTCACAGCTTTTAATTTAGGGCACATATGAGGTTTACCAGGGTGTGGCTGCTGTCTTAAACAAACAGGAATTACCGGTGATACATTGTCATTCAAATGCGAGTTTCCAATTCAAATTCCATTTATAACACCTATTTTGAACGGAAGATTATCATCTGTTTGTTAAGGGTCGGCAATTTATTATTCAAAAACATAGAACGCCTTCAACTAAAAATGTCGTCGCTGTGAGGCAAGGCATTGAGGAAGTTCAACAGTTTCCAATTGAGCGGTGTTCACAGGAATCACAAAATGGCTGATGTTGCGTAGAGACTTGGTTCTTAAGCCTTACAAGATTCAGTTCGGCAAGAAATTGTTGAGATATGGCGTCACCTGTAAGTCTGCTCGCGGATGGGGAAATTTGCAATAGATAACTTACCCTTCCTAAATTGTAGATCCTCCACTATATGTAAATATATCAACAAACAGATGATAATATTCCCATTATAGCGGGTGCTTTATTTGAATTTGAAAAACGAGCCTCAATGTGTGTCGTCCGCACTACCAAACCCAACAATCATACCGGGTTCTCTGTGCACGCCAGCAATAAACCATTAATTATCCGCAAACCCCTGATTTTACTCATTATTTCAGCCAAGGCTCGTACTGAAACACCCCAAAAATGTCAAAACACTCGATGTGAATGTTCAGAGGTCGCCAAGGTTGTTCCCGGTGAACTATCCACCATTAGGTTGGATGACAAAGGGCTAGACGAATTTTGGTTCTTTGCTAACAGATGGCTGCCACCCCGAAAGGGGCTTATTTACAACGCGTGCTGTGACCTCCTGCCATCTAAAATCGATGGCCAGCCTCTCTCAAACGAATCACGTACGTCCATCGCTTACCCATTGCTATCCTAATCGCGAATTGCTCTTTATCAATTGGCAAATCGATCACCCAGCGGGCCTCTTGTGTGTATCTGCACCTGGTATGCTCGCAAATCGAAGTGTATTTAAACCCCCGTGAATCTACCCGTCGTCTAGAAAGAGGACAGATAAAGTAACGATAAATGTGGTTGCATTTCAGACACCAACTATCGCGTGTGCATCAACGTGGGCAGTGCGAGGGGAGCCGGCAGCGATCGGTTTTATCTCACCCTCATGGGGGATAAAGCAGATTCCGGGGAGTTATACCTGCAGATGCCGCAGCAAAGGCATAAACATGCTGGCGAAATGGCAAATTTCGAGGTAAACAAGTTTTAAACTTCTGGGAAATGATTTGAATTTGAATTCTGCATCTCGAGTTGGTTAAGTGTAAAATAGTGTACTAGCAAGTTCGACCATTATTTTCATCAGTGAATAGAGATGTTCTGTCTTTGCGGACAGGAAATGTAGTTGGTCCTCAGTTCTCTCGTAAATGGCCAACGAACAAGTCGATGCTTCTTGCCCAAAGGCAATTCCAACGTCGAGACGGTATTGGATGAATTCTTAGCAGACGAGACCACTGCTATTCCAACCCATCGTTGCTCAGAACAGCTGCCTTCGTGTCGCGTTTTAATTCCTCGTCAGTTGGTATCGGCGATTGTTATCCAAAAAGCGTCGAGATGAAACCGAACATACGGTTGTTCTTTCAGGATAAGGTGAAATCGTGGTTTTGTAGTCGTGATGGACCTCTTCCGTTGCGCAAAATTACATTGAATGGATAATAGTTCCCAGTTACCTATCTGTGCATGTGTTGGAAGAAAAGGCCAGTGGGTTTGATATAAGAGAAAATTCTTTTGGGAAACTTGCAGATAAGAGAGCGAGAGAGGATCAAGTGTTTTTTCGTCAGATCCGACGCAAATGAAACTGGCCAACGAATAGTGATTGGAATCACAATATTTGCACATTCCTTTGAGGTTGTGAGACATGTTATCTCTTTTCATTTCTTTTCTTTCCAAACTACTCTAGACAGTTCAAATTAACAAGGGTGACTTTAAACGAAGTACATTAGTTATGATAAATATAGTTATACTTTTAAACGTTCACACAAAACGAAAAAAATAAAAATCCCTGAGTTCAGGCCACAATAAACGGGTTATTTACCAAATTTTATTTCCGCCATTCGTGTGCTTTTCATCGCCGGTTGGAAGGATCATTTTTAGAAAGTGCTTCCACATAAAACCCAACGGTAAACAGTTAATCTAGCTGCGTCTAGCTCTCCGTTTTATACTTGGCGACGACCTTTTGTCCAGCGATCTTTATTATGTTGTTAGACGACGTTCCGAATTCCCTCGAATTGTTTCCCCGAATTGTTTTTGTGCGCAACCAGGTGAAATCACGCGAGAATTTTAATTTCGTCCGCGTCTGAAGCCAATTTGTCGGCCTAGCCTAAGGCATAGCAATGCAAATCACACAGGCACAACAATGCCTAGTGCTCCATAAAGGACGCGATTAATCATTAATCTTTGATAAATTATTGCGCCCATCGCTAGTGCCCGCGGATTTCGACTTTTAAGCACTTCCGTTGGATAATCTAGTGCACTGCAATTTTATTCGCTATCACTTGGAGTAAAATGGGTTTGTTCTCCGTATGTAACACACAGCCTCTTCATTCAGTGAGCTATCGAAATACGGATACACTGGAGTTTGTCTTTTCGTGGCGTGTCTAGGGTTCCTGTTTTTAGGAGTCAGTTCGGGCAAGATGAAGGTCTTCGTGTGCACCGGCTTAACACGCATGGACCACGTTCACGCTCGCTTCGTGGTTAACATTGCAGCTCCCAGACCTCGTTGAAGCAAATAATTATTGATCTCTCCCCACCTCCTCCATGCCCTATGGCCGCTGTAGCTGCAAGCCATCGACCTGGGCAGCCTCAAGCGTGTCCGAATTCGCAGCGACACCGACGCTGTCGCCTGGTATGTGCACGACATTCGGGTGCAAGAGATGGAGCCCGAAAACGCCGATTACAATTTTCCATGCAAGAAATGGCTCGGCGGAAGCATTGAAGCTAAAGCGTCCCTGGCCTGGGAGCTGCCAGTCTCTGCGGTTACGAGAACCAATGAGGGCAAAGCGCCCTCTCCGAGGGACTACCACCAGCTCCCCGAGAAAACCCCGGGAAAACACAGCAGCGACAGGCGTAACCACTCCACGGAGCCGGAACACTTGCCTACGATCAGGGGTGTCACCTTCCGGCAAGGTAGGGCATCAATTGGTATACATGGCAGTTGGGAATCAATAGTGTTGATCGTCAGAATTACCCAATCAATCGCATTTTCATAGCGTAAAACACTACATTCGTGGTTCTGATCAATTATAAATAACAAGCCGGTTGATAAAATCGAATATCGGTTTCACAGAAGTTGCGTTAATGGCATCGTGTTTTATCGATTCAAAAAACAATATGGTATTCCATAAACAATATTATAGACATGGTAAGTAGAAAATGGTGTCGTGGAGACCGGTTTTTATCAGTGGTTGATATTTTAAATATTATAGCCCAAATATACGTTTTTCTGTCTTTTAGCCCATACAAGCCGCCCATTGAAGCCAACCGACCAAAACAAGCGCTGTATGACATCTCCAAATTGAACTGTATTAGTATATTTAGTCACAATTAGGTCACGTCACCGTGAACTCATTCAAAATAACGTTAAAGAGAAATGTTACCGTTGTAAATAAGAAAATACCATTTAAAATTCCCTGAACTTTCCTATTAAAAGTACCACCACATGACGATGTAAACAGAACAACAAAATCATTAGAACTTTACAATTAAAAAGTATCGCTATTAGTGTTTCTATCGCGCTTTAGCGAAGATATCATTATAATATCATCCATTTTAGCGCCGGAAATTATCAAGAAAACGAAGTCAGAATGTAAGTCATTCCAGCAAATAATAATACTAAAATGTTATTTGCTTTATAAAGGTCACGAAGATCAACAATTTCGTCATTTACAACACGAATAATTTAACACAAATCAGGGAAATTATAATTCTACACATTTTTCTACGTAATCATCTTTACCACGAAGCGATTCAATGTATACATACGTCAAAACTGAAAAAAACATTCAGATAAACCTTTACGCTACACTCACTGCTTCCGGTGAGTGTGGAAAGCGTCTACGCCTCCGATTATTGGGCAAACGATTGCTACTGGTCCAAATCAATTGTCCATATCGAACCTACATCTAATCTGATTTATTACTGTTAATAATGCCCTCGACGCATACTCCAACTAATCGTGTCATCTGTCTTAACGACCACGACTTATCTGTACCAATTTAATCCCTAAATTCAAGGTATCAGGGATGAGGGTTTTTTATGCTAGCGCTATTATTAAACGAGCTATTGAAACAAAACATGCTAATTCATTTGCGTGTTTTGTCTGAAATGATGTACAAAATCAAGCAATCAATTAATGAAAAGTTGGGTGTGCATAAATTATCCGGCGCAGGCCAGTTGCACTTTTTAAAAATTCCAGCAAAACGACACATTTCCTAAATTTTAGCCGACCTTTCGCCTTCATCGTCATTAGTAACCGACGATAAATACTTGGAGAATTCTTCACAGAATGTCCCACGTAAGTCAATCTGATGCGAAAATACCACAGGCTCTATCCAGAAATGCGAACACCGTAGGTAACATAAATTAGAAGTCCCATTAAATAGTCGTAGACCATGCTTTGCCTTCCTACTTGACATTTGACTTCCTAGATCTGCCGAATTTCGTTTTATTCAATGGGCTATTAAAACCTCCTCGGGCACACCTTAATATATTGGCGTTCGGTGTCGAGTCGTACCCTGAAGACGGCGCGTTTCATTTCCAGGTACTTTCCCTTACGTGGTGACGATTAAGACCGGATCCCTCCCCAACTCGGGCACTTCGAGTAACGTTTTCGTGGTGATCTACGGCGACAAAGATGACACTGGAAAAATTGCACTCCGAGAAGCACCCAACGAGTGCGGAATCGTCAGTTCGAAGAAATTCGAACGGGGAAGCTCGGATTCGTTTTTCATTAAAATCCACGATATTGGTGAAATCAGGAGTGTGCGGTATGTTTTGTCTTTTATTGGTGAGAATGGCATAACGGGGCGTCGTGAAAGGCATAGCCAAACGATCCTTGTGGCACTTCAAGGAGTTTGCCAATGAGTTATCTAAGATTTAAGTAATTTGTTCATATTTTTATTGCCTTATGACAAGCGTGATTGTATCCCCACCAACCGGAAGACTTGTACAGTGGAGAGAATAGAAGAAAACGGGGAGCATTCGGTTGATAAATATCTATGAGAGCCCATTTACTTGAATATTTTATACACGTGAGTTGCCTTAAGTAAGCCAATGGAATTAGAGAAAGTAGTGTTCCGGGTATAAACGGGCGTGTTATAAAAAGCGTGAATGACTTAGTTTATGATGAGTAACGTCTGCACGTTTAAAGGGATCAATAAAGGACCAATAAAGGCCTTGAGAGGAATCGCTTGTCTAGAATGTGGGTGGCACGTCTGGTGGCGTGCGTGTTGGTAAAAAAATGGAATAGATTTACGAATAAAGGTTTTTCTTGGAGAATCCAAGCTGCGTCCCAACACTTATTGCCGTATTAAGGTCAACGAGGAGTATTAAGACGTTAGGATAATATGACCCCAAAACGATGGAGCAGCGGTAAGGCAAACACAAAATAAGCCAGGCCCATTTTATTAAGCGACTTGAAGGGAGACCGGTTGCATCAGCCAAACTTAGCCAGCCCGAGCTACACGTTGGGGACCTGGGTTGGTGAAGCGTTGGAGGATGCAGCGGCCGCTTCCACCCCTTCTGGTGACCTTGGGAAGGCCGCCACCTGTAAACCAATCCCAAGAATCTCAATGGAATCCTCCATAATTCTGATTTATCCTCTGGCAGAAGAATTCCTCACAAAAATTAGAAAGCGTTTGAAGGTGTCAGTTCGTTGGACACCGATTTCATTAATCGCCTGCGTGAGAACGATTGATACAAACGGTGAATGCTGCATTCCCAGTGCTGTGCGCCAAAATGAGTCACACGAAATACGCCTCTCTAAAATCCCCACGACTTCCACAGTGGCGTCAGGAATCAGTCATTTTCGCCACGCATTTCGACATTCAGACTGAGGAATCAAAGGCAGCCCCCCCCCGGGCACCCCAAAACCATTAACGCTGATTTACTAATACGACGCTCTTCCAGTGGGCGGATTCTGACCTTCGCTGGGGTTTTACGACAAACCACTGCAATAGTGGGAATGTTCCAGGCGGCCATAATCCGAAGACGATTCGTCCAATAGTGGGAATGTGTACATATTTAGACTCATATAAATGGACATTAATGAAGAGTGCGTGAATGGAGATACGAGAGAGGCCTTGGGTAAAAAAGGACGCGTCATTGGAACGGGTAAACTAACAGGATGTTTCATGGGGGCGGGGAATGGTAGCGAGAATGTTATCTCTCTGTGTGAGGAGGTCTCCATGGAGAATTCTGTGTTGAGGGAAAGGAGAGTTGGGCGCCTCACGCTTGATGAAGTGGATATTAATAATTACCATTCTAGAGGATTGATGGTGACTTCCTATTGGTGCATGCTGGGTATTGTGAACAAGCTTGAAACCCGCGGGGTATCCTGAAAAGGCACCGCGGACACTTAAATTAAGAAAAAAATAATCTTAGGCAAATGGAGAACAACAAACCTTGGTCACGGTTGTGTTCGAAACAAAACCCTCATCTTTCCTTGGTTTGAGATCTTGTTCAGAACTTTACGGTCTTTACACTCGGGTACGATGGATATCTGGCCTTATCAGACTAATGTCAAAGACCCTCTTCCTCCACAGTGCAGACCTTTGGGCATTAACAATTTTTGGACTAGAATTTGGATTGGAATTTTATGATGCTTAAAAAGATGGTCACTTTTTTCGTACAAATTAGAATTTACAACCAGGGTAACCAAAATATACAGGGTAGGGCGAAATATCTGAAGCATTTGTATGTTTAATAAACCCAGATAAGAAATAATTGTGAAGAAAAGTTTAATTTTGCCCATTTTCATCAGTAAACTTTTTTTTATTTTTATTTTTAAAAAGTACATCATTCAAATGTTTTCCGTTAGTGTTCACAACTCAGTGTCCATTTTACGTGAAACATTGTCAACATTTGAAAGAAAAAAAATTGTTTTTCTGAAATCATATTTCTAAAATTTCAAATTTCGGAGAGGCTTTCCATATGAAGCCATATCATTTTGATGTTCCCATACCTTTTGTGTGCCCGTTAAGACCAAGAAAATGATTAAAAGCAATTACCGACCCGTTTATTAATCACAGGCGGTCAAGGTAGATCAGATAAATGTTAAAATGTGCATTCTCAAATCTCTTTTAGGTTATCCCACACCAACGAGGGATCGTCACCTTCGTGGTTCGTCGAAAACGTGCAGGTCGTGGGCAAACAGACTGATGTCAATTTGGATTGTCCGTTTAGTGGGTGGATTGACAAAAGAGGGGACCATGGTGAACTTTACGCCGACCTCATACCCAAACCGCCATCGTTGGGTCAGTTAGGACCAAGTGAGTCACACAAAATGTCGTAATTGTATTTGGTTTCGGTTTCATGTCCTTAAGAGAAAAGGCCCACTTTTGTGGCCTTTTTCGTAAGGCATTTGATGTGTCCTTCATATTCTTGAAATAAAAGTAAAATTAAAAAAAGTGTCAAGTCACATTTCTATCAACAAACAAAAACGAACTCCAGCTCCACTTCTACAAGGAAACACTGAACGTGCTGCGATTGATGCTTTCTCTGCAAGAATTAAAGGGAAAGCATGACAAAATACAGCCTGCAAACCCGATTTTAGATTATTGTGAGAAAATGACAAAGTCTTAACCCACTCCAGTTTCTTTATTAGTATCACATTGCGCATTTAGCTGGACTATGCGCGTAATTTACGACTTAAAATTTCAATAAAACAGGGCTCTAGTGCCCCCTGAACCCGCTGCTACCAAGAGGCATTGCCATGGCCTTAAAATGTCGATTATCTCATGGATAAAATCTTTGAAGTAAGCCGCTAGGTTAATCATGCAATTTTTATCAAACAACCCGAGACTATTCTAAGCCATATTGTTTGCCCTAGGCACATGCGTTCCGGGATTCCGGCAGCATCAAAACAGACAGACAGACCACAAACAACCAAAAGACATGCTGTATTTGTGCGCACCTGTTTCTTATCGGGCGTTTCCCAACACACTAACTATTCGACAGGTAAATTAACGAAACCTCTCGGAATAAAATAACGAAAACAGCTAACAGCTGGCATGAGTTACAAATGGAACTGCACGAATGAAACAAAACTTTATTTTCGGCGATGGTTAATAAATGGTTTTCAAGTGGGTGAACACATTCAAAATTCCTTCCAAATGAGGCCATAAATCAATGCTGCCAAATGTACGCAATTCGTTTTATATTTCTCGGCGCTGCCATTAAAAGCGAAAACCATTCCGAACATCAAGAGGATAGACGAAGGGGCGGAAAAACAGTGCTTGATTCTATTTGGAGAAAGAAAACATTTACCAAGTGGGGCGTAGAAAATTCCATTTACAGGAGGGGATGCGAGCAAATTTAATTAAGAGACATTTTGGGTGGCTTGGTGAATCGGTTGGTCAGCGGCGGGCGTATTGGGAACTGATTCATTCCAAATTGGACAGAACCCGAATTCTCCAAAACACAATAGCACAAAACGTTAATAAAAGCCGTCATATTTTTACAAAAAAACATTCTGCTTTCCTTTCGCGTTAGAAATATTCTACGAATTCAAGGTCGTTACCAGTCAGATTGAAGGTGCCGGTTCCACGGCCAATGTATACGCCCAGTTGACAGGCGCCAGTGGCCTCCAGACAGGCCTCGTCCAACTGAGGGGAGCATTCAATAAACCAGGCGTCGAGAACCTCTTCGTAGATCTCGAAGATGTCGGCGAACCACTCCAGACACTCCGAGTAGGACACGACAGTACCGGTGACAGTCCGGCCTGGCATCTGGATCGCATCGAAATACGACCAACAGGAGGCATAACGGTAGGCGTAATGTACCAAACAAAGAGATTTGAATGAGGTGTGTCGCTTTCACGCCTCTGTATTCGTAGTTGACATAAAAACAAAAAACGTCAAATTTTAACTGGACTGATGTCCCTCTGACATTCTGCAGCCAGAGTTGACATTCTGTCTGTTTGTCGGGTAATTTGACGCTAATTCGTTGACTAACTACCAACCTACATGATTCCCCTCACGGGCTTATTTTTTTTCACGGCTTCCAGGGCGATATCTACGTCTTCCAATGTGGAAAATGGCTGTCAATATCTGATAAAACGGAGGTTATTCTTCCAGTGGCGCGTCGCGAAAAACCATTGGCGGGTCAAAGGACAGGGCGTCAAGAAGTCGTGAAAGATACGTCGACATTCGAAATAACCTTGAAAACGGGGTCGCAAGGGAACGCTGGCACGTTGGCACGGTGCCATCTCACCCTCTTCGATTCAGAAGGACGCAAAGAGGAGAGGCTCTTGACGTCGCAAGGCGATCGAAACATATTGGGCCCCGGACAGGTAGGTCATGAAGATAAAAAAGTCATCTACAATATTCTTATTGAGGTAATTTTGACCAAGTCCAGCACGCCTAATCGGAAAAGTCAAGTCGGTATATGTGAATTTCGGGCCACACCGTGAACGTCAAATTGTACAGAACTAACGCATCAAAATATCTCTCTGCCATCCCTAGGTCGTAAATTAGGGTTCACTAACGGGATGCGGTTAGGTGGTCTATAGTGACCTACCTAAGATTTTCGACGATCATGTGCAGGTGATTATATTTTCATAGGAGACTATTGTATTCAATATGCTCATTTTTTGTTTTGATAAGACTGACATCTTCACTTGGAAAGACGTTGATCTCAAGGATGTCAAGCGAATAAAATTACGTCGCGATAACTCCGATGCAAGTCCAAGCTGGTTTGTCGAACGACTCGTAGTCCGCCGAATTTCTAACCTCCGAGAGGTCACCTCCGAGAACTTTTATTGTCAACGTTGGATTAGCAATGAGGGCGAGGTATTCGAGGCTGGAATGGTGCCACCCCCAGAACCGCCTCTCTCATCTTCCATCAGTTCACCGGACATGCCCTACCCGACCACGGATCACGAAATGGATTCGGTTGCGCTTCCCCCACTCCCGAGTCTGCCTCCTCCCCCTTCTCCGATCCCATCGTCAGATGTATCTCCGCCAACTACCTTACCGTCTCCACCTTTTCCTCAAACAGGAGAATTCAGAAAGAAAATTCCTAGTGAGGTGCCAATGGACGACGAGGAAGGCAAGTCGTCGTTTCTCTCCTTTTCACAAACTTCCACGAACTAGACCAAACGCACCACCAATTTGGCCACACAAATGTATTTTATTTAAAATCAGACGCGCGCCCCATTCGCGAATAACTAAGTTGAACGGCTTCAGCAAGCTGACGTGTCTGATCAGGTGGCCGGGGTCGATAACAAAGCATGAGTCATTACTAAGAATCACGTCGTCGAGACAATTTAAGCAAATTGCCCATATGCCAATCGATATATTTAAACGCACGCTGTCGGGTTATAATCACACGCACAGAAATTAATACCACCCCACCCCCTAATTACTTTTATTTAGCACTCCTTGAGGGTCGATCCGTATCGACAAAAAATTGAATAGTTCAGCCTCTTCCAACATAGCACAAATATTGTACATTCGATCGATTTTTCTGGAAAAGACTTCAGTTTAAATGATAAAAATAATGGTATTGCCTTTATTAAGTGCAGGACACCAACAAGGTCAGCATTAAAATATACATCAATCAAAAGTGATGCAGGGAAGGCGCGATTATATATAAAACCGGAGAGACACATTTGTAAACAATTCGCCCCAGGTATGTACTTTTTTGTAAACGCCTAATGTCGTCCATTGAAAGAGCCTATGAATAACGCGATGACCAAAAAAATGCACATGTGCGCTAGCAAATTCGTAGAAAAAAACGTGGATATGTTGCCTATAGATGCGCTTCTGAGACTGTTCCTACCTGTTTCGCTACATCTTCTAAAAGCCATAGGAAGCGTTACAAAATGAACGACGGATTGGTTGCTGAATATCCGCTTGGTAAATGAAAAAAATGCTTTCGGATAACGAGTCTTATCTGCCACCTCAACATCTGACCCGTTTGTTGGATCAAAAGGCATACGAGCTCTGTTACGATGGCGGTCTTAATGTGGGTAGTGCAAGGTAACCGCTGGGGCATTCCCACATTTTTATTCAATCGAGATTTTAAGACCTCGTGGTCCGTATCCATTGAGCTGATTTATTGCCGTGATTTGAAATAGTATTTGCACTTCTGACGAGCATTAGATCGTAAAAACCAGAGCCGACATGGGCCTGCGTGATAAGAGATTGTGCTCAATCCCTTTGTCCTCTGAAAGATCTCGTTTGGATAGAAATTTTTCGAATATTTGTGTTTAGATTTGGAGGACGTTCGGGTGCACTTTAATTCGTCAGACATTTTAGTGGCTGGCATCTTCAATCTGTCAGAGAGAGACCTTGAGTTCGACACCCTGATCAGGCACTGGAGAAAATTCTGCCTGTCCAATATTCCCACGAATTTTCATCAACGTTTTTGTCGTAGAGCCAATTTACTAGTCCCATGCAAAGGCATTCCTTCGTTGCCAGACTTTGACATTAAACATCTGGAGGCATTGATGCCATCAACAAGTTCCCCAAAAAATATCTTTTTAATATAGCATATGCTTCATCTAAAGGCCATCCCGCAATTAAATGAGCTCAGAAATATTTGAAGCGGAGATTTAGAGGATTATAATCAAAGCTTTGGTTTTGAAGAAACAACATACCTATTTAACTTTGAACAAATGCGAAACGTAACTATTGTTTTCGATTTGAAACTCGAAAATATAGAAAAATTAAAACAAATAATGTTCAATCAAACAATATTAGTTTCCTCATGTTTAGGGAAGGGGGTGTAGGGCATGAAACGTTTAATTTCTAATTACAATTTCTGAAGCTCTTTTACATCTTAAAAATGCATTTATCATTTAGTTTTAATGGGTTTTTACATGTTTTGAACTCCTACAACATCGGTGCTGCTCTCAAACCGCTTTAAATGAACACAATTATTACTCAGGTGTCACGCTGAAATTAAACAAATTGTTGAAACGTTTTACTTACTCCTGGTAAACTCTATTTTCCGAGACATCTAAGAGACATCTTAAAGCTTCAACCGAAGTCGCCAAACTAAAGGCCTTTGATTATGAATTTGGTTTGTGACAAATCTCGGGTAGCACGCAACGATTAATCTTTCAGTGGTGGTTGAATACTCGCGGCTGTCAAAGCACCCGGACAAATACAAAGTGTATATTCGGTCGCCTTTTTAGTTGCTCGTGCCTTGTTCAAGTCAAAGCAAATATAGACAGCATTGCATTTTCTCAAAAATCCATGATAAAAAGGTTAATAAATCGATTTTAAAGGAGACGGTGTTGTGATTTTATTTTTAAATCGTTAATGCGAACATTTTAAAGTCGAAGCATATATTTTAACATTAACACAATAAAAGGTTTTTTTTACAATAATAGATATGGATTAATTGAGGTGGTATTGTGTTCTTGAATCAACCTGACTGAAAAACAATTCCCTGTTTGGTGAAATAAGACGAATGTCGATTCGAATAGCCCAGAATAGTATCGAGAAACGTGATCGGCAAATTATGTTTTATGCATAGACGGTTCAATAAGTTAATAATAAGAAAGAAACTGACCTACCTCCACGTTTTGCTTTTCTGATGGCATCGAAGGTTTAAAACCCGATAGATAATAGGTTTTCGGGTTATATATTTTGCTTAGTCAATCATATATATTTCTGATCTTCGGTGGTATGCACACGTTATGTTGGGTTTTGTGTCAGAAAAATAGAGGGACTCATTTAAATAACAAAAACGTTGTTAAATGGGAAGAAAATTTGAAATGCCTACAAATGTCTGAATGAAGATTCAGAAAGGATCAGCAATGAATTTACGTTCAAACATTTTGAAGGTGTTATTAAGAGACATCCTAGATCCTGTTAGAAAAGTTTGGCGACGCCACACACATGATCCTCAACGTCTTCTGGAAAGACGTCGCTAAGAACCAAACGACCACGTGTTTTCTCGAATCTTTACGACTGCATAAAGTGGTCGTAAATGTCGGCGACCGATGAATTGTTTTCCACTGATGATGCTTCGCTGTTTGAAGAAAAATGTCTAACACATACATTTAATCTTGGTTTGTTGACATTTTTCCGCATTGTTGCGTAGATTGGTTGTAAAATGACGATGATAAAAAATTGTGTAAAACGCCAATTTTTCCCGTGGGAGTTTGCGAACTATAATTTGAACTTCTTGTGTGTTCTAAATTGAACCCCCATAATGTTCTTTTAGTTAATTGAATGAAATGAAATCGAATTTGGTCTACCCGTTTTGACATTAGATAACTAAAATCTCCTGAAACAGCATTCCTATTTATCTGTAACGCAAAACCCTTGGAAAATGGAACATGCGTATATTTTTAAACATTGAACCCTTTTGAGTGCTATTTTATCTATACAGTGCCCTACAAGATAACCTTGATGACCGGAAACAGCCCTGGATCGGGGACAACTGGACCGATCTTGATGAATCTAGTTGGACCACAAGGATACTCGACGGGATGGCTCTACTTCCAGAATAAAATGGGCAACACAAGTCTTCCCGCAGGTTCAAAAAAGACGTTTGCCTTCAGCGCTCCAATGCTGACAGAAGTCGTGGCCATCGAGGTAATCGTATTGAGTCGTAAACAGAATGTGCCTTTTGTAAACATGCTTAAATGTATACAGAAGGTTTATTTATGATAAATGTTCAACTTGCAAGCAAATTACCATTCCCGATTCCTATCACCGCATCAATGAATCGTGCAACAGACACATATCAAACCACATACATCTTTTTAAATAGTTAATGCTCCCAGGTGTGCCGTTGAACGAAGCCATGTATCACAACACCAATTTAATTACGGCGCAGTTTTACTTTATTCAATAGAAAATTCTACCAATGACCGTCCACTTGTCATCAAAGACAATATGAACGGCAGTGCGATTTCGCTGTTATAAAAACTGGTTAATAGTCGGTTTGGCGAGCAATTTATTGAATGGCTCTCAAGGAGATTAAAATGAGGTTAAAATAACCGGAATGATCAACACAGGAGGCTAAAAGGCTTTTTACTGTAGATGTACGTCAAACGAAAATGCTGCTCATTGTACAAAACATGCATTACTTAATATTCGTTATAAATAAATTAAATACAGTGTTTCTGTTGATTTGAATAGCAAAAAAGGTTTAATCTTAATCCGTGATTCCTTTTCCAATATTTTCATACAAAATGTCGTTTAACAAACTGTGTATTAAGCTAAACTGCACTATCAAGAAACATTCAAGGTGCTTTTTGAAATATATTTTTCGAAGGTTTTGAAAAATCGGAGCATCGAAAGGTTGATTTAATTATACCTTAATTTCGGCGGAAATGTAACTTTGATCAAGAAATATTGTTTAAGACAGATATTTAATGCATCTTTTACGATTTTAATTTAATATCAAGACATAATTTAGACGGGCGCTGCCATCAAAAATTGCACTCAATTAAGCACTCGCATTTTGTAATTTTAACCATCGGACTTCATCAACCAGGGTTTACGTTTTCGTTTTCCCAGATATTCAATCAGGCGGCCTTGACGAATCTAGCGGGTTGGGAGTTGGATGAGATCCGCGTTGAAGTGGGCGAAACCGATCTTGTGTACCAGATTCCCTGCAAACTCTGGGTTACCAGCAAAAAGGACGGTCAGCGAGCCTATCACCGCCTAGCCGTCAAGCCGTCACATCTCTGTCAGCGAAAACACTCTACTATCACGCCAGTCCCCCAGGAGAAACCCCCACTGGCCGAGCAAGTTCCTTCCGTTTTTTCTTCATGCTACAGATACATGCTACCAACTGACCCAATGGTGTAACGGTTAGGCCTTGGGTTCGAATCCCGTGTCAGGCCACCAAAATAAGCCGGGCGCCAGCAATCCAGCTACCTGGAAGCTTTCAGCGGATGACGGAAAACGGCTACCGCATCTTTAGGGAATTTAACCTGCCGGAGATCAACGTGCGGCGCTGGATCAGCTAACTGTTGGATGATCCAGCAGCGTCCACTTCCACCTCTTCTTCGGTCGGCACTGTGTATCAAGATTTCAGAGCAACTACATTTGCTAAACAATCTTCGATATGTCTGAAGCTTTACTTCGGCTTCTTAAATCACTTCAGTGCTGCCTCTATTGCGTTATAGCCTTTTCGAAGCGCAGCCTCCAAATGTTTAAGCCAACTGAATAATGATGATCGAAAATAATCTGTCATATGCGAATTCACTGACAAAATTAAATTTCCGTCCTGTCAGAATATCTCCAACTAGTCCATAGAAAGTCACACACCTTTCACTACACAATACGGATGTTATGGTTACCTGAACTTTGGCAAAATACATTATACATACAGGCTAGGCCTGTTATGTTATTGTTGTTAATCTGGTCAGACAATACCTGCCCATCATGGCATTCACAGAAGAGCCCCAGTTCGCACCCAGATACCAAAATCCCAGGAGAGCGATTCCACCACCGTTATTGGTGTCAGGGGAATTGTGGATTTCTTAGATCTCCAGAAATTTTACTCCCTCGGCTCATTGACATCGAATTTGTTTTCGAAAAGCACTGAAATCCCTAATTGTGAGACACTGAAGAATTAAAGTTATTTTCCCGTCCTTATAAACCAATGCTCACCCACGAAGATGTGGTGTTGGTCTTAGGGGATAATATTTAAATTATTTAATTCAAACCTTCAAACCTCTGACCTAAAAGTCCTTACGCCAATTTCGCGATATAAAAGCGCCACCTTCAACATTTAAGCCTTACGTTTCGTGTATCGACGATTTTTCGCCGAGAAATTGTTGATGATCAGATGATAACTTGTTGTGTGTACATAGGGATTTCCCCCTGAAATACATAATGTCTAGAAAGCGCTTTCTGTGAGGTTGTGTTTTCTGGTTTAGGCGTTTACAATTTCCATCAAATTAAATATATCAATTACATACACACAAGGAGGGATTATAAGGATGCCAAGGTATCTGATTGATTATATTTATCCCGTATGTATACAAAAATATTATTATTTGGGCCCTGTGAAAGATTTTGCCGAATTATTTTCCGAATGGCATGGCGGCCAACTCAAATAGCTTAATCCAAAGTTAATTTAGCATGTAGATTGTAGGTTCTAGGAGAGAGGTATCAAATAAATACCTTGCTTGTACTCTTGGTACCGCTATCTGATTGCAGAGGATGAAGCCGAATCATGAATTTAGGTAATGGTGACGTTGAAAGACAGATTTTTGAAAGATCCGCTTCTGGTTGACGTAAAACGTGACCGAAACACGGCAGCCGACAGCGTTGTGAAAGGGTTGATAGCTTCTCCGTGGCAAAGAGTTCGGTAAATTTTCGAATTCAAACACAGCAGCGGAAGTGCCGTCGTTGCTGGTGTTTGGGCTTTCACTGCCCGATAACTTTTGGTGGACGATATTGAGAAGAGGCGGTACAAACACCGACGCGACTGTCAGTTCCAAACCCCCGACAACTGAAATGGGGTCAAATAATATTTCATCTTGCAACTGTTGCACGACCGGCACGTTCCAACAGATTAATGTATTGGATTCAATTAAAAAACCTACGCTATTATCTCCGTCTTCGAAGTGTGCGTTCTGATCTGTGTTTACTTGCATAAGGATGCAATCTTCGGCGGTTATTTTAAGTCTACTAAACGGTTAGAAACTCCCTGGTATGCTACAACCACTGTCAGTCAGGTGGCTGAAGTGCGGTGGTGGCGGTGAATTATGTGGAAACAATCTTCTTCTAAACAATAGGAGGATAACCAAGATGATCGTAATGCGAATAGCATTTGTCATTATTGAACACCCAAACAGGCATATGCACAACTGCTAATGTTAACTATCACATGGGCAAGAGGACGTCTGCAGAGAATTCGACTTTCAAACGAAATTTCACGGCCACCTAGTGGTCCAACAGCCCTTTTGAGATTACAAATGTTTTACCTTTCAGCCTGTACCGATTAAAGCTCTGGGTGAGCGGTTCGTTGCCCACCGATGTCGGTTCCAACGCTTCCCTCCGTGTTTTCGGGGACATGGGCGCGTCAAAGGAAGTTAAAATAGGTCCACCAGACTGGTCCTTCCACAATCGTCTCGTCATTTTTGAATTCTCCATTTTGGAAAAAATTGGCCGGGTAATGCGCGTTCGTCTACAATTGGATCAACCCATAAAGCCAGAGGTCAGTGAATGTACTAGAAATGTCTTAAAAAGTTAAAAATTACCCGAAAGACAAACCATTCCAACCGGTTCTATATGAATATCGATCGTGGTGCCTAAAAGCGTTTCAAAATATAAATTTTATACATTTTAAGGCCGATATCATATGATTACTGTTCTGTCTCCTAGCTGTCTTCAACCTGAAGAGGTCATCGTTTATTTAATAGAGGTGTTTAACAGGATTCGATTCAGTTTTAAATCCCGATTTTAAAATAATTAAAAGAACGTATTTGGTTTATTTTTCGTACTATTCATACTGTAGCTGCCCGGAGAAAACCTTTCTAATAATCTTTCTCAGGCAGATTGGTCATTCATCTGTTAAGAGGCACTCATTTAATTTACGATTCAAGCCATAAACGTAAAGAAATTTATATTTGGAAGATTGGTTTTAGATTTTAATGTAGCTTTAATTACTATCCAAACTATGGTCGAAACTATCAAATAACCGTTCGATTTAGGAGTCTTGGGACAACGCTTTTATCTTTTGCATGAAGGCTTAACATCTTCATTAATGTTATATATTTAGACGGAGCAGGATTGGTCAATAACAAGTGCAACCTTGCATCAAGAGAACGAGGTGACGAGTACGCAGCTCTATTTCAACGATTGGCAGGGATCTGAACACCGCTGGGCCGAACTCACCGCCACACCACCAACAAAACCTTCCGGTATAACACAAAAAAACATGCTTACAAATATTATTCGTTTTAAATCGCTCACGGAAATAGAATTATAGTGATAAAGACGGGTCCACGAAGGGTTGTTGTTTAGTGGGTTAAGTGAATTTGGGCTCGACTTATCTAGATCAACCGCCACCACTAACACGCAGAAATGTGGATTGGGAAGGTGTGGGGGTGGGGAATTTGGAGATACCGGGCCAGGCCCAGACACGTTCAATAAAAGCAAATACCACGCGCCCACACCATAATCTCTTTGATGGCAATGTCGGAGTTATCGCATTGTTGACCTGCGCAATAATTTTGCGTCATTAATGGTAGGCGAAATATTCGATGCCGCAAAAAATATTCCAGCTTTCATTAGCCTTTCGGGAATCCTTTGTTTGCAATTACGTATTTGTTTAACTTTATGCCCCTACCGAGTGTGATGTGTCCGAAAAATCCCTCTTACTCTTTTTTTAAATTCCTATAACGTATTCAAAAAGCGGAAAACGTAAATAATACAGGATTCGTCGAAGTCTGATGAATGTCCTTTTCTAGTAGTTCTTTGATTGGGTATTTTAAAGCCAAGCGGAGCGAAACAGCGACTTGGAGGCTGTCCGATGCTGATGCACCCACGTTCGTCTCTTTTGGTGGCCTCAGATAATACAACTTCCGTACATCACATACAAATATTTATATTTCATCTATGCATTTTTATTCTGAATATGCTCAATCACAAATATCGCCATTCCCTTAGAAATCGGTTTATAATGGTGTAGTCTCAACAAATGACCCAAAATTGAATCTTGGGTACATTAATTCAAATTAAACGCAGTCCTAGAAATAAGACGGTTACATGTTGGATTGACGTCCGTTGAAACTGTGAAATTCACGTGATTAATATAACACTTAAAACCGGAACAAATTTCGCCAGACATCACCTGGGTGTTTTAATACAATGAGACGTTGTTCTATTGATTATATTTATTATTAATTGAAGCCTGAATAAAAAATGATCGGTTTCTATATCAAATTTTGCAGTTACCGCGTGGAGAGTGCGTGTAAAGACGTCCAATATCGAAGGCGCTGACACAGACGCGAGTGTCTACATTCGACTCACTGGCGAAATGGTCGAATCGGGCGATCTTCAATTAACACAGTCGGAGACCCATAGGATTCCATTCGAGAAAGGCCAGGTAAAACAATCTAATGGGCGTTATTAATTACCCGAGTAGGGTTTTCATCTATTCAAAATATGAATAAATAATCCTAGGTTTTTAAAGCAGACTGAAAATCGCTCCTCTGTGGATGATGGGATAATAAGTAGTAAATGTCCCGGTTTCTTTTTTTTCTGTTCCGGTTTATTATAACGGCAGATTTAGGAGCGTGGAATTATTTATTCCTTTTTAGTAATTTAGACTTTCGCAATAGGGGTTGTGTCACGTTAACCCAAATGGATCCGTTGGCAATTTCAGTTGACTTAATCGATTTTTAATCCGTTATTTCGAGTGGCAGAACTTCTAATTGACGGTCTGAGTGTTGAATACGGCCCCTGAAACGTTTCAGATTGACCAGTTCACCCTGAAAAACCTACCCGAGCTAGGTGGTCTGACGGGTTGTCGCCTTTGGCACGACAACCGGATGATCACGGCGGGATGGCACTGTGAATGGATCTACATCATCGAGGTGCTGCCGGAGTCCAGCTCATTCGCCCCCCAGGGGTGGTACTTCCCGTGTAATCGCTGGCTCCGAGGAGACGGCCGCTCTCGAGTAACGCCTATTGACCTCTTGCCCCAGGACATCAAGGCGGCCCCCGAAATGGCCCTCGTCGAGCCCGAGTTCATGTTGCCAGCAGTGACGACGTCAGCCGAAGAACGTCACGACTACTTGGCCGATCTTCGTGAGCCCAAAATTATGCAGCAAACAGGTATGTTGCGTCTGTAAAAGCAAAAAATGTCACGAGAGACCAATGGGGTTCCGGTTCCCACCTTTCTTGGTATACGGTTAACCCATCGATTTCACTTACGGGATGCCAAAAGGATTGTCGCAAAAATATGCTCAAAAGTGGCTGCAGCCCTGTGCTACCCTTGGGTGCCTGTACCGGGAGTCGAACCCGGGTCCCTGGCTAAAAGAGCGAGGATGCTGACCGCTGCACCATCGGTCCTGGGAATAGACAAAAAGCCGCATCAACAAATCCCATTGCTTTCAACCCGTGCTGCTATGTTGGTCAAGAGATTCTTTTTTATCTGATCGATTTAAAACGTGTGTGCATTTTATTCGCGCTTTCAATTTATTGTCGACAGCTCCTCAGAGTCGGTGAACAACACCTCGGTTGATAGTTGCGTCCCAAACTTATAAGTTATTAATAAATTCAAGAATGCGGTTGTAAGAGAAGCAGGAGGGGTCGCAAAAGCCATGATTAAATTAGTAGTGAACTCCCCCTAGTACCATAACCCACGAATTAATGTTCTTAATGACGAGAAAAATCGTCAAATTCATGCCCCGAGGGAAAAATGTCGAGACAGCCAAATCTTACGCGAACGATACATGAACATTTTTTGGGCTTTCCGTAATCCATCCTTTTTTAAAGATTTCCGCATGCTCCCATTTATTAATTGGGCCGCAGGAAACATTGATGCAAATGGAATTCAAGCTGCTTTAGTTTCGAATTAGCCATGGTTACCCGTGAAATCGATCGTCATCCAACCAGCCTTAACCGTGCTCAATTGCCGATGAGGCGCTTGTGCTAAACATGGTGTTGATATTTAGACAAATTGGCCATCTCCGTTCAATCCCAACTTAGTTTATGGTGGAATTACGATGACTGCAGTGTGAGAAGCCGTAGTTTAAATTTGATGCCCCGTAAATGATATTCTGAGGTGGTATCGATTCTTAAAATATCACACCAAGTAATGCATGCTGGGTCAAGTGCAATGTGTTGACATGTTTTGTTTTAGATTACTCGATTGAGGTGGAGACTAGCAATGCAATCGAAGCGGGTACCAACCTCCTCGGCTGGATCATAATCCAAGGCCGCAATGACACCTCTCCGCCTTTTAAACTCAAAAATTCCTTCGGTGTTAGAGTTCTTCAGACTGGCCAAACCGACGCCTTCAGGTAATTATTTTTGGAGAAGATTAATGTTTTCATATGCGAGTTGGGGCTCGTCCTGTCTCTCGATGGTGAAGCGCGACTGGCAAGGTTCCTCTGTTCACGCGAGACCCACGGGCCCTGTGGCTACAACCCATGGATCTAGCGGTTGGCGCGTTATGGCAAAAAACAGGCTGATGCCTCATCCACGGAATCGGACAAGCCTGCGTTCGACCTGTGGTCCCTGGGTAGGTTAAAGGCTGGGAGTTGGGAGTCATCAGTAAATTATTCGCAATTGCATTCGTGGAAACATCCACGAATCTGGTTTGCGAGTTCAATGGAAATTAAAAACTGTGGAAGCTTTTATCGATATGAGTTGAGATGAATTGGCTATGGAGGGATTTGACAGTTTTTGACAATCGTATCTTAAGCTGATAAATGAACGCCGGCGGTTTTTGTGCGTGGCTTAGACGTCAATAGACGTTTTTTAATATTAAAATGTAGCAAGATGAAATACGTTCAATTTTTACTATGAGATTTCCTGAAATCAGTTGCAAGTTGATTGGAAAATTCGGTTACAAAAGTAGTCAAATATTAATTCTTTTTCGTACACAATTGATAATAATGCATTCAAGCCAATATGCAAATAAACGTTTTATTTTCATTTTCCTGTTAGCACGTTTAACAATAGAAAAGGGCCAATCGTGTGCGTGACATATTGTTCAGACGTGATTGGCATTACTATCACAAATCAAACTGTGCTATTTCTATCTACCCGAGAAAGGGTGTTGCTAAAGTGTTAATTTGCGAAATCTCCGCAATCCAGTTGCTTCGCCAATTGTTTGGTAAAGAAATACTAAGCATAGGAGAAGATAAAGCGTTGCTTTGTTTTTTTATTTAAACAAAAGATTGCGATGTGATACACTCGGAGTGATCAAGAAAATTTACGTCGGTCTCCATGACCCCGAGTTGGCAATAAAGTCGGACGAGGAGGAACCAAAGTATGCCAACCTTCATGTTGACCGATCGAACCAGTGGAACTGCAAGCGAATCTCCGTGACCGATGGTCGTGACCGGAAGACCTTCATATTTAATATCAATCAGTGGATAGTGTCTGCACCGGAGATCGAAAAGTACAGCGCTGTATCGGCACGCCCGGCCGAGTTACGTCTGGCCAATTCACGAAACATGAAAGGTATGTGTATCGGTGGAGTCTCACTAATACCCGGTGTCCCATTTTATTGAACAAAGAGAAAACCTTTTCTTTTTGAATCGAACACATCTAATATCGAACCAATCAGAGTAGGTCTTCTAATCTTTTATTAGATATCAAGATTAAATCAGTAAACAAAAATAGTCATCACGTTCCATGGTAGTCTAAAGCATCCCCGCCGCCGTGGCAGCTTAATGTGTGTGTGTGTGTCTATCTGTCTGTCTGACTGGCTGTGTCTTGACATGCATTGATTATTTAACCGCAGACTTTTTCAATGACAATACGGCCGTGACGAAAATGGCGACCTACAAAGTCACCATAGAAACGGGCGACGATGCCAGCGCCAGCACCACCGCCAGCGTCTACCTCACTCTTAAAGGCCGCCAAAGGAACAGCAGTTCCGGCACCCAACGCCTCGACAGACACACCCCGCAGACGTTCAGTCGTGGCAGCACAGATGTGTTCATGATTACCTGCATGAATCTGGGTAACATTCTCGGGGAATTTTCGAAATCATTCTTCCTTAGGGTAGAAGCAGGTGGGGTGGAAGAGTGAGAGTGTTAATCATTGCATTTCTGGATCTCGCGAAGGTCATGTTGTTGGATCGTTTGTTGGGGAGGGGGGCAGCTGATTTTTCGGAAGTCTAGAAGTCGTGTGGCAGACAGGGGATGACTCACTTCTTGCAAAATTGTCGCTCGGTGTGTTGCCTGGAAGGTGTGCCCGTTAACCTGGAAGAACTTTCTTTCAGTGAAAATTACATTATTTGTGATAAGCGGCAAAATGCATTTCAGTGTGTCGTGTATAGTTATTTGCTAAGCGATATGTTACCCCTACGTGATTTGGTTGAAGGGAAATTGATGCGGTTCTATGAAATAGGGGAAATGTTTTACAACAGTGCCTTAATCATATAAAATTTAATAGTTTTTTCAAAGTCCGCAACTTAGACATTCGGTTGTCAGCTTTCATTTTAATTCCTTAATTGAGACCAAGTTTTAGATTACGTGTGCATTAAATAATAACAATATGCCATTGAGAATTATCTCTCGATATATCAATTTAGGCGGTTTTGCGGATGGCATTGAAGGCGTCTTCGTAAACGTTAATATCAATTATATCGGGGCGTTAAATAGATAAAACCAAGTTAAGGGTTTTTCAACTATTTACACTTGATCAACTAGACTCAATCTAAACACAAATTTGTTTAAAATAGATACGAAGTATTGTATCTTTGAATAATAAATTTGTTCGGATTCACTGGAAGAAGCATTTTTTTCATGCAGGTGACGTTGAAATAATCCAGCTGGAGCACGACAATACTGGCTCTTCACCTGATTGGTTCGTGAAGCGCGTCACAGTGGAAAACACACAAACCTCCGAATTTTGGGTATTTAACTACGAAAATTGGATTTCGTTGAATAAAGGGTCAATGTCGCTGCGACTGAACTTGAAGACCTCATAATTACTGCTTATTTGTTTTCAGACATTGACCGTATGAATGCAATTTTTTGTATTTCATTTTCTACTAGCGATCCGACATACTCCTTATGTCTTAATTTTTACTATTGTGTTCGGTTTTCGCATATCCGGGCCAATGCACGAAACGCTATAGATTGCAGCGTTTGACTTTATTAAAACTTAATCATTCCTTTTTGATGAATTGGTAATTTCTCGCCTTTAATAAAATATATTTATTCCTCGAGTGGAAATATGCTTCAAAGACATCAATCATATTGTTTATTTTGGATTGAATTTTTACTGGCCAGCATCCACGGTGTCAAATATATACCGTAGCAAACAGATTTAAGCATCGGTCTGTTCAGTTGCCGAATAAAACAAATAAGTTTGTTGATAGCTATTTTCGAAGACGACAAGACAACGGTGAGAGATGTTCCACCATTATCGTTAATCGAACAATGTTCAGGTACTGATGTGCGTATCTTTCGTTCGTTATTTAAACTTTGATTGGCTTCCTTCATTGTACTAAACTATATTTATTAATACGCGTTACAGAATTTCGATAAACTTCATATTGAATAAATAAAGTAAACCTATCCGTCAGTTATTTGGAATACGATTTTGGAGGCTTTATTAATATCAGTTGGGTGTTCGGAGGACCCGAAAATATCGACTTCCTTAAGACACTCTACATTTTCAGCAATTTTTTTGTTTTCAGATACACATTTGGATAAACGAAACAATATTTTACTATTTCATAACCTAGGAAATGCGTGACAGAAGACCTATGATGAAG
Source organism: Proteocephalus fallax (assembly GCA_028672205.1). Taxonomy (NCBI): domain Eukaryota; kingdom Metazoa; phylum Platyhelminthes; class Cestoda; order Proteocephalidea; family Proteocephalidae; genus Proteocephalus; species Proteocephalus fallax. The sequence goes on along the minus strand of JAPUBX010004010.1, from coordinate 723,643 downwards.
GATAACCTTATACTGCGTCAGTTGCACATTAATTTTATGCCTGTGATCTTTCTACGCACGACGTATGACCCAATTAATAGCCCACGTATCGTTTTTGCGAGAGGTGCTCTTGATTACGGGAGCCGTCAATCGCAGGTAGGTTGGTTTATTAAATTTATTTTGCGATGAACTATTCACATGTAACAAGCGGTCCGTAATTGTAGGATAGAGCAATTAAGAGGTCTGCAGAATGTTCGCTTTCTGCAAATCATCGATCGTCCAGTTAAATGGCTCTTCAATGTACTGTTTGTTAGGTCGATTAAGGTTGTTGAATGACTATAAGGCTGCTAAAGTGTACAATGCATTTATATCGGATGACATTCCCGAGATAGCAGGATCGATTATTGCGTCGATTGAATTCCATTGTCGAACATTGTGAACGTCCAATGGTGTTTATAAAAGTGGGTTCTTTAAAGAAAGAGGATTAATATGGAGGATTTATTTCGTCACCAGAAACTAAAATACCCGATTTCTTACTCTCGAGGGTGTCAGAAACTACATTTGGTCGAAACAAAACGCTGTAAATAATTTTATTATTCGTCTTACTAAGCACGCTAACCGAAAATTAATTTTCCAGTTTTTCCGTTTTAATCGGTTTCTTTAAACACGAAAATATTGCTTTTGACATGAAAAAGACGCATTGCAAACAAAAATGTTTCCTCGGGTAAACAGATCGCAAATAAGCCGGTTGTGCAGTGCTTGAATAGATAATTTCGATCACTTACTGTTCAATATTTTAGCTTCATTCACAAATTTTCCTATATGTACTATTTATAACTCCCAATTGCTTTTGAAATAGCTATGTGTCTTCTAGCTCGCCGACAATAAATAAAAATATATCGGGCTTTATTTAATGTCAGGTATCATTAATTTAGTTTGAAGGTCCTTCCAAGGCCACCGCCATGTTTATTCAAAGTTGTGTTTTTGGGATATTTGCGACGTCTTTGGTAATCTTCAATAGAATTTGTCACGGATTTTGAATATCCGGATAAACCAAGTTCTTCACCAGAGCATGAGCATCTTTACCAATGGCGTTCAGAAAATAAGCCGCTTTCTTTTCTTCAGCAAGATTATCTTGGGTGATAGCCCACATTTCGAAACGCTCAATATAGTCCGACACTTCTCGTGAAGTTGCATTTACTGATAAGGATTTGAGGTTCGTTTTTGAAATAGTTGCGACGCCAAATGTGGTAGTATTGTATGTAGTGGCGTGCGCTTGTAATCTAGCAACCTGGAGGCCGGGTGGCGGAAACTGTCTCGCGCGCGTTATGGACAAGGCCTTCTATGGCCGCCATTACCTCGTTGTTATTTCCTCCATTCCTGTTAAACATTAAAATGCTGAAAGTTCTGGTCTTTGTGACCTTAATAAAGCGTAAAAATTATTATTATTATTATGTAGGGTGGAATTAACCCTGAATATAGAATAGACGAATTTTCTGTAATATCGGTATCACCCAAATGGCCAACCGAGACCTTTAATGAATGAAGACACGTGCAGCGATGTTGTCTAGTCTATTCTCAAAAGTGAGGTACAATATTCAGTATAGTAAGACACAATTAATAGTTAAAGGTAGCAATCAACACACATGGGTGTGTCGTCGTTTTTCCGGATTTGAGATTAAAACCAGTATTGACGAAGTATCGTAAAAACTTGAAACCAGAACGAACCATGTAACGAATGACCACCTTTTTTACCTCCTACGTGGCTTCTTTTTGCTCTGAAAAGAGGGCAGGGTAGGTATGGAGAAATCAAACCAATTCCGATAATGATCACAGCTGAGGTAAATCGCCTTAATCAGATTTATGTAGATGAGCTGTTCAGAACATCGAAACCTGGCGACCTCTTAAAAAATCTAAGTAGATTGACGGGAACCGTCCACCCATATCTACCAAGGGGTTCCTTACACCTTGATGGTGTGAATGATGGCTTTTTCTTCAAATCCGCTGACCATTCCACGGCGCCTCACGTTAGATCTGTTAATCCAAGCGACTCACGAATCCTCTATCTCGAAAATGTTGGCAGGCCTCAAGAGATGCATGGCGACTAGTCCAGAGAGGTTCCGCCCCGCGATTCCTGATATCTGCCACCGTGAGATTTCTCCGATTGTCACACAGATCGTCAATTATTCGTAAGGAGAATGCGCCTTTCATTCGGAATGGAAAGATGTCGCTACAACACCTATTCCGAAACGTTTGTGCACACCCTCCACTCTCCACTATTCACGATTACACGTCTAGCCTCCGGTTCCATAACGACGTGACACTAATGAAATACGCGGATGACTTGACTTTATGTCATGCCTGCAAGACGAATGGTGATTCTCATCAGCTCGGGCAGGCAGTCACTGAGGAACTCGAGTGGTCTTCGGATAATGGTATTCTGTTGAACTCGCCAAAATACATCTCCATTAAATTTTCCCTTAGAGCCGATGCTGAAACTCCATAATTTCGCCTCGAGCTCAAAATCTAAATTCCTCGACGTCATTTTTTACAGTCGGTTTTCATGGAGTGATCATGTGGATGCCGTCTTCGGTAAATGTCGTCGCCTCTGTTTCTTAGTTCGCCGGTTCAGGAGACTTGGTTTAAGCTCTAGACGCATAAAAACCTTTGTCCACGCCTGTATAATTCCCCTCATTGAATATTGCTCCCTAGTAATTTTCCACGGCCTAAAATGTTCGGACTTTGTAACCCCTGTAGGCGTTTTAAAATAATCTAGTTTTCTAGTTGCTTGCCTATTCTCTCCATTCAAGAAATCATCGTTCAACGCCACTTCTTTTCAAGTTTATCCAAGTCGAAATCTCTTCGACCAATACGGTTCAATGCTCCAAACAATGGCGGCATATCGCTATTCGGTCATTCCTTATTTATCCCGACTTTTGGTTTCACCAGATCAGGTGAAGCAAGAACTAAAAGACAATGTTCATATCTAGTACTTGTTATGCTGTCTTGTTTTATGCTGAAGGTTTTGGTCCTCGTGACCTCAATAAAGTGAATCAATTATTAGTTTTTAAAATAGTTATACTAAACCGAATTTATCTTTCCGTTTTCAATTCAAAAATTCTTGGTGAAAAATCTAATTGTAATCGATACATTAGTATTTTAATATTTTAAAAATAACCACACGTAATTTGCTTTTCCTTTACATTAAATGTTTTTCAAAAATATTTGATTGTCTATAAATCTGATTCTGACATAAATAAGTCAATATGTTGTACTTACATAAATAGTTTTCAACCTGCCGATGTGCTAATGACGAGGTCGGATTAAGTCGGCGCGTTTCAGTCATATTTCCGAAAAATGGTTTGAATTTTAATTATCTTTAGCATCTTCAACTGGGTTTTAATTTATTTTAATTAAGAGCATTTTAAGCAATAAGAATGGACGCCCATTTAATTCTCTTTTTTTGCTAACCGTAATCAATATTAGTTGAATTTTCTTCTAGAAACAAAATGTAGTTTGCCAAGAGTTTCAACAAATAGTTCTACAAATAGTGTTCACATATTTAAAAAAAATATTATGCACATAAATGTGGAATCATCGTTCCAATGGGTGGCGGTCTCCCATTCAAAGCATATCAGGACAGTTACAGGGAAGTTGCTGACACACTGAGACTCCATCCTGCTCCTTCGTCTCGTGCATTGTGTGCACAAAACACGCCACATCCGGACTCCCGAGCCCCAATTGGTTCAACTCATCCAGCGGAATAAAGCAAAGTGTCGAGGGCTTTGGGGAAGCCATGCTGGATCCCTGTTTGCCCCAAATCGGACTGTCGACGTTCTTCATCAGGATAACATGGCCTGGGTCGCTGACAAACATGGGCGTCAGACTCTCACTATCGCATCCGGAAACGGGTACCAGCAAAAAGGGGACCTTGGCAGGCTGTGGAATTGGCTGCTTCCCGCGTGCTTTCGCTCTGTCCAAGACGTGGGGAGACTGGGGTTCAGTGTACACTATCGGGTCGTAGCGTGTTGAGGCCTCCGACCGCCGCTTGTTTCGACAGTTACGAAGAAAGAAGTAGGCCACAATCACACATACACACAAAATGAAACAGACTATGCCTACGGCAGCAGCCAGGCCAATTTTAACCCGTCCTGAAACCCCCAGGCCCGTCTCCTCGGAAAGGGGTTTCGCCAACTGAACAGGATTGAGGTCATCACCCGAATCGGATAAAAGGATGTTGTTCTCACTGGAGTATTGTGGGGATACGATAGAAATTGTCAGTAGAATGTGTTGTGGTTCCATGAGATTGGAGGCAAAAACTGTTCCATTCTCCTCCAATGTCATGCCAACTGAGGTGTTTGGGTAATTGGCGAAGGATATATTCCCCGAAGAAATATCGGCATATGAAAAACATATTGAATTTTCACTACATTCTGAATACACATTGGAGCTGCTTGTGCTGAATTTTCCGATTGAGGTTCTTCTTCGAAATTCGAATTGGAGGGTCTTCTTGACGTCAGCTGTGTCTTTCAAGATTCCGAATCTCAATAATCTTTTTGTGGAAGTCTTCAGGGCAGAGATGTCCAGAATTCCAACGTTCAATTTCGAGACTGTCCCAAAAGGTATGTAAATCCTTTTGGTGCGAATAAGTGGGTGCGGTAAAATCCGAAAAATAATTTTACAACCCTCGCCTCTCAAAACAAATTCATCAACAAATGAATTCAACTTTTCACGCTGAAATGCAACTTGCCCATTTGCCAAATGTTGCGAATCAACTTTTGTAAGCTCTACGTTATCAATCACTACCTTTCCATATTTTGGACTCAATATTAACTCTAAACTTCCTGGGCAAAAGCGAGTATGCTGACTGGATACAACTTGGTGTGTGAGAGGCGAATAAAAGGCGATTTCCGTAAAGCTGATCGTGTCTTCTATGGGCACCATGTCGATATTTATGAGGATGACGTTAGTCTTCTGGTGGCACATCATCTGGGCTGCCTGCGCGGTCAATTCAAATGTATCGTGGAGGTAGTCTCGAGAGTAGCCTAGTTTTCTTTGATAAACTATTTTTTTGCTGGTGAGCTCATTTTGTGTGAAGGCGTAAATCGGAAGACCTTCCAGAAGCACTGTGCCGAAATCAGGAAACCTGGTAACTTCGAATAGGCTCTCTTGATAATGAGACGATAGTGAATCAGCCAAGTCAACCAAAAATGTGTTTAGGTAAATCCGATGAGAAGTAGATCTAGCGGGTTCGATGCTATGTCCCAGAAGAGGCCGTGGCAATTTTGACTTGACTAAAATTGGCATTATAACGTTTTCTTCTTTGCCTGAGTTGTTTTTGACCTAAAAGGACAAATAAATATTGAATGCAACAGCAAATCAGGTGTTCCAAATGTGAAATGATAGTTAATGTAGCTTGGTGACATAATTAAAGTCGTCTTAAAATTAGGTTGGTAGTCAAGTCAAGCAAGGAAGCAGCGAACATTTTGAACAAATGGTGGGCTTAAAAAGCTCACTGCTGACCCTGTTTTGCAAGAAGAAAGCTTACTCTAAACTCGATGGTGTCGAAGGAAATACTCCTGGTGCCACAATAACGGTATACAGGCATTTCACATTCAAGGTTTCCTGGAATTATCTTTTTTTCCCCACAGAACAGGCTGCCGTAGATCGGGAGTTTTTCTAAAAAGAAGGTCGTGGCAGCCGATGGCTAAAACAAATAAAAATGTTCTACTTAGCCAAGTGCTGAATTTCTAGTTAAGTGGTATTTTCAGGTAAATGAGAAATTCACTGTCTAAAGCATCTGATTCGATTAACTCGATTGCCTTTTCTTGAAAAAAAACATCGAAAGACGTGGGCATGCAAGTTTCCTCTTTATTTGTTTAACGACCTTACACATTCCTAGGCGTATAAAGTCTGCCTGGCGTATCCATTTCCCAATATACGCTTGAAACATAATCGTAATTCCCCGGTTAATATTATATTGCAGACCTAACAGTCAATGGTGATGCTTAGCGCCACGTAAGCAGCTATTAATTATTATAAAAAAACGTAAAATAGATGACTTTTGATGAGATATTATTTTGCGGATAAAAATATTTTTTTTGTTGCCTCGTGAAAGACAGCAGTCTTCGACATATTGACTTTAAGGAAGAAGAATGTTTTAGCGATACGATGTTTTGGATTAAATTTAACCCCTCTGGCAACCTGTAAAGCGACCAAAGGTGACACACGCGTCAGAATGGTTAAATTCACGAAAAATGAAATATTGCAGACTTGCCTTATACAGAAGGAGGGCTTGATCAATCAGATCTACGGCCTCCAAATTAAGTGGAAGTTCGCTCTCTCGGTCAATACTAAGTATTTTCTTCATGATTTGTTTTCTTGAATTGGCAGGTCGAATGGTTACGTTCAGCTGAACAGTTGTTTGATGCAAAATAATCCCTTTCGCCCTGGTTGAAATGCGATCGATAATATGCACCTTTATGTTGAATGTTTCGGTGTTCACGTGATGCTGTGAGGTCTTGCATAAAATCTGAACACGGCCATGAAATATGTCACACTAAACAAAACATGTTCTTTTATTTAGTACTGTTTAGAAGTTTTTGCGGGTCGTATATAGTGAAATACCTGTGTAAATGCACCTTCTTTCGTCGTATCACCGCGACTGCCGGCATCGGATATCACAAGGTAGCACGATCCAGAGGATTTTGGTGTAACGTACAGCACTTCCAGACCGGGCTCAGGACAATGGGACAACATATGATTGGCTTTACCGTCTCCTGAAGTTATAGATGCTCTTAAATTTGTGACTGAAATCGTTGTCGGACTGAAATAAAAAACATCTGGTTCCTAAATTCGACCACGTTCCTTCACAATAAATATAATGCACTGATGAATGCTGGTCAAAATTTCTTTATTTTATTTCAATATGACAGAAATAGCTACGCTTATTATACGCAGTCCCTTTTCTGACGTAAATAAGGCAGACGCTAAGACAATGCACGCGGTTTAGATAGAGTCTTATGATTGGCGCCACTATGTCTTTGCCAAACCATATTTCAGATCAGTTTTAACACTTCCTATATCTTAGAACTATGATATCCCCGCGGGAGGAATAGACGTCCTCCTGAAACGTACGTCCATCGCTTGAGCCAAGCTGTTTCTCTCCTGTTCTATATATAAAGAAAACCTACTCACTGTATCCGCTATTCGTCTTCAATTTAGCGGCTGAAATGTGGCGTATCAGTTACCCAAATTGCATTAAAAACGGAATTTTATTAGGGCTATTTTGCAAGAAGCTGTTCCCTTAAAGTGGCGACTTATTTTTTAAAATGTCATGTTTCGCGTTTTCCAGCCATAAACGGTGTATTATTATACTGCATTCTTGCTAGTACAGAATTGGAAATTGAAAAGAGACAACATACGAATTATTTTATCGCTTGCACATTCCGGTGCACATAAGAACCATATCAATCTCCGTTTTATGTATTTTACATTATAATGTTGAACGTTTGTATCCTCCTGGTCCAAATGAGGCGATTAGCTGTGGCGTTAAAAACTAATCAAGTATTGGGTGTGGTGGTTTTGTGCTCCGGTAATATGACTATTGATTTACGCCACCTTACCCAATAGAATGCTTCCATTCTTGGATGTCGTTGCCAGCGAACAAGGATAAAGATATCTGGACTCTCGAGGCACCCAGTGAAGAAACAGTGTCGAAATTGGGATGGTGTATTCACATGAAGGTCAACTTACCTACTATCTACATATGCGGAAACTGGTCTTGTTTTTATTGACACCTTCTTAATGGCTTCCATTTGAATGGAGAAAAAGTGAGTTTTGGATTCCGTATCGGCGTATAACAGTGTGAAATAAAATCCGGCATTTGAAGACGTTCCTATAGAATTAAAATTATTTCAAAGTTCAATTAAGCAAGTCACTTACGCAAGCCCTAATGCGTAAGGCTCTTTTTGAATGTTTATGTCAGTCAAACCATTCATCTAACAGAACCAGCTGGAAATGTCAAAGTGGAACGCTTGAATTAATAGGCTTTATGGAGAGGAGTGTGTAAATTACATAGAATCCGCAACATTATATTTTTTATTTGATTAAATAGAGGGTAACGGGTTTCGAGGTCTTTTAACTACAAGATAGATTATTAATAAGCAGATCAAACGATGTTATTGGAAAGGCAACAGACCTAGTGTTTTGAGTTTTCGCCATAATAAAAATAAAATAAAAAGGGACAATGAAGTAATGGAAAAGCACCAATTTTAATTATTTCATACGGAGCTACATAACTTACCGTCATGGTGAAAGAGAACATCGTTTCTTCTAAGGTCTTCACGAGTGAACGATGTGCTCTCTGTACCATTTAATGACGATAAATTACCGCCAAGTGTTCGCAAAACGTTGAAAACAACAGTTGCGCTGAGGTCTAAAGTACGTATTAAAATAAATGTGTATTTGTACAAATAAAATATGCATCCATCGATACTCCCTTTTTAGACATCTCCAAGCAGCAGTAACCAATGTTTTGAGCAAGCAATAGAACTGTAATACACAGCAATTTTACCTGATCCCAGGGGTCTTTCAGTAACAATGTTTCGGGTTGTAATCTTTGCGGTGGACCCCTGCCACAACACTGCGGGCCTTAATCGCGCTAAACTCGCGGAATTTGTCTTCACCATTACAAATATGGCCATTGTTTGACGTGGCAGAATGGTTTCAACGTCGCCTCGAAGAAGTCCAGAAAACTTAAATAAAAAGTAAAAATGTTTTACATGTTCACGTGGAACAACCCGTATGGCTGTGTTTTGGTGAAGTAAAATATTACCACATTTACAATAATAAAAGCTTTGAAATTCAACTCTACACATTCTTTCAAACTATGCAAAACGCTTTCTGTAGTAATTTCACTAAAAAGAGCAAAAAAATCACCGAAGAGTATCCTAAATTTATTGGATAAAATCCTAGATTTATTAAATCCGCACACACTTTATTTAAATTATGGTATTAGGTTTACCATAATAATAATATACAAAGTAGTATGTGCTACGTTTGACTCTTTCTTCATTTTTTCCCGTTTGCAGCTTCGACTCCTCTATTTATTTTTGAACAAATGCAAAAGTGTTGGAGTTGATTTCTATTTGGCATATTCTCTTTCTATTTTGTATTGCACTTCAATAGGACATTGACAATGTATAATTACATGGTCAAAGGAAACATCGTCATGTTTTTTTGTTTACCGTAATCGTCGCATGTCTACATGATTCTTCGCCATTGTGCACGAACACGATATCATCTTCTTGGATGTTTGACAACGAGACCATGACGACGGTTTTATTCAGCCTAAAAACCAAGTGGATTCGCTTTAAATGGGGCTTGACTGAACTCCGTTCCAATCCGATCAAGACTTTACGGTTCCAGTTAGAGGTGGAATTTAAAATAAACTTTATATTTCGACCGTATCAAGTTTATTGTTCAGTAACAAATGAACATAACTCATCCGCCAAATCTGTTATTCTTCTTGTCAATAAGCGCCACGCAAGTCTTGACATCTTGCCATTGGTGTCACGCAAAGAAAACGAGATTTTGTTATGCCTTTGAATGTTTTGAGATAGAGATGGTCTCCCTCAATAAATTCACACAATGATCCGTCCAATTAATAGTCTGATGGCGTGTGATAATTACTGGCGCAATCGACAACATGAAGACGGCCTATTTGTGTCTTGCATTCATTTCATAAGTAAAATTACAATCATCCGCAAATTACACACCGTTTTGACACAAGACTTCCGCATGTCGGATCTCCGTGGACGATGAATACTTGATCATTGGGTGGTTTCGGTATCCCGGGAGATGTCAGCATGCCGCTTGATCTGTTGGTGAACGCCAGACAAGAAATAATCGATGATCGCGATTCAGCTTCGTCAATTTCGACGATGTGCAAGTCGGCGGCCTTTAGTGAGACTTGCTGGCTCAGTGCAACTGTCAGATTTTGAAACTGAAGAACAGATGGCATCATTACGGTGTGGTCATGGCCTACCTGTTTCAACCCGTTTTCGCGGAGCGGTATGTACGTGCGGAACAATTAAATTGCTATTTGCCATTAGCGCCTGTCAGTCTGTTTCCGAGGTTTAAAAAGCCAGGTACACATACACACGTGATTGCGTTTCGAATAGGCATATACCATTAAAAAACACGAGTTACTGCTGCTTTACCGATATTTCATGCCGATTGCGAGTTAAGTAAATTTCGAGGGATATCTGTTGGTTGTACACACCACCTTTGCGTTGATTGGTGGTTTGAAGCCACAACACGAGGTCGGTTTGCGAATCCTCGGAGCCACTTGTATTTTTGCTAATCGACGGTATAAAGACGACGCGTTCAGTTCTAACATCCTCAAGAGAAAAGGTCATCGCGTTCTCGATTGCAAAGCTTCCAGCAAAAAACACCAACTTTCCGTGCCTTGGAGCCTAAAATGTTAAAGAGTTTATCCGCAATAAATACATTCACTTTCGGGGTAGATCGGAAAATCTCGCAATGTGTGCCTTTTTTAATCTCCAATGGTGCGCAAGAATAATGGTTAATTTCTCACACATTTTCTGTTATCAACTTGATGGTAAACAATTGCAGTTGGATATTGTTGGCAAATAAACAATCAACAATTAGGCACTAAGTAGCACTAAATGTGTTTATTCTAAAATAATTACGGGTTTTGTGCATCATTTTAATCGTTTTGTTTTTGCGAGATCTTTGATTTATTAGCCACAAGATCTTTTCTCTACACCGCTTTTAGGGCCGTAATTCATATTATTAATAAAATAATGGAGTTGGGCCATCTCGAAATCGCCATTTAAATTCAGACATTGATGCCGAGCGTCGTGTCATCCTAATGATTGGCTGGCTTCGTCGTTTACCGAGGGCTCAAACGGTTAATGAACGCGCCGTGTCGATTGGGGCAAAGCCATACCACAGCGCATTGCACTAAACTCAAAAACCCAGACATCGAAGCACCCGTATTTTTGGATAATTGAAAAAATAAATTATTTCCGCCAATTCCTGCTCGGCGTTTAAAAAATCCAGGTTCATCCGGCAGGACAACGACGGATTTTTATAAAAACAGTACATCGGTTCACTTTGACGGATTTTACGCGAATAATGCATACAGGCCAAAGAATTTAAATAATAAATAATTTTCATGCAGAAAATCTGTCTCATTAATTTGCCATCGTACTCCAAGCTTTACTCAGAGATGAAACCCTCGGAGTTTAACTATTATCTAAGACAACAGAACAAAGATAGGGAAAGTCTACTCACTTTGGCAACATGAAAAAGCGACTTGATTAAAGGTTTATCAAACGCCATTGTCGTTTTGGGAAGGATTTCCGTTAGCGGAATGGGTGATCTTGATATTCGTACCACATGAGAATGTTCTGCGGCCAGATCATTGCGAAAATAACTTCTGGGAATGTTTTTGAGCACTTTGACTGTTGGCGAATGGGCGAAAGGATGAAAATCAATCACCCGTAAAGGCGATAAGTCTTCGATGATTAGGTTAATTTTAACCTTCACTTTTTCCTCATCGTTTCCAAATCGAACAACACCAAGCAGAAGCGAATCGAAATTTTCGACAGAAAGAACGGAATTGTCGGGGTCAATTTGAGTCAGCTCATCGAAATCAAATATACTTAGCTTTAAAATAAATAAAACATTATTGCACGTTTAATAAGAATTCGCAGGTTCTGAAAGTCAAAGATTTTATTTGGGGAAGTCAATGACAAACCTTTCGGCTTGTGACCGGTTTGCACTGCCAGTAAAACAGTTCGTAGCGAAGAACATTTGCATAGTGAAACGACTCCTTGATGTCATTTTCAATCAAAAGGCACCCAGAAATTGGCCCTTGTAGGATATTCAAACGAATCTCTTCAGCTTTTACGCCACTTTGTCCAGTAATCTTAGTAGCAAAGAGGAAAAAAACGATGAATTCGAACAACTGAAAGCGCGACCTCCGTCTCAGTTGATTTTAAACATTTACGCGTCTCTATAAGTATATAAGTCCCGTTGGTGAAATATGACACTTAAGGTGATGCTGTTGTTGTCGCAGTGTGTATATTTTTAATAATTGACGCTCACCATGAAGAATAGGTTTACCGTCCCGTTGACAGTTACATAGGCCGTAATCTCGGAGTCCATCTGAAGGAGTTTGTTGGTATGGGGTAAGCTCAATTCCTGGTGGAAGCTATACACACCATCCGAAACAATACACTGCATGCACATTGGTGCTTCTTGATCAGGCACAACAAAGGTCTCGATTCCGAGTGCCTGTGGGACGAGAATTGTTGAAATACTTTCTCCTCCTCCTCCTCCTCCTCCTCGTCCTCCTTCATCTTCTTTGTCGTTGTGCCCGAGTAGAAATGTGCCACCGGAGCAAACACTCCCATGAGGCTGTTGTGGGCAGCTTAGGTAGAGCCGGTTGTCCAGAGGCATTGAAATGTCGTGGGTGATGTTGACTCGTTGTCTGTTGCCGTCGATGGAAAAATGTAATTGGGGTACTCTGTTCCCGTCGGATTTTATTTGAATGTGAAAGGTGGTTTTTAATGATTCCCCAAGCGAATCTTGTCCCCTGAGCATTTTATCCAGTGTTTCAAGGCGCGAATTTAACTTCTCCTTAGATACGTTGAGGAAGAGGCCCCTGGTGTCCTGAAATGACATTTTTAATTGGAATTCATCGCTCAGTTCCGGTCCACCGTCGTGTGAGTACACAAGAAGACCATTATCCGAAAGCTCACTAGGAAGAAAACGGCTTTCTAGCGAGCAGTCTGATTCAGAAGAGATGATATGTAATCTTCCATGACGTGGATGTTTAACAACCTCCAAGATTAACTGAAACGTCGACGAAGGCGAGAGAGCGGCCGTTGGTGGCGCTGCCAGCATCCTTGCCAACCCGAGGCCATTGTTGTGTAGACGTTTTTGTGTAATAACCAGGCTTCCTCGCCGCTGAATAAATTCGACTTGTTTATTCACGTTGGCGGGTGGGTCTATAGCGAAGGCTGATAAGGCCTTGGAACCGACTTCAAAGATGTCGATGGGAAAAACTTGCTCCATCAGTGGTCGATATGAATGAACGTGCATCTTGAAACGGAATTCGTCTCTCGCGTAGGATACACCCTGATTGGCGGTTGAGAAATCGTCGATTACTCGGCGAAATTTGTAGAAAAGAGTGCCATCGTTAACATCGATCTGACGGAACACTGAACCAACGCCGAGATAACGTTTTTGATCACCTTTCAGGAGGTACATATGTCCGTGCATTGGCATTTTGACAATCGTGAGGTAAATGGTTTCTGCGAATTCGGACTGGCATATGCTAGCTTCCAGATTCCATCGACTAATGCAGCTTCCCCGGGCTACTAATTTCGAGTGACCGCGAGGATTGTGAAACACGGTAAAGGGTGTATTCAGCATTATGCAGAGGTCAATACGACTGAAGTTAACGGGTAGAGTCATCATCACATTTTGGTTCTTGTTGATAACGTGAGACAACCGAAACGCGATTTTGTCCGCAAGCTTGACGTCTTTGTCGTCCGGCTGAAGGACATTTGCCGTATAGCGGATACTGTGTGAAATCACATCCAGTCCGGAGAATTCGGCCACTTCGGTCCACGAGGTGATTCTTTGTCCAGTGGAATCGTAATCGAAACGGCGAGATTGAATGGTGCCAATGGAGATATTCACGATTCGAAATCGATAGAGCTTGATTTGCAGCGGGCTGATTTGGGCGTTCGCGATTGGCAAAAGATCGCCTGCCGTTAGAAAAACGCTACTTACTGGTTTCACTTTTAATGGTTTGAGCATGATCGGTTCTAATTGAAACGCCGTTTTCTGATCGTCATTTTCTACAGATCGCCTGAAATAAAAAGCCAGATTAAGCGGGAAAAAAAACATATCAGATTTCATAAATACCGGTAGAAACGACATTGGGAATGGAGATGGGATTAAAATGTACCTTCGGTGATGGAAACCATATTTGCTTTCACACCATATTCTCCTTGTGGTGTTTGTTCCCCGTAAACGTGTATCCACCACGAAATATGATATTTTCGTGTTCGAAATTGTCTAAAGCGATGAAATAATAATTATGGTAATCGAAATATTCAGGTCACGAAGATCAAACCTTCAGCATGCAATGGAAGAAACGCAATATTGTGCTCTAAATACGTCTCTGAGTTCTTAAATCACCTCTTCTCGTGAAACAAAAAATCGGGGCAAATATTGAATGACAAAGCTGTCATATGCAGCCGTTCTATTTGGACGAAGAGATTTACATTGAGGCAGATAAAAAGAGAAAGAATGAGAGAGAAATGAAATGAGGAACCAGTTAAATTCCGTTGAAAACATGGCGTATGTAATGGGGATCATAGATGGACCACATGACCAGGAGATTATATGGGGGTATGTTACTATTTTTGTTGTTCGATTTAAGTAGTATTAAAAACAAAATATTCCAGTATTAAAAATACCGGTTATCACTCACAACTATCCAATATTTTGTAAGGGGCATTCATGCTTATGAAATTAATCAGTTGACTGCTGGTTCATACACGGGATCAATGGAGGGGATAGTCTGGAGTCTCAGTTTCCGGGCGATAAGGAGTTTGTGAAAAACCTTGGTCCGCTTGATATTTCAGGCGAGCACAAATGGCTATTGCTAAATAGATTGACGCTAAATATTTTTTGCCGTGGTCAGTGGTGGGCATTATTTGTAAAAATTATAAATCCTACTTCAGTTTGATTTGACCAACGATTATCGGTTTTGTAATGACAGCCTCCAAAAACATAACCCAGCAACAAGGGATCATTACCCATTCCTAATCCATATGCAACCACAACCGAATAATAGTAATATTAATAACGCGGACAAAACCTTTACGCATCAAACGGGTCATAAAGCTATACCAGAGACGTTTATTCACCTCTTCCGGTGAAACTAAAATCTGAAAAATAGGGAATAACAGAGTTTCGAAATGCAGCCTTTCTTGCGGAATTAAATGGTATAGTCTTCGCATTGGTCGAAGATATTTGCATTGAGGCCGAATGTAAAGGGTAACAAAATATAAGACAGGCAAACAGTGAACAGATAAAAATGATTCTTCAAACATCGCAATTCTTACGCGTCGCTTGAAATGACCAAATCGTCTCCTAGAGCAACAAATATTATTTCTCTCTTATTCGCACGAGATGCATACAACAGCACTCAACATTTCAAGCAGAAAAAAACTAATGCATTAGTTTCTTTCGCAGTTTCCCTTTAGGAGTAGAAAAAATGCATATTTTGTTCTAAGATGTCAGGCAAGATTGCGTATTACAATAGATATAATCAAAGCACAATTTCTCTCCAGAGCATCGTGGCAGATGACAATCACGACGACTAGCACAACAATTATCATTTCTTGATTATATCTAGATTGTGCGACATCATATTTGAGAATTTTGCTTAGTACGTTTGCTATCTTGGAATAAAAGAATGACATCACATGTTGTATTAAACAAAAGTTGGAGATGTGTTATAACACTTTTCGCGTCGCATAACTGTGCTTGAGCTAGTCGAGCTTCAAGTAGGGACCGTAATTTAATGCTGAAAGAATGTTTTCGCGTGACTTGAGTAAAGCGATTATCATTATTAATATTATAATTTGGCTGTGGTTGGTTGCACGTGTATTTGGAAGTGGTAAAAGTCCCATTTTGCTAAGCCACGTTTCTTGAGGCTGTCACTACGAAACCGATGGGTGTTGGTTCAACGGAAATCAAACTAAACTAGGATTTATGCCTCCAAAAAACATACTACTTCCTTAATGAATATATTATTCGAAATAAGCAAAACGAAATAAATACTTTGCGCCAATCGATTTAGAAATAATCAACCTTAAGTTGGGGAAATTATTCGTACATGCCTGAGATATAAAGCGGACCGCGATTTTCCACAAACTTTTGATCGCCCAGAAACAGAGACTTCCAATAGTCACCTCCATTGATTCCCTGCATGAACCAGCAGTCAAGTAATCAATTTCATAAGACTCGATGCAAATTACGAAATATTCGATAGGTTTCGCCTAGTCGCTATTGATTTTCGGTATTTCAAATAGTTGAATCCATTGTTAAAGTTTCAAATTAAATTTAACCCCTATTGTTTTTGTAAAATTGTACTGATTGCATTGTCTAACAATGTGTCCATGTACTAAAACATTTCGCTTTGCCTTGCATATCGAATTTGCAGCTTTCTGTTAATCCTTCAGGCACATTTAACGTTACAAAACTAGTGTTTCCTTATTAGTGGATGGAATTTAAAAGTCCAAATTAAAGAAGTTCGATAAATTGCTTTAAAAGAAATGACGACATTGCAGACATACCTCAGGATACTTTTGTTCGCAATAAAATGTTTTCCCGTTACGTGAAATTATCCAATTGCAGTCTCCAAGGGCCTCGTAACAAATCGGTTTTCCCAGACCCCTGCTATCGACTGAAACAGGTTCGGCTTCAAACCTGCTGGCGTGCACGATTTTGTCCGGACAAGTGCATTGCAGTGGTGACACTTTGCTCATAGTGGTAGACACGCTGACAATCAGCACCATGAATTGCAACCACAAAACAGTCTTGGGGGTAGAGGCAAACCCATGTTGTTTACGCATCACCTCTGCGTAATTATTTGTCAACAAGGATTATATGGGTAGCGGATCCGTCGCCATTATTCCAACTTCTTAGAGTTGTGAAGCTGTGCTGTGGGATTGAAAAGCCACTGCTATTGGTTCCGCGAAGCTGTTAAGCAGCCAATGACAGCCAAGTTGTGACTATAGTCTCGTAGAATTCAGGGATTGGTAAGATGTTCGCAGTAAATAAAAGCAACTTTCACATCCTTCAATGCCCATATGATAGGTTATAGAGCTTTCGATTATTATGAACGCTTTGGTTAAATAAATTTGTTCTACGAAGGATGTAATTTGACAGAAACTCAAAGTTACACCAAAATCTCCCTGAATTATTATTGTTGGATCTTTCAGGACTCTGAGCTTGGTGAAATGGAATAATTATCAGTATCTATCATAAACGCATTAACTTATATTCATTATAATTATTTTAGTGGAAGAAATAAGCATTTAACTGATTGTGTAAAACACTATTTACCATTAGGAAAAGCGGTGAGGATGGATTGGATTTATCGACTGTTAAGTTCCGTTTTAAGATATCGACTCAATCACAAGCGATTGGGTAAGAGCTAATTTCGAAGGCTTATTCACACTTAATATGTAGACTGGGGGATTTGTCGACGCGTCTATGCGTAAACTGACCGACGAAGCAACTGAGTTAATATTTGTCTGGCCAAAAAAATAGAAATCGTAATTGTTCATTTCGATTTCTCCATCGAATCGTTTGTACGGATGGGTTTCAGCGCATTTTGGCAGGCTATATTTATGCGTAAAAGAACAAGAGAAGGATGTTTTGTCTCTGAGTGAATTATTTGGCGCCACTTAATAGTAATCCAACTCGATCGGTCAAAGCAAGTCTATCGATCCGAGAATTCCGCCAAATCTTTAGACAACATTAAAATGCGGAGAACCCATCGGGCGTGGTTTTTTGACCAAATCGCGTAATACGACGATGTCTGCTTCTATCCTACAACCGCCGACATTGTGAAAATGTTTTATTAAAAAACACGATGCGCTTAAACAACGGCGTGAATGCACGACACCAAAAACCGAGTGTTGACTTTTTATGAATTTTGTAACTTAATATTTACAGATCTCGATATTTCCTATTCCATCGTGGTTTTTTCTCCAAAATTCCCGTGCGTTTGTTTGTTTGTAAAGCATGTGTTTTTCTGAACAGTCTGCGAAATTTCCCGATGTTTAGCTAAAGTGTATAAATCGTTGACACCGATTAGTCCGTGTGATTTTCGCACGGCTTTTGACTGGCATACCATGACTCGGGTAAATTGACACATTAAACTACCTTCTTTGGTTTAAAATTCCTCGGGAACAAAAAATTCGAGCTTTGCACAATTTATTTTGGTTGTATACTTTCTAAATGAGTGTTATCACTCTGAATAAATCGACTTGTATACACAAACGGCGAATGGAGTTTCCAACCAGACTTATGACAACGGCCAAAAACACGGCTTCTTGCCCGACACGACATTAGGTGATTTAACATCATTTTTTGGTGTAAAATGTAATGCTGAAAGTTTAGGTCTTCGTTACCTTAATAAACCGAGTGGCCTTATATTTGTTATTAGCTTCGTTTAAAGGAAACTGTTATATCCCGTATAGCAGTGGCCCCACCAACCGGAAGAAATTGGAGAAAATAGAAGATAAGCCGCTGGGGGGGTTCTAGAGAATTAACCCGAAAAGCCTCCCCTTAACAGTCGCGTTGTGGTATTTACACTGGGTTTGGGAGCAGTAAGGCCAGTTGGCCAATGAGGGTGTGTGTGAGGAATGAGTCACTTAATCGATTAGATAGAGACACGACAAAATGTTGCCAGAAAAGGGACCGTGGGACCGGAGTCGTGGTGAACTTTAACCCCGCAGTGGTTGTCTACGCGTTACAGGAATTAATGAAGGGAACTAATTCAATGATGGTGTTTTTTGGGGGAACCAATACAATCCTCCAACAGATACGTTCAGGGGGGGGAATCGTGTTTCTTTAAATAAATATATAAATTATGGGACAAAATATAAAGGTGTTCATTGTCTGTTTTCATTTATAGCCACAATTGGTGCCTCCCATCACTGTCGTGCCACTTCCGTAAACGCCCTTGACGAAAACTACTTGGCTAATGCTGGAGGTTCCGGCGTAGTTGCAACAGGCGTTAGGTAATGAATCTTTCCTTAACCCAGACGACAACTTTGCCCGACTTCTTTAAGGCAACTGAGACAACTGCAGCAATTCTATATCAGTGCCCTTGCGTGTCAAAGTAACGGTAAGCTGGCTTTAGCGGAAAATTTTATCAAATACCTTAATTGGCTTAATACTTATTTAATAGTACCGAAATTCGATTTAATAAAGACATGCGTGGGAAAAAGATGACGCTGGGTGATGAGCTGTTTAAGCTTGTAAATCGAACAGAGATCCGTTGACTATAAATAATAATAATAATAATAATAAGAAGAAGACGAAGAAGAAGAAGAAGAAGAAGAATATTTGTCGTTCATGGTTTCGGTGTATATCGGCGCAATTCAACTGGTTACGCCGGGGATATGTTATGCCCACGTCCACGCAGACTTCAACAAAAAGTGAAAGATCCACATAAACACAGCCTTCTTCCGGCATCTCTGAATTCAAGAAATATCGGCTAGCCTAATTTTCGTTGCTGCATGTGGAAGCAGATAAGGACTCGACCGAGTTCCTCTTTGCCCGAAGTCACGACCAGTGACATAAACGCCAGTGAAATGCTGTTGCTTTCCCCTTATCAAAAAACTCGCATGGATGCACGGCCACTTAAGACGACGAAGGTATGTGGAGGGAGTGCCAGAATCAGTGCATTGAAAAACACGCCTCATACAATAATAATAAGAATATTCGCTTTATTAAGGTCACGAGGACCAAAACTTTCAGCATTAGAATTTAAAATAAACAAAAATGTTACAGGAAGTGGCGATTATACGTAGAAAATGCAGAATAAGTTTCGAAGAATAAAAGAAGTAACATCAGGGTAAATTTGCAAGAAAGGCCAATTTAACCTACGAAGTATAAAAAGGTTTGGCAAACGGGAAATGGCGGCCATTGAAAGACTCTATCCAAAACGCGCGCCAATCAAGGCCATCATCAAACAACTAATTTTCGTGCAACTCACCAATCAAATTGTTTGTTCAACAGAAACTGCCTAAAGCTGCAACCAACATTTTTGGATTGATAATTCCAAACTTTCTACCGTCAACATGTAATTTGGCCTGAACTTTGTGCAGTCAGTTAGTGATTATCAGAGGCGTTTCCGAAATATGCGAGACTATGACGAGTAGTCTTTTAGTAATTAAAATTAATTTCATGAAACATAATTTCTACAAAATGTTATCATTTTTGCATTCTATTAACTGTAAAGCGGTTCTAAGAATTTCAAATTAAAACCTTTAATACTTTTTTCTTGAGCAAATACCAGGGTAATTTGCATTACTCCATTATATTTCTACTTCAACATACGAGTACGTTTTCTACCTCAGTTGAACTAAAACTTCATAATTATGTTAATCTAAATGTGTAATTTGCTTGAGATAACGTTGTTTTTTTTATTTTTTATGACTTTCTATCTTTAAAATATATGATAGTATGCTCGCCAAATGTAAGAATCTATATCAATATTTAAGACAATAATAATACTAATAATTGTAACGGCTTTTATTGAGGTCACGAGGATCAATAGGTTTAGCATAAAACAAGACAGTATAACAAGTACTAGATATGAAAATTGTCTTTTAGCTCCTGCTTCACCTGCTCTGGTGAAACCAAAAATCGGAACAAATAAGGAATGACCGAATTGCGATATTCCGCTGTTCTTGTGGGTATTGAACGGTATTGCCTACGCATTGGTCGAAGAGATTTTCACTTAGATAAACTTGAATAGAAGGGATGGGAGGGGTCAGTTAATATAGGAGCAGTGATAAGTGAACAACTATTGAAGTGGCGTTGAACGATGATCTCTCGAATGGAGAGAATAGGCAAGCAAATATAAAACTAGATTATTTGTAAAATGCCTACCGAGGGTTAAAATGTCTGAACAATTAAGGCCGAGGAAAATTACTGGGGAGCAATATTCAATGAGGGGAATTATACAGGCATGCACAAAGGTTTTTATACGGTCAGAGCTTAAACCAAGTCTCCTGAACCGGCGAACTAAGAAACAGAGGCGACGACATTTACCGAAGACGGCATCCACATGATCACTCCATGAAAACCGACTGTTAAAAATGACGTCGAGGAATTTAGATTTTGAGCTCGAGGCGAAATTATGGAGTGTCAACATCGGCTCTAAGGGAAAAAGTAATGGAAATGCATTTTGATGCATTCAACAGAACCATCTCCGAAGACCACTCGAGTACCTCAGTGACTTTATACCCGAGCTGTTGAGAATCACCATTCGTCTTGCATGCATGACATAAAGTCACGTCATCCGCGTATTTTATTAGTGTCACATCGTTAGGGGACCGAAAGCTACACGTGTAATAGTTAAAGAGGAATGGAGATAGCACTGCGCCTTGTAGTACACCGCAATTATTTGTCAAGGAGGATTATGTTTCGTTTATGGCCCTTACGTGTTGGCATCGGTTAGAGAAATAATTTTGGAGCCAATTAATGAGCCATCCTTCAGCGAAATTTTCACATAGTTGAGAAAGGATGCGGGAGCGTGAGATTGTGTTGAAAGCAGAGGTGAAGTCCAAGAAAACTCCCTTGACGACTTTCGCTCCGGCATCAAGTGAAGAGTGGAAGGTGTGTGAAAACGTAGCCACGGCGTCCAGAGTTCTTCTATTTGATTTATAAGCAAACTGGAACGGGTGATCGGCAGCTTTCAGCGTGTCCTCCAATTTAGAAGGTAGGTGCTTCTCAATCACTTTCAACCAGACAGATGAGTTGGCGATAGGTCTATACTTCAAAAGTCCACCGGAACCATTCGCTGGTTTCGGAAAAGGTGTTATAGCGACATCTCTCAATTCCGAATGAAAGGCGCATTCTCCTAACGAATAATTGACGATCTGTGTAACAATGGGAGAAATCTCGACGGTGACAGATATCGAGAATCACGGGAAGGACCCCTTCTGGACCAGTCGCTGTAGCAGCTCTTGAGGCCAGCCCAAATTTTGGAGATAGAGGATTCAAGAGCAGGTAGAAAGTCGCTTGAATTAACAGATCTAACGTGAGGCGCCGCGAAATGGTCAGCGGATTTAAAGAAAAAGCCATCATTCCGAGCATCAACGTCTAGGGCACCACATGGTAGATATGAGCGACGGGTCCCGTCAATCTGTTCAGATTTTTCCAGAGGTCGCCGGGTTTCCATGTTCGGAACAGCTCATCTACAAAAATCTTATCAAGGCGATTTTCCTCAGCTGTGATCATGATTGAAATTTATTTAATTCTCGATTCAATTCTCGCCTTGGCGTCCGAGTCGTTCCTTCTTTCGCCTCAATTGTTTAAGAAATAGAGATGATACAACGCGGGGGTGAGGGATAGATCCGTAAGTGGCCAGTGCGTATCATACAGAAATCAAAGAAAAAATGTAGACGTCCTATTAGATGAATTTTGATGACACAGGAACGATAGCAAAGACCATCGAAGATATCAATTCAGGACACAGGTTTTATCGTTTTTATCAGTTGTTCTGTTTTTACTCGTTTCAAGCAAACCTTAATCAATTCAGTGCATTACCGGTCCATTCAATGGCCGCCATTACGCGTTTGCAAACCTTTGTATATTTAGGGGAGTTAATTGGCGTTTCTTGTACATTTAGCTATTTGTTACGTTGTGTTATTCGCTTAGTTGGCATCTTCTGTGTATAATGGTCAGTTATTGTATCATTTTGTTTGTTGTACATGTTAATCCTGGAAGTTTTCGTCCTCGTTAACTTAATAAAGCGAATACTAGTATCGACTTGAGTCCAACTATGAGCACGATGTGGACATCGTCATTAAACGACAACATCTTGAAATGGGCGATGATTATCTGCAAAAGTGTTTGTAAAACGTGTAAGGCACTACCTAGCAAGGCCCCCATGTTCCAAAAAATCTCCCTTATCATTGCATATCTCTGTTGCAGTTCGTCGATGCAGCATTAATCTACGGCGGCCTCTTTTACCGATGTCAGTATTCAATTATGGATTGAGGGGAATTGACAAGTCACATACTTTAAACATGA
Organism: Proteocephalus fallax; assembly: GCA_028672205.1. Taxonomy (NCBI): domain Eukaryota; kingdom Metazoa; phylum Platyhelminthes; class Cestoda; order Proteocephalidea; family Proteocephalidae; genus Proteocephalus; species Proteocephalus fallax. Next base: position 700,768 of record JAPUBX010004010.1, on the reverse strand, counting down.
TGCAATTAGTGTATGCATCGAGTCACTTCTTCGTTATTTTTAAACATTTGAAAACGAATTCGCTAATAAATTTAATTTTCTTCAGTTTTATGCTCCATTTTAATAATTAAAATACTGGGGACGACGGAGCCGACTTTCATTATTGTATGTCTACTTAGATATACCAGTAGCGTATTTAATATGACTCCCATGAGGTAATACCCATGTTACAAGTTAAACTGCGGGTTTGACGGATAACTTTGCGATGGTTTCCAGCAATCGTTTTCATTTTTGTAAGTCCATACCGCTTTGGTTGAATATTGTATGCGATCAGGTGGCTAATAACCCCAAGGATTAACTGAAACTTCGACGAAGTCGAGACAGTGGCAGTTGGTGGCGCTGTCTGTATCCTTGCAAACCCGAGACTATTGGTGTGTAGGCGTTTCCGTGTAATAACCAGGCTTCCTCGCCGCTGAATAAATTCGACTTGTTTATTCACGTCGGCAGCTTTCCCGGGGTAGAAATGTCGAATGACCGCGAGGATTGTGAAAGACGGTAAAAGGTTTATCAAGTAGTAAACATAGATCAAAGCGAATGAAGTTGGCGGGGACACTCATTATTGGTCGACATTGTTTAAAACGATAACGGTATATTCTTCGCATTGCTCGAAAAGAGATTTTCGTTGACTTCGAATGAAAGGGGCAACCGATGTTGTCATGTCGTTAAAGAATGCTGTCTCCATAAATATCATGACGGAGTTTGAAAACGTTCACGTAAATGTAGGCCAAGAGAAAACGACTCGGAAAACGTGTGGTATTAAAGGAATAATTGAGGCATCCATTGAAGATTTATACGCTTTGATTGAACCCGAATTTGCCTGAAATGACGAACTGATAAATAAAAACTCAATTAAATTAACTCGATTTTGTCTGATATATAAAAAATGAATATACTTGTCCAATCAATTTTTTCGTATATTTAATTAGAGCAAATTCTGTTTCGTTGTCTAGTAATTGGGCCTATTTCTTGAGGGAAATTATGCGTTGAATAAAATCACAGTGCTAACGAAGACAGGTGGGTGAAAATGGCACTTCATACGAAATATGTCGATGCATTGAGGCATTCACGATAGATTTATACACTTTGTGTTAACCCGAAATCGTCTGAAAATACGAACTGAGAAACAAAATCTCTAGTAAATTAACTCGATTTAGAATTATTGCAATTCTGTGTATTAAAAAGGAAAACTATTTTCGAACGAGTTTCGCTGCATGCGTCATAATATGAGACCATTTTTAACACACGATGACATGGATCGATAAAAGTTTGAATCTTGGTTTTCTGTCGATAGGTTTGTAGTGAAAATCCCACAGTCTCTTGTGAATTAAGCAAAAAACATGTCTAGCGGCGTGCGGTGTCGGTTCATCAAAAGACGTTCAATCTTAAATGCAATTGCGATTTTAGTTTTTTTCTTTTTTGTTTATCTTTACAATCAAACAAGAATTCCCAAGATTGCAACTGTTATAACCAAAACTTCATTTAATCGTCCTTGGACTTTAGAAGAGCGGACACATACAACTATTGCCCGGATTCTACTTGAAGATTCGCTATTAATCAAACCAACAAAACATGTTGATTTTATTCGGATCAACAATACATTGGCTTATTTTTTGAAAGTATTCGATCATAGAACACCGTTCCAAGCTCCGTCCGAATGGTGTTTTCCAGGTGGAATTTCGAAGGTTATTAGGCCCTCATTAGCTCAAAAATGCTTTCCCGAGATATCTTTTCCCGAAAACCGTCAGGTCCTGATTGACCATCAACTACGACTGATTCGGGATGCATTAAACTCCGCCAACATTCAACATTTTCTGGTTTTCGGTTCATTTCTTGGTTCAATGAGATTTCACACACGAATGTATTTTGACTGTGACTATGACTTGAGCGTATTTAAAGAAGATAAGGCAGCTATTCTTAGGATACTTCAAACCCTGACAATGCAAGAGGGCACAAATATGCGCCTGGTTGATATTCCCAGTGCTAACCCAAAGGTTGGATTAGCCTGCGACCCAATCAAAGCCAATGCAAAAGAAAAATTATTCGGCATCATTTCCGTAACCGATGATGTAGGCACTGCGCATCGGCGTCTGATAGGCTGCACAGGCTACATGGATGTATATGTCATCCGGAACCGTGGACCCAAACAAATGTATGCGATGGAAACTGTTTCAAACTTGATGGCCGCCGATTCCTTCAACCTCCAAGACCAGGACGTGCGGCCTTTGGAGGGAACGCTTTTTAATGTTCCTAACAATTATGAAACATTTCTCCGCGACGTATATCAATCAAGCATTGACATTTGTATCCCAAAGGATTGCGGACACATGATTGGGAGTGGCATCGGCGGTTGGTGTCGTACACTAAAGGTGCCTTGCCAAAATGTAAGTTCGAACCATCCACTGGTGCACAAATTTAGGCTTGATGGTTTAATCGGAGTTTTTGAAGCTGGACTCACTGTTAATAAGGATGGAAAATGTCTTATCAAATCCGTGTTTTTCCGCGCGAATTCAACAAACCGTCGATAAATAATATTAATCTTCAACCTTTGTCCGCGTTTTAGGGAAAATATATGTATATTACGTCACAATCTTGCATTTAGTGGTCGGTTTGCGGTAGTATTACATATCTAAAGTGATTATTGTCTAAAAAGGAAATCGTTTGAAAAATTTAATATCCAAGACGGAGGGTTTTTCCACCCATTGGTTAAAACGTTACGAGCAATATCGAAACTTTTAGCGGATATTTGCAATCACCACGATCGGTCAAGAAAAATGCGGCATGTTTTCTAAAATCAATACTTTTATTATTTTACAACTGTTAGATTACAAGAATGTGATTGAGGATATGAATAAATGAAAATAAAGATCTGGGTTGAAAAACGCACTGCCGTTGAAATAAAGTTATCAAATAAACTTCCACTGCTTAAGCAACTTCCCGATGGATTCACGAATTCACCAACTTTAAGTAAAACAATCGACGTCGACACTGACAAAGCCCAATAAACAGTTAAATAAAACGATTTATATCTCAAATTAACCTCGACAATTTTAAATTTACAGCCTAGAAAATCCATAAAAATCCATCACATCACAATTCTTGCTCGTCGCTTGAAATCGCACAATGAAGATTAAGTATTCAAATCGATATAATCGAAACACAATTTCTATCAAGAGCATCCAATTGCAGTTTCCAAGGGCCTCGTAACCAAATCGGCTTTCCCAGACCCCTCCTATCGACTGAAACAGGTTCGGCTTCAAACCTGCTGGCGTGCACGATTTTGTCCGGACAAGTACATGGCAGTGGTGACACTTTGCCCATTGTGGTAGACACGCTGACAATCAGCACCATGAATTGCAACCACAAAACAGTCTTGGGGGTAGAGGCAAACCCCTATTTGCATTCATTTGAAATCAATCGGCAAATAGTTCTCTTTTTCTATCATTTTTTGCTCCATTTTAACAAGATTAAAACAGTGGACAAGGTGTATGGTTGCAATTATAGTATTTCTACTTTAATATGACAGTAGCTAATTCAATTCGGATTACAATGAGGAATTACCTAATTAGTGCGTAAATAACTTGTCGTTGTGTGCGAACAATTTTTCACATGCGTGAGACTATGGCGCTTATTTAAACATTTTATGCGATCAGATTATTTTAGTATGCATATTTATATATATTTGTATTTTTTTAATATTGAATTGGTTAAAACGTATCTGTGTTTCACGTATGTGTACTGGTCCGATGTATGCTGTACTTAGCTACCGTTTACCCAGGTTTACTGAAAGCGTTCGTCTTCTGCATTGATAAATCATCCTCGATTACAGCCAAATGCATTGCTTTATCAATACCATTAATTCCAACTCGTTCATCTGAAAATAGCATTCGAAAAACTTCAGTTCATGCTTGTGTACATGTGAAAGATGGTTGGCAATGATTGTTAATACGTGTTATTTTTGCTACTACGTGACACAAGCGTCACCTAGGCATGTCCTACTTATTTTGCTTTTTGACTATCATTTGCGCCACTATCCCATCACCTTCGTTCTCTGAATCCCATCAATTGACACTTTAAAGTACACACAGAAGACGACACTTCTGATAAAGTCTCGTTGACAGATTTGTAGAAGAATCTAGTTTGTTGTCTAGGCAGTGTGTCTCGCCAGGCATCCACAATCAACGTCTTAGTGCGTCGTGCGTCGTGCGTGCACGTGTGCGTGTTCGTGTTCGTCACTGCTAGGTCGCGAGAAACGATACATTCACACAAGCATTTGCCAGCCCCAACCAATCATATTGCGACAAGTTCGGACGCCAGGTGCGCGCTCGCAGTGCCCTGAGGAGGGGACAGGAGCAGCACTCATTCTGACGATCCACGCGGTACACCTTAGCCCACGAGGTAGCGGCGAGTCAACATTTTTCATCGTGGTAAGTATTTCATACATTTATTATCCTCACTCCCTCTCGCTCTCTCTCTATATATATATATTTCTGTAAGGTGAAATTAAAATGGGATTTTCCCAATTAAAAAATTACTCGTCCGATCTCATCTAGAATTGGGTTCGCGTGTATGGGGATTTGGGGAGTGATTTCGTTTGGTTGGAATTAAAATCTGTGATGCGGCACTTCGACAAATAATAATTGCGGTCGCTGCTTATGTTGTGTTGTATCCAAATACTTCTTGCTTTCAGTAACCACACAAATATGATTGCGTATATGTTATTATGCTTGCCTGACTGTTGCAGTTGACTAGCCAGTGCGAATTCGCGTCTGGGCCTCGTGTAAATTGGGCTAGAACTTAGAAGTAGACCTTTAACAAGGTCTAATTAACTCTATTTTTTACCTGCTTCCAGTCAACTGTTTCCATGTCATCACTTAGTGTCTCTCTTTAAAGAAACAACAAAACTAGGACTTGTTAAACATAAGCATGTGGTAAACCATCTGTTTTAAAGTTATTTTTTAACCACTTGCAAACCCCAGAGCGAAAACCCTCGCAAAAGTTGCACAAATACCGTCAGCACTTACTAGGAGAACTATTTAAACCAAGTTTCCGCAATTTCGAGGCAAAAGGGAACGAACATTCTCAAAGCATCTCATCTCCACATTCTCTTCAGTTTGCCAATAATGTGATTAGACTTAAAAATCTATAACCATCACTGTGGTAAGAAGTGTGAGGCATTACATTTATTTATTCCAGACTGATACATCAGTCGTTTAACCAAAGCATTCGTGGCCCATCCCTAACCCGTTTTTCTCGCATTAAATAAGGTCAACGGTATAACATTTCGTGTTCCGGGTCCTAGGTGCACTTTACACTTGATGTGACACGAAGACATGATTAACTGCGAGCTAATCTCAGCTGGGGCCGTCTGTGGCCGGCATCGTTGAGGTCACGCCGACACTAGCAGGGTATCGGTGACCTCATAATATGGGTACGGCAACGCCTACATATTTGGTCATTATCTGATCAACATTTGGTTCCGCTGTGCAGCGCTTAAACCGATTGCTTCAGAGACTAGGTTTTCACCGCAAAGTAACACAACGATTCGGCATTAAATACGCATATATACACAAGTTTACAATATGCCGGTTATATATATAATTGGTTATTGTATGGTAGGAATCGCTTCTATTATAAAATAGGAGGAGTTTAGTGCTAAATTGGGGTCCATCTCGCCTAATAGGCAAACAGTGGTTATGGTTTGCATTAAACCTTTGATTTGGAGTTGCAAGTTGTTCAAAAATTACGAAAAACGCGAGCTCTCAGTATGCGTTAAATGGCGCCGACCACACAATATGAAATCCTCACAAAACGCTACACTGGTCAAGATCGAAGCAATTTTCGGAATAATCATAATTGGCATTAACTGGTCTCATCCTTGTGGGAAGAACAACCGTAATTATATTGAGGACCAAAATAAATGTCTTAATCTAGTTTTCGTCCCGAAATAGGGTCAAATTTGTTCAACCACATTAAGGTAGAATTTTCGGGGTTAGCTGAAAAAATATCCGACGTTTTTTTAATTGGGCGGCTGTCCGTAACAACCTGGGTTCCCTGGTCAGTCTACGGTGGGTGTAACTAGGAACGCCACCTGCAAGCATATTCCCAAGAATCCTCATGTCGAACACCCATGAAGCCGGTTTATCCTCTAGTGGGAGATAGCCCCAGCAATTTTATTTTTGATTTATATTTTTAATTGTATCCCCTGGGGTCTTCCAATACACACGAGAGCGTACATTGGACAAAATGGCAAGAAATATATGGAGGGAGTGCGTGCAAACAGTGTGTATAAAAAGTGCTCGGTCAATGTGATGTGTACTTCGTTGTCTTGATGTAAAAAGCCGTATACATCTGATGACACGGCGCACGTCTCTTCTTCTGGCGAAATCCTTTTTTATTGCCCCAAAATAATAAAAAACGCTTTTTTTCTATTCTATTTTAGACTTGATGAAATCGATTACAATCGGACATCGTGGGATATGAAATCTGTGCTCTGGATTTTACACCTTTTGACGGTGACCCACAATGTGTTTGCTTGTAAATTCCTTCGCTCGATTCCAATTTTGGAGGCGAATTCCCTTCAGAAGTTCAACAGCCCAAACTACCTTCACGCCCTTGCCGGCGTAAGTCAGGATATCTCGGTCAATTTGTCCAAACTCTTCCAGGACGAACTTTCCATTTCTGAGTCCGAACCCCTAACATCAGCCATCTTCTTCACAGACGCCTCCGAAAGTCGACCCTTTGTGATCAAGCAGACCAAGGATGGCTCCCGCATTCTGTCCAACGAGTTACCTCTTGATCGGGAAGACATCTGCAATCCTTTCAAGTTCCCGCACCGTGCTACAGTCGCTCGCAAGTGTTGCAGCAAGCACGACGCGAACCCCTCTGACCTCAAAGCAGCCGGTCAACGCGACTTCAAGTGTTGCCTGTTCCTGGGTATCACCGTGGAGGGCTTTGGGTCATTCGCACTCAAAATTGACGTCATCGATGCCAACGACAATCGTCCACAGTTCAAGACGTCAGCAGACTCGATCCACAGCAGACCGGGGAAAGAGGATTTGGCCGTTATTAAGATAACGGAAAACACACAGCAAGGAACTATCATCCCACTCCCCAGAGTTTTTGATTTGGACGAGGGCAAAAACGCGGATATACTCTACCAGATCGAGAAAGTTAATTCGAAAATGGATTGGGAGCAGCATTTCAAATTACTCTCAAATAGAGAAGATAAGTGCATTACCCAATTATCTGATGGACAACAGCCACAGCAGCAACAGGTGGACACCAGCTTCCCGGCCCTCTGCCTCCTGAGAACCATTGATCGAGAGACAGTTGACGGGTTCGCCTTCGATTTGGTCGCGAGGGATCAGGGTGAACCAATGGCTCTTTCGAGCACTCTGTCAATGTCAATTATGGTAGGTTGTTCTTGGTTATGGAATTGAAAATTGCCTATCTCTACGTCCTTTTTATTCGCGTTATTCGTCGTAAAGATGTTTACAAATCTTGATTTATGCTGAGTATGTTCGGCTTGTGTTTTGACCGAAATATAATGTCTAGTCAAATTTGTGAGGCGATCAAAAGATGCCTCAAGTCTGTTTTGATATTTTATCCGCAGTTTCTAATTCACCTTATTTTTATCGAAATCCATTTAAAAACCCCACGTGCATCGCCTAACAATTGGGGGGTCGGTGTGGGTTTGTTGATCTTGTAAACAAGACTGTCTTCTTCCTCACCAATGCGTAAACCTCCGCCCATTAGCTCACCAAAGAATTGCCACGAGTTTTTCTCGCCTAATTGGCATTTTTTGACACATAAATTAACCCTTGTAGACCCCAGTTTATTTGCAGCGCGAACAGAGACCTCGAATGCCTGTTTATTTGGTATCTACCTGTCGAGTTCACCTCAGTCACTCTTGTCATCTTAGCCACTAATGTCATCGTAATAATTGAATGTTAACTTAAAATAAACCTGTATGCAGGCAGGCGTTGAAAATTTCGTTAATTACCCAATTTTAAAATCTCAAGGGAGGATGAGGAGGAGAAATCGGACCTGGGTGGTTGAAAACAAACACCACTTCCCCTTGAGACCTGAAAGTGAAATCAGAATGTGCTAGCTCTAATTACTTATTAATCTGGGTTTGTCATTTTGTGGCGAGACAAGAGTCGGATGGATTAACGGAGGATCTATCACAAATGTGAATAATTAGTAGATGGTGGCATTCCACTTTCCGATGCACGGTCGACGAGTCAGGGCATCGTAATTATTTATGCCTACAAACGCGATTCGTTAACAAGAGACTCGGCCAATGTTGCTGGCCACAATATCATTGAGGTTTGCATATACGAGGCCGGTAAACACGCCGAAGGATGCCTCGCATTGAAAGTTGATTTAAAAATGAATCCTTTCGTAGTTGTCATGTTCTACGTTTGCCGAAATGGCCCTTTCACCACCAGAGTTCGTGTTGGGTCTTCACACAGGCTCCGAAGGTAATATTTTGTCAGCGGCCAGACTCAAAGTATGCATTTTACAAAGGTTTATAGAGACACCAGCAACCTTTCACACCTGTCATGATGTCATCAACTTGCACGCAAGAAAGCCAAGACTTCTAAAGCCTTCCTCGCTGATTGACAACTCATAATGCAGTTTACAGAAGGAAACACGCAACCTTCGCTCAATCTATTCTGCAGCAAGATGCATCTATTTTCTCCTCGTTATATAAATTTGGAATATTTCCAATCAACGAACAACACTCGAACTGGTTTTTAAATAATTTCTCATCGTCTCCTTTTTCCTGATATTTGCAGGTTATTGATGAGAATGACAACGCGCCGATTTTTACACAGAGCGAGTTTAAGGTTTCTGTGAAGGAAAACGAGATTGGCAAAACTCTGGTCCACCTCCACGTCAGTGATCAAGATGTCGGGGAGAACGCCCGTTTGAGTTATTACCTGCGGCCCGGAAGTCGCTTCGTCTCCAGCCAGGCTACGTCCCCCGACTTCCTCCGAATGCATATTCTGGCATCCCCGGCCTCAGACGGCGTTATGCTCCGCTTGACCCAGCCACTGGATTACGAAACAACCCGGGGCTTCGACTTCCAGGTGGTGGTTAAGGACCACGGAATGCCGCCGCTTTCTTCCACGGCGACAGTCGCCATCGAGGTGCTCAACACCAACGACCGACCCCCGGTCATTCGATTTTTCAATAAAGGCAACCTCCTCAACTCTGACTACCCAAGTCTGGAACGCCTCGAAGATACTGAAAATGGTGGATTCCCAATCGTCATCTGCCACGTGCATGTCTCCGATGAGGACTCCAATTTGGAGGACCTCTTTTGTGACATAAGCTCTCCACAGAGACAATTCGACCTGCGAGAAGTTACCACAGAGAACACTGTTCAACGGCGGAAGGTGTATGAGTTGATAAGTCTCACGCTGTTGGATAGGGAGAAGACTCCGAGTCATTCGGTTGGTGTGCGTTGTGTTGACGGCCGTACGGCGAATCGTTTGGTTGGACAAAGTCAAATCCGAATTCTCCTCAAAGACGCCAATGACAATGGGCCGATATTTGAGCGATCGCAGTATTTTGGCATTGTGCCTGAGAACGAAGAGAACGCGTTGGTTGATTTCAAGGATTCTGCGGCCGACTATCGTCTCTCCCCGGGCACGGCGGTTGTGCCGTCGCATATCAGGGCTACCGATGTTGACAGTGGCCCAAATGCCGCTGTTCGATTCTCTCTCGCGCCCTGGGGGGAAGACGGTGGGAACACCTCAATGCAGGATAAATCGGATCATGAGTTGTTCTACATCGATCGCGTGACGGGTCACCTGAAGACCCGGGCAGCGCTAGATTTCGAAAAGAAATCAACCTACCGATTCATTGTCATTGCCGCCGATCAACCCCTGGAAGCTTCTCAATCTCTGTCCTCAACTGCCAGCGTGACTGTTACGGTAAGCCCCTCTCTATCCTTCTCGTTGGAATGGACAGAGGCGCGTGGAAATTGGGTGGTTGAAGATGAAACTTTCTCCTTACTGATAACTTAACCGGATTTTCCTCTTTACTTTAAGTGACGCGTTATACTGCAAAGGAGTGTTTCAATTATGTAAAGGTTGGATTTTTTGACGCTCGGCATTCCCTCATTCGTGCGAATCTCTGCAATTCCACCAGACCACCTTAAGTTTCATGAATAATTAATGGAGGTATTTTGTACAACTTTTGGTTCATGCACGGTGTGCGGGTCTTAAAAAAGGAAGAAACGCTCTCAGTTCATTTTTTACTCTCGACCTGACGTGCCACAGATGTTCTGAGCATTGTGCGCTGTCAACTGCCGACATTGTGACTGCTCAACTTGAACGCCCAGGAAAACGTCATTTTAGCAACAAGCGCTTGACACAAATTTTATTTTCTGAAGTTGTTAACTTTTCTTTCGTCTCCTGATGGCATCTCGAATTCCGACAAAAACATGGGTATCCTTGGAGACCATGTGTCGTATCGCAGTCACTTCTGAAAACAATGGCAGTAACAATGCGTTTTACTTGTGCTTGGAGGCAAGAAATATTACTTAAACGCCACTAATACAAATTTCCCACCGCGCCATAGTCAGCTGGTGGTTGGGAAAGTGGACCAAAATGGGTAAATGAGTGGGTGCTTCTGGCGTAATGAAGCGGAATCACCCATTGCTCGCCTCATTGACTACGCGACGATTCGCCTCAATCATCCAGTGGGTGTCAAGGGAAGTTATGCAGACGCACAACCCACGCTGTCTCGCATATATACCGCATATCCCTTCCTATGGCTGCAAACGAGACTCATAAATAATTCCTAAACAAATCTGGCAACATAATTAAAATCATAATTATAGAGATAACCTAGACATGACCTAGCACGTCGCGTTCAACAGAGCCTCTCCTTTATAACGCCCCCCCGTAATGTTTACATTTTTAATATTTGAGCTTCACTGAAAATAAATTCGGGTGGGAGTCACCGCCCAAGCATTCACTTCACCAAAATTCGTGGGAAACGATTTCTAAGGTTATTTTTTCGACCACCCACCATACCACCATAAGTCATTTTACGATGTGCGTGTGCGTGCGTATATATATATATGTTTATGTTTGTTTGACAGGTGAAAGATTTGGATGACAACCCCCCCACGATGCTGCAGCGGGAGTACGCCTTCGATGTTTCCGAGGGGATTCCTAGTCACAGCGTGGTTGGGCGTGTGGAGGCGACGGATGCTGACAGCCTGCCGGAGAACCGCGCCATTCACTACCAACTGAGGTCACCTACCGTTTTCCCCTCTTCCATCGCCTCGGAGGGGGAGAATGTCTCGTCTACTGGCGGTAATGGCGGAGGAGGACGCGTGACGGCAATCGCAGCACTCCACTTCTTCGCCGTTGACAGGTCAGTTGCTATCACTTGTTGGAATGGTGTGTGGGTGCGCGCTGGTTAGTGAGGTGTTGCGGGATTGCGTGATGCGAGTGTTATCTGAAAGTGCTCTTTAAATCTCCACTGTGGTGTTTCTGGTGATGTGACGGCACAACTGAGTTTAATTGCGGCCTCTTTTGCGGAAATATTGAACAAGCAGTGTAGAAGTCAGTGGTGAAGGCTGGGGGCACACCATTCTGCATTTTTATGGCTAGTGTGGGGTTTGGCCTGTGGCCCTTCTGTGGAAATGTCCATGTTGGCGCGTCATGGACAAGACCTTTCAATGGCCGCCATTACGCGTTTGCCATAATTTCTATACATCGAGGGTTTAATTTGCCTTTCTTGCAAATCTACCTCCTCGTTGTCATTTCTTTTATTCTTGTTAACTTATTCAGCATCTTCTATTAATAATCGCCACTTCCGGTATAATTTTTTTTATTGTAAATTTGAATGCTAAACGTTTTGGTCCCTGTGACCTTAATAAAGCGAATACCATTGTTTTTATTATTATTATTATTACCAAGGGCGCCATCGTATCACCAGTGAGTTTTTTCGCGAATGGCCAACATCAGCTGATTCGCATGGCAACATTTATATGTGTCGGCAGTAACACAGCAATACTTAGTTGGTCTCATCTATACATTACAACAAAACGCTTTTAGAATTTAAAAATTTCACTTTCGTGTGAATTTTTAAATTCCTTCTTACCCAATCCTTTGAAAAATTCAAACAACTTATGGTTGAAGTAAACTGTTTGTTGTTGAGGGGTTGGGTTAACCGAGCGTCTGCCAATTTAATCGGAACTTCGCTTTCTGATTTAGGAACTCGGGAGTAATTCGCACAACACGTCCTCTGGATCGCGAACAGGTTCCCCAATTGATGTTTGAAGTGGTTGCGCATTCGGCAAATCACGGACTCTCCAACAGGTTCCACGCTGTCGGGTCTCCGTCTTCCACGGCCACAGTCGTTGTTACTGTGTTGGACAAGAACGACAATCCGCCGAATATGGTGTCTCTCGCTACACCCGAAAAGCACAAGGTCCTTCTTGCCGAGGTATCTGTCGCCCACGACGGATTCAAGGGTGATCCCGGTTGCGTACCCTTTCTTTACGGTTTCCAAGATGATGACGACATTCGGAACGGAAACGGAAACGTCTCGGTGGCACTGGAAGCAAACCACAACTTCGTCTTCAACGACGAGCAAACCCACATCTGTCTCAAATCCGGCGCCGTAGGTGACAAAGGGAAAAAGACGAATCCAATTCCACCGCCAGGCAGATATTCCCTCAACATTTTGGCTCAAGATAACCCGAATGACCTCTCCGAGCGTCACACGAAACGATTCCCTCTTAGAGTGCACATTCAAACACCCACACAGGAGAAGAACCCACTTAAAGGCATGCCCCGACCTCGTGACCAGCAGCCCTCGTTTAAACCGCTCGCCGTTGGAACAAGCACTGCGGGAATGTACAGCGGACATCCAGCTTTCCAGGACAATGGTGCCGGGGGACGTAGGAAGAACGGGGTCCACAACACCCGGATGCTGGTGGATGAAGGTGGTGTTGGGGGTCCAGGCGGAGGAGGAGGAGGAGGGGCATCCCTGGGGGGAGAGTACAGAAGCGTGTCGATAATCGCCGTGCTGGTGTGTATGGCGTGCATTCTTTGCATAATCCTCTTGGCAATCCTCTTTTTGAGAAAATGTCAACCGACTAAACGCATCGTGACCAAAGGTATGTGAAGTTTTTTTCTTCTTCTGAAACCCTAATGTATCTTGGAGTTGTTGTGTTTTCAAGATTCGTAAGGATTGATGTCTATTAGAAAAATTGTCCGTCTGATTTGCACACTAAGGTGTCGGTCGTCAAGGGTCTTTTTGTAAGGTGGTTTTTTGTGGTGCAAATGAACCGGCCCCCCAATTAGGCCCCATTACCAACCGTAACCAAGACGCTAAAACGGGGAGTAACCATGCCACTTTGCGGGAACGGAAACCATTTAGTACCGTGGAACCGTCGTTACATTACGCTGCTCCCGCGCATCTGCCAATTCGCCCCGTGACTAAGACATGTGGCGACATCTCGTAATCCATAGCGGCATACGTGTGTTCTGACCCCAATTTGGCCATAAAATTTAAAACCTCATGGAAATAATTATTGTTCTGCCCTTTTCCTTGTAATGTAGATCAGCAAGGCTGCCCGAAAACAGTAGAATTCCCTCGTGAAGGGCTATCAAATTTCTATTGTACATATGTAATCATAATAATAATAATTGAACGATGATCTCTTGGATGGAGAGCATAGGCAGGCCACTAGAAAACTAGATTATTTTAAAAAGCCTACCGGGGGTTAAAAGGTCAGAAAATATAAGGTCGGGGGAAACTATTGGGGAACAATATACAATAAGGGGTGTTATACTGGCGTGGACAGAGCGTCTAGAGCTTAAACCAAGTCTCCTGAACCGGCGAACTGAGAAACAGAGGCGACGATATTTGTCGAAGACGGCATCCAAATTATCACTCAATGATAACCGACTGTTAAAAATAACGCCGAGGAATTTAGATTTTGAGCTCGAGGCGAAATTATGGAGTGAAGAGATTTCATCTGCCAATTCGCCCCGTGACTAAGACATGTGGCGACATCTCGTAATCGATAGCGGCATACGCGTTCTGACCCCAATTTGGCCATAAAATTTAAAACCTAATCACAATGAGCGGCACATCGGGGCTTGTTTGCGCTGCTTGATTGTAGATTTCTAGGAACCATTGGGGGTTGTGCAGTAAAACGGTGCTTGCCGTCGTTTCCCAAAAGATACCGATCGGCAGAAACTGAACTCGCGGTGCTATTGTATGACATAAATTTCCTTTTGTGTGGTTTTTTGTTTGCCAAAACCCTCCCCGCCTAGCCATGTTATCACAACCATCCTGGTGCAATGCTGCAATTCTCTAACAATGAGCAATTGTTACGCGCGCACTCTCGAATTTCACGCACATGGATTATCAGATAGGAACAGATAAGGCCAAACCGTGATTCCGTGCGCACTATAAACGCTATTTTTATATGGTGGGCGAATAATTTTCCCACCTTCATTATATTGCATCGTGTCTGTTTTCCGAGGGCATATAATGGACAGCTCGTGGCAAAAATATGAACGAGAAAGTGGCAGTTGGGTGCTCTTCTCTCCAAATTGTTTTTCTCCGAGACGCAACTGGCCCGGGGTTCGTTTGGTGTGGCATGTCGGTGTTTTGGGCGTTGTGGCTTCGAAGAGGGCAGGTGACATGTGGCTGTAGTGCTGAGAATAGGCATTCGGAATTCGGTCACAGAAGCAGATATTTGTTTTTAGGAATCCCTCGTGGTAAACAAGGTTTATTCAGCGGGTTTACGCTCACCCAAGGTCGTATAGTGGAAGATGGTCCTATTGTGTTGAAGTCCACATCCTCGCTCTGTTGGTCAGAGACCTGGGTTCGACTCCCAGGGCAGGCGACCTCGGGTGCCCCTAGGGACGCCACGTGTACAAATTTGACCGAGAAACGTCATGAAAAGCCCCTGAAACAGGCGGGTTATCATCTTGTAGGTGAATTTGTAATTTGCAAGAGATTGAATATAAGCCGAGCCATAGCGATTGTTGTTTATTTCCAATCAAACGGATTCCGGCGTCAATCGCAGGTTACCCACGACTTTCGAATTAATCGTTGGTTGTTGGAATTCGTGCTCGTTATGTAAGTGTCATTTCGGTCTTGCAGTACGGCATTTTAGTGTTAAGGTGGCTCGTTGTTCATAAATATTGATAGTGGGTCTTAAAAGGCGAAGTGTTATGACAACATAAATCATGCAAATTTCGGTTAGGATGTGTTTTCGCCGACCAAGCTAAGGATTTCCAAATCCCCCAAAGATAATGAACTGGGTCTTAAAGAAAATCTAAAATGATTGGTTGGTCGAAAAAGGACCGGATTACGATCATTATTGTTCTGCCCTTTTCATTGTAATGTAGATCAGCAAGGCTGCCCGAAAACATTAGAATTCCCTCGTGAAGGGCTATCAAATTTCTATTTTACATATGCAATCATATAATAATAATTGAACGATGATCTCTTAGATGGAGAGCATAGGCAGGCCACTAGAAAACTAGATTATTTTAAAAAGCCTACCGGGGGTTAAAAAGTCAGAAAATATAAGGTCGGGGGAAAATATTGGGGAACAATATACAATAATGGGTGTTATACAGACGTGGACAGAGCGTCTAGAGCTTAAACCAAGTCTCCTGAACCGGCGAACTGAGAAACAGAGGCGACGATTTTTATCGAAGACGGCATCCACATGATCACTCCATGATTACCGACTGTTAAAAATGACGCCGAGGAATTTCGATTTTGAGCTCGAGACAAAATTATGGTGTGTCAACATCGGCTCTAAGGGAAAAGGTAATGGAGATGTATTTTGACGCGTTCAACAGAATACCATTCTCCGAAGACCACTCGAGTACCTCAGTGGCTGCCTGTCCGAGCTGTTGAGAATCACCATTCGTCTTGCAGGCATGATATAAAGTCAAGTCATCCGCGTATTTCATTTGTGTCACGTCGTTATGGAACCAGAGGCTAGACGTGTAATAGTGAATAGTAGAGGGTGTGCGAAAACGTTTCGGAAAAGGTATTGTCGCGACATCTTTCCATTCCGAAGGAAAGGCGCATTCTCCGAACGAATAATTGACGATCTGGGTGACAATCGGAGAAATCTGGCGGTGACAGATATCGGGAATCGCGGGGGGACCCTCTCTGGACCAGTCGCCGTGCAGCTCTTGAGGCCAGCCAACATTGTGGAGATAGAGGATTCGTGAGCAGGTATAAAGTTGCTTGGATTAACAGATCAAACGTGAGGCGCCGCGGAATGGTCAGCGGATTTGAAGAAAAAGCCATCATTCCGAGCATCAAGGTCTAGGGCACCACTTGGTAGATATGAGCGACGGGTCCCGTCAATCTTCTTAGATTTTTCGATGTTCTGATTAAGGCAATTTACCTCAGCTGCGATCATGATTGAAATTGGTTAAATTTCTCGATACCTGTCCTGGCGGCAGAGCCGTTCCTTTTTTTCGCCTCAATTGTTTAAGAAATGCAGATGATACGACACGGGGGGTGAGGCATAGTTCCATAAGTGGGCAGCGCGTATCATGCAGAAATCTGTCTATTTCTTTAGATGTCATTAGGCATTATGTTTCCACGAATAGCACTTATGATGTGCGAAACAATTAATAGCTTGTAAAGATTAATTAGACTAATGGGTTAGGCATGAAACTATCACTAACAGGTGTTAGATAGTTCAACTAATTTTGGGATGTCTATAATCGCACCAGTCTAACACAATGTCCAAAGACACTGTTTTGCAGGCACGCAAAGGTCTGCAAAAGTCTGCACCCATCCTGAATATTAAAACCGAGCAGCGCGTCCGGGCTTCATCGTGTACCTGCCATTTTGCACTGTGATGGTCGTAGGTGGCTACTTCTCCTTCTTTGGTTAGGGGCGATAGGATGAGCCAATTTGGGGGAATTTGGTAGAGACAGCGCCACTCGGCTTTTTTCGAGGCTCGACCTTGACCTCCGTACATTCAAGTGCCTCCCGAAGGGCTGTAGGGGTCTGTGGAGCCGGCTTCCTTGTCGTTGGATCTTCTTGGTCGCATGGATCTCCTTCGTCGACCAGTCTGCCGGGGGTTGCTTCGCATTTCAACCGGGAGATTTACCTCCCAGCTACTGTCCGCACCATGTTTTGTCCGTCTGTCAAATGTTCTACCACCGTGGAGCGGCCTTGTGCGTCTACAGGGTGCCAGAGGTGCAACTTTAATTTCTAGTGAAGAACAGGGACCGTGAGTGACCATGGTCAGAGGTGCAACTGCTCCCCGAAGTCCCATACAACCCGAAGGTCACGACTGGAAGTGGTGTCAGTTTTCCTGTGCCTGCATAAACGCGATTCCCCCTAGAAGGCCTTGGGTGGAACAGTCCATCTCAATTTATTAGTGTGCCCAATTTATTTGTGGTGATTAGACTTCGCAGGGGAAAACATGCACGCGAAATCCGTGCAACGATTGCTCTAAATGCCGGACAGCGGCCAGGTGTTCTCCGAAGTAGTATTTGCGTTTAATCAGCCCAACTGTGGACAACCAGTGATTTTATTTCCCTACCCTGGCTTTATAACATATAATAACGCCGCATTATATTCGTAACCTCAGGTGCAATGCAAAGTCCCACACATGGTGCACCCAATTCCATGGGTCCGATGAACCTTCAGGAGTTTTCGATGGAGGCCGGGCAGTTTGGGACCGTTGACCGATATCCAGACAGATATCCTTGCGTAAGTTTCCATTTTTTCATTCTAGCGGTAGTATTGTGCACACTTTTGCCACCAATGTTTTTTTGGCATTAAATGAATTTGCTGTATCGAATTTGCTCTAAATTCTGATCTCCGTTCAGTATTGAAATGCGCGCATATTTGCGTATACTCGTACGAATGAGTTGCTTTCTCAGAACCCCTCCTAATTCTATAAGTCAGACTTGACTAGGTGTCATTAATACACATTAGCCGTAACTTTGAATACTTTCCCTTCTAATTAATCCTGCCTTCATCTCCGGCACCCCAACCTTAATTGGCAGCGATGTTCCTCGAGATTACGGACCTCGGTGTGGTTGAAAAGCTCTTTTTTGAAAATAGAATTATGAATCAGAGTGCCGAAATAAATTCTTTATTCGTTTTAATTTACTAGTAGACAATTGGTGGGGGTCATTGGTGGCTGGTTGAGATGCCTTACGTGCTCTGATGGAGCAGGCATTTGGGATGCATCCTGTCCAACGGTATTGTTAAGAGCCTGGTGATTGAAGAGCTGATTAAATGGCCTTTTTCCTATTATTTGAGTAATTGACAGGAGGGCACTTCAGTTGCATGCATGAGATGAGAAGGGATGATGTGGGGGGGGGTGGCAGTAGACAAAAGACGAGTCTTGAAACTGCCCATGCCACATTGCGATGGCCATGTGGTGATTATGAAAGGTATAATTAATGGACACTCGCGCCTGAATCCTTTTTTCCTCCACCGATGAATCATTTTAGTGGATTCCGTTTCATCGATTCCCCTGATTAGGTGAGAATACAGATTAATCTTGCTGTATTCGAACACGTTTTGTGGATAGATATAAAAGAGCGTCTTATAACGATCCATGTGCCTTTATTAAAGATGGACATGCAGTCTCCAATGCTGGTCACTCTTCGTCCGGGGTCTGAAAAGAACTTTACTACTCTATCTTCGTCGGCACACATGATGGGTGGCGTCATCTACGCAGACGAAACGACCCGAATGATTCCCATGAGCCCCCGCCTAACCCAGAAAAACAACCTCACCTGTCACGCCGGAAATCTGCGGAAAGTGGCGGTTTCCCCCATTTATGGTCCCCCGAGCACATCGGCACACGTTATCAGCAGCAGCGGCAGCAGCATCAACAAGCCGGCCCTCTGTTCATCGCCCCTGGGCAACCGGATTCCTCCGCCCTCGCCGCAGTCTCCTGCTGCCGAGATGGCGACAGAGAGCCAGACGTACGGCCTCCTTCTGCCCTCCAAGTCCTACGATGAGCTGCACCAAGGTTCGTCGACTCTTCGTCGCCAGCAGCAACCGCCGTGTGGCTACAAGACACCGTATAGGCCGACCTTCGTGATTGTGCGAAAGCAGCATCCTGTCAACCAAGATGACTACCAGAGCCCCCTGTCGCAGACCAGCGTCTCCGAGGACTACACGCCGATATCGGTGGCGCCAGTTAAAAATGCAACGCTGTCGCCTCTAGCGCCCTCTGATGGGTGTTCCGTGGAGTCTGGCAGCGACCCGCTGACCCTGGGACAGGCCAGCTTTGTGTAGCTGTGCACCAAACTAACTATTCCAATGCACGCAACCGTTCATTGTGTAAATACATCTTCCCTATAGCAAAGATCGTTTTAAGTTAAGCTTCTAGTATGCGCTATCCTGGGCTCACAGTAAAACGGAATCGCAATAACAGGTTATTAAGAAGTCAACCGGAAGAGGGTCGTGTAAATAATAGAAATAAAATGGGCGGCCATTGGGAAAAGGTTGAGTCGACTCTGTCGGTGGGATATTTAAGAGAAAGGAGGCGGAAAGCAATTTCAGGAAATGTTAGGGACATCCGGTCCGTTGGGAAAATAATAATTGAACGGAAATGACAAAGGTGACAATTAATCTTATTCCTTTCTGGGCTGTTTCACGGAGAGCTGAAAAGTCGAAGGCAATTTTATTTTGTTTCGTTAATACAACGTTCTTTGTCGAGGAGACAATTTTGAAGCTTCTCGACCAAGTCTGTTGTCCTCCCCCCATACCATTTCGTCCCTAAATTAAGCCCTTTTCAACAGATATCTATCGACAGGATGAGATTTCGTGTATTTCTCTGATCTTCTCTCTATTTCGTCAGTTACCGGTGTTATCAATAAATGGTTGATCACTTCAGGCATGGAAATTAAAAAAAGAGGTCATATAATTGTCCTTAATTCGGTGATGGGTGTGCAGCTGATTTTTTCCAAAGACCATCTCCTGCCAGACGATAAGTCAGCTTCGAGGAGGTATCCATGAAGGTCGCCGAAGAGTTGGAAGTGGTCGCTGTGCGAGGAGGTGAGGCTGGTTGGATTCCGGGTGATGGAGAAATCCGAATCCCCAAATATCCGCGGTTATCGCTCACTAGAGGATAAACCGGCTACTTCAGTCGAACCCAGGTCTCCCACGAACAGAGCTAGGATGCGAACCACTACACCCTCCAGCCGGGCAGCCTCCACTTCGGAGGAATGCAGGCGCACGCCGCTAGACTAATGCCTTTGTCCACATAAATTGTATGTCTTGTCCGGTGCTATTGATTCAATGGGCAATGTATCATAATCATAAATGTTTTTATTAACGTCTTTTGAAGCACCGGAATTCCCTAACTTTTTTCAAACCGACTTCAACCTGTGTAAAGTCAGTAGCAGGCTGATTTTTGGCTGCCCCAGACCAGTTAAAACACTGCTCATCAAGCAAATGCGATCATCATTAATAGACGGGCGAAACATCGGTTTATAAAACAGTAAACCCCATTGAATGATGCTTTACACCATTAGGTCAGCATTTATACAACACGGTGGTTAGGTGTACTATTTCAGGGAGACTAGTTTCGGTAAAATCACCCACTATTTGTCCTTTTTTAATCATTCTTGTCTTTCTCGTTAATCGACGCATTCGACTCGCTGTTTAAGGTTAGTCAAGGGATATCTTGGATGCTGGCAGATGCATTAGCCCCATTACCTGGGCGTTGCTTTTAGTTTACAAATAATTGGGAATTGTAGGCCGACGGCCAATTAAATCGGTTTTCACTTACGCGTTTGCCTACGGTTGGCTTCTTTTATGCTATGCTCCTAAAACAGAAGTGACAAAGATGGTTTAAATTAAACAAGGAAAGAAGGGCAGAATCGCTCTAAATTAAATGTAATCAGGTTATTCGTGTAGGTCCTTCCCTTCGCCCACTGCCAGCTGTTGCCCGTCTGTAGACACGCGAGCTTGAGGCTTAGGGGAGTGCATCTAGGGTGAGTGGGTGGGTGGGTGGATGAATGGATGGATGGATGTTGCGACGGCTAGGGGGGGAGAGGCTGTAATCCCTGCTTCTTTTAGTCCCTCCAAATAGGTTTTAGCGGATGCTTTTAAGGAGCACGAAATCACGTTAGCCTCACCCCTCATTCATGCAGGCCCTAAACACCATGACTCAAAAGAGTAGGTGGGGGGGGGTTACGGCGTTGGAGGAGGAGGTGGAGGAGGTGGATGCGTATCTTCAGATACTCTTCCTTCATCATGAAAGTCATGACAGGCGTGCCTAAGTAGTTTGGCGCTATTTCCAACTTTTATTCAGAACTTTTAAAAAAACTCGTTGACAAAGACTCGTTAAAATAATGCAGTAGTCTCCGAAATACGACCTCTTCGTGAATGTCTAGCCATTTACTCCACCAATCTAATGTTCACCCAAAAAGAACGTGCTGAGTTTATTCCCAAACACCTCGAAAACGCGGGTATGCTTCCTGTTGGAGTAGTGAACGGTAACTGCTAAATTAATGTCTTCACGTTTCTTAATGGTTGTTACCGGTTTGAAATGTGTTGATAACGAATGGGCGGGTCATTCGCATTGTTTGAGGTTCAATGAACAACCTGGGACTTATCAAGTGAAGAAAACACCCGGAATTGGAGCCTCGACAATCGTGGGGGAGTATATGTAAGACGGCCTATCCTGAGAATACCCTTGTTCATTATCTTATCTTATCTTACCTTGGTATATGTAAACTGAAGGGAAGCAGTCGTCATTTTCCACACTAACTACGCTCATAAATTCTTGGACTTTACGTTATCTTGTAAGAGAGCTTCGCTGTATACAATAAATAATATAACTTATCATATAATAATTTAAAAACATTTTCATGGCACATACTAAATAAATCGCACTTCGGGATATCTAAGCAGCCTCTTTGTTTATCCAGTTGGTGTGCTCACGTGTGCACAGATGGCGTTTTCAGGACAATGAAACATCAATTTTATTTTGTCATGAATAAGTTGAAGCCTTTTCGGAGAGACGTTTGCCGCGAGTCTTCATTCGACATCTCTGCTGTGGTTCGTTCACTTTAAGCCCTAACCGCAGCTTGAGCCATCTCGTCGAAACAACGGCCACGCATATTCATTCAACGCCACTTCAATAGCGATATACTCCTCGCTGATCGAAGTGGCTAGGATCATCGCTGTGGTGGTGAGGGACCCGGGTTCGATTCCCAGGTATAGCCCACTTGAGTGACACTGGGGACGCCACCTGTAGTAATTATTCCAAAGAAACTTCATGGCCAACCCCCATGGAGTCGGTTTATCCTCTTAGTAGGAAGTAACCACCAAATTTGGATTTTTGCTTGGGATATTAGATTACCTCTACCATCCCCTCTGTTCAAGTTTATCTAAATTTAAATTTTCCCAACCAATACCGTTTAATGACGGCAAGTTCGGCGGCATATCGCAATTCGGTCATTCCCTTTCGTCCCGATTTTGCGGATCACCAGAACAGGTGAATTAGGAACTATATGTCTGTTTTCGTCTGTATTTATATAGATATTCAATTACAATATCTTAGTATGCTGACATTTTTCTGTCCTCGTGTCATAAATAAAGCGCTTACTATTATTATTATTATTATTAAATGATGACGAGGTTGTCGTCTTCGGTTGAGTGGATTTCTCGGATGAGGTTGTGAACCAACTTAATTGGATGTTATTACATGAAGATTAATTGGAATAAGGTAAATGTTACGTCGCCGGTGTGACCCGGCTTTTAATCGAGGGGAGGTGTTGGAGGACTTCCAGCCTTTAGATGATCAAGGGCGTTCTGCAAAGCAGAAGGGATTGATGTGGCTCCTTGACACTCGATGTTGATCCGCTGCGCAGCCAGTCTCCCTGGATCTGCGAGACTCACGCCGAGTTGGCGAATCTTGTTTAGTTCGTCTTTCAAGTAGTTCAACGGGGTATGGTCGCCGACGCATTTCGGCAGCTACTCGTGCCCGCGTTTCGCATTTGAGTTATTTAAAGTTGGGTCGACTAATTCAACATAGTCCTCCAGCTTCCTATTCACAAAAAAACGGTTCAGTTCGAGCACAAACGGCCTGAATTAACCAACAACCAAAAGTACTTTATCATAATTGTTCCCTGAGAAGGCCTAGGAGCATGGGAAAAGGCACCATGTGTTGAAAATGTGCATCAAAATAATGCCCTGGCTGATACCAACTATCAATCGGCTTCTTCTTCTTCAACCCCAAACCACGGATTACTTGTAATACAACAGGTAAAGGGAAAGTAAATCATTTTCTGTTTGTGGATATTGTCGTTTGAGCGTGAGAAAGGCAAGAAAGTTGGGGTTTATTTGAAAGTAAGGCAATTAAATGAAATATATCAAAACCTTCCCAGGGACGTGAAATAAGTGAGAGGTAAATTTGACTTTTTCGAACGGAAAAATTTAGAAATCCATGTTTATTCTGTTTGTTTGACACTGCTATCTATTATTTCTTTAAAAAAATCCGGCTAGATTTGGGGTCTTTTTCTGGGATCTAGGCTTTTTAGCCTTCATGTGGGGGGTAGGTGGTTTAGATTGCCATATGCTGGGGGTAGGTTGGCTTTTTTGGCGTGAGTAAAGTGATAAGATAATTTCTTCTACGCGGTGGGTAAATTAGGATTAAGACGGAACTCAGTTTACTAAAAACTGCTCCGGGGAAATTGAAAGACCGCACACATTTGACATCTCGAAGGCGTCGAAAACTAACCCCGTGGAAACTTCATAACATCTGAACGCAACTCGAAGAGTGTGCAATTTTTGTAAATCCCAACTGCGCCGATTTCTCCTGGCTACCAGGAGCCCATCGTATTCCTTCTGGTGTTGTACACGTCAGTTGATGAAGTCTGGCTCACCCAAGCATCGGGACTTCGTTGTGGTTGTTTTTCCTCCACTTTCTTTTGCCAGCGGAAACAAAAAATTGAAGGGAACTATTTTATCAGGTTGTGTGCTTGTCAGGCTCGGCGTCCAGAGCACTTGTTCGTCGTCGTCATCCTCGACTGCAGTCTTTGTCGGTCCGGTTGGCGGTGCGGTGGGGGTCATTGGGTGAGTCATTCTCACGTCGAGTTCACCGACGTTCCTTTGCGCGCGTGTTTTTTGCACCTTTTTGCACCACAAAAGCGACACAAGTACCCAACAGTGTAAATACCAGTAAAACCTCTAGGTCTGGTCATTTTTGGATGGGATATTTGTGGGGTTGCTTGTGCCAGCTGGTTAGATGATGTGGCATCTTCATTGATTAAATGAATTTTGAGATAATTTACGGTGTTTCAGGCGATAATTGAGGCTGTTCGTCTAAAAACTATTCAATTCGCTTTGAGCTGTTGTTCTTTTCAGTGATTTCACTGGGGTTTAACGATTTTTATCATTAAAACAATCAGCCTGCAACGCCATCAACCCAAGCGCCTCTCTCGATGATTTAAAATTAATCAGAATTTCAGTTTGAATTCTAAAGGTCCCTCGTAAACATCCTTTGCCGACTCTCGTGATTCTTAGCAGTTGATGGTTTTTTGGGGGCACTGTCATCTGTATAGTGAATAAAAAGTCCACGTTGACGACTAGCCAATGCCCGTGATAACAATAATATCTACTATAATCGCTTCTAAATGTCACAGATTGATTGAGCTTGTCTGCAATTGATGGGAATCACTTAATTAGCCGCTTTTGGTAACCCGGCCCGGATGCCTTTCTATGTCGTCTTCATGCACACACACACATTGCTATGGCGACAAGTGGAACAACCCTCCTCCCCTCTTAAACTGTCCCCAAAAGGTCCTTAAACTGTGTTCAAAGAATTGAAGACTATAGTTAAGAAGTATTTATTTCCACGGAGGATTTCAGTACAGCGCAGATGCGCACATTTTTAATATTGATTTTTAGTTCACCGTTGTACCCACCTACGTGTATGGTATGGTTGTGTCTGCTCTACCAAGAGCAATTGCACATCGATTAGTATACGACCTGCAAACCATCTGCCAACATTTCTTTGACTTTGAAAGCGCATCGTTGACTTAAAACCAGTTTGCCGGTGTGACGTGCCGCTTGTCATGCAGGGAAACCGTTAAAAAAAGCACTACGAAAGTGGCAGTTGGACCAAATTACACGGAAGAAGTGGAGGTTGAAGGTTTTTTTCCCCGGTTGATCACTGTGGTAGGTCGGACTCAAGCGATTTTTATTTAGCCAGGAAGCGATCGATTCGGACGTACAATTGAGATTCACAATGGTCAGATGATTGGCTCGCCAAGTAGAGAATTTCGCACCGGGGTTTTCTGGATTATAACTTTCATATTTCTATTAAAATAAGGCGCGTTTCCATAGTTAGAGTTCATCGTTTGTGTGCAATCTCTACAAAGAAGGCTAAAATGGCATTGATTTAAACAGCTAACACGAGATAAAATCCGTTTTTCACAGATATGCTCCGCTTCGAATAAAGGGTGCTTTTTTTCCACCAATGCAAAAATCATCCTTATTTTCAATCCACCTCAATATCTCAAACACCATCGACAAAACGTTGAATCACGCATATTTCTCGAACTTCATTCATCTCATTAATGGTAGTAGTAGTAATAATAATAATAAATATAGTGGCTTTTTGAGGTCACGAAGACCATAACTTTCAGCATAAAACAAGTACTAGATATGAAAATTGTCTTTTAGTTCCTGCTTCACCTGCTCTTGTGAAACTAAAAATCGGGACAAATAAGGAATGACCGAATTGCGATATGCCGCCGTTCTTGTTGGTATTGAACGGTATAGTCTACGCATTGGTCGAAGAGATTTCGACTTGGATCAACTTGAAAGGAGGGGATGGGAGGGGTCACTTAAAATACGAGCAGCGATTAGTGAACAACTATTGAAGTCGCGTTGAACGATGATTTCTTGGATGGAGAGCTGTAATAGTAGTAGTAGTAGTAGTTGTAGTAGTAGTAGTAGTAGTAGTAGTAGTCGTAGTCGTAGTCGTAGTAGTAGTAGTAGTAGTAGTAGTAGTAGTAGTAGTAGTAGTAGTAGTAGTAGTAGTAGTAGTAGTAGTAGTAGTAGTAGTAGTAGTAGTAGTAGTAGTAGTAGTAGTAGTAGTAGTAGTAGTAGTAGTAGTAGTAGTAGTAGTAGTAGTAGTAGTAGTAGTAGTAGTAGTAGTAGTAGTAGTAGTAGTAGTAGTAGTAGTAGTAGTAGTAGTAGTACAAAAGTCTAAGTGGGTTGGTTAGTTACATAAAGAATTCAACTTTCTATTGTGTTAGATATGGAAAACGACCCCATATTATTTATATAAACATACAGCATTTTCTTTCAAATAAATCCAAAGTCATCAGGCAGTTGAAAAGACATTCCGATCGCCCCACCGGACATTTTACATATTCTGGGGTGCGGGGGGGAGTGTTGGTGGTAGAATGACAACGTTGAGCCGTTTTTTAACGTGTTTTTCTTTACTTTGAAACGAAAATCAGGTTGCCGACGGTGCTACTTGTTGGAAAATATCAAGAAAGTATAATGTTTGCATTTTCTTAATTACTAATCTCTGTTGTCTGCAGAACGAAAAGACCATTGGGAAATATCCCCCAATCGGCACTAGACCACGGGTAGGGTGAAATCGGGGTTATTTCAAAGTAACGACCCATCCTTGTACTATTGAGGTTGATTTTCGGTTGCTGGTGATGATTTAATATTCACTTCACTCCCGTGCCTAACCTTTCATAACTCTGCAACGGTTCTTACCGTCTCCACTCACTGTTAATACAATCCGGCTTTATCCTTTGATTGATGACTAACAAATTCTCTTCGCTTGACAACGAAGAATTCTTTTTGTTCTTTAAAATGGCTAAGCTTGTCATTGAAAGGGCAGTATGGTTCTTTAACAATAATTTAAAGACAGGGCATTCTAGAGTACGCGAAGATCAACAGTGATAATTATCATTATTTGGGATTAAGAAGACCTTGTTGCCGAATAGTGGCGCTAAATCAGACAGAGTTTGTGTTGCTGTATTGAGGGTTGCATCGTGTCTAGGGCCTAGACTCAACAGCGCAGCCTCGTTGATTTAAAGACAGTCGTTCAATCAGCAATGTGTGCGTAATATTTTCTGACTTCTCTTCTTTGTGCCGGCCTCTTGGGTATCGCAGTAAATTATATCGACTTGGTGTAGCCTCGGGGGTGCTGTGCAATGAAGATTCTCGGGAATGTTTTAACAGGTGACGTCCCCAGGAGTCGAACCCATGTCTCTCACCGACAGGGCGATGATTATAACCCCTACACAGGTCCTGTGATGTGTTTGTAATTGGTTTACTCGAATTATGCTTTTCAAACCCAATTTTCAGCCAGCGTACCTTTCAACTCTGGTCAGTTGCTTCGTCTTTTAGGAAGATAAGTGACAAAAGGACACTTGTGGAAACAAGATAGAATACCAATTCATCCTAATTGAGTTGCTTTGTTGGAGAGTCGGCTTTGGGGTCTATTTGAAGTCCTTCTACTGCGCAATAGAACATTTTTTGTCAATTGGCGTTTTATGCTCCACGGTTTGAGGAGGGTTTGCTGGCCGCTTCCTTAATATGCAAATGAGATTTGGTTAGGGCTGAAAATTAGGTCCAAATAAGGCGGAAACTTAGATTAATCGTGGGATTATGCGGGAATTAAAAACGCTCTGAGAAAATTAGAAAAGAGTTTATGAATAATTTATACCTAAATTAGACCAGAAACCACATCGCCTGCCGGCTTTTTCCAGTTGATTCCGAAGCGAAGCATTGCAATGGTTAGATGAAAGAGAAACGATTAAATTTCTCTATAACTTCTTCAGTTGTTGGGTTACCGGCAGAAGAGTCGTATTATAACAATTTCAACGTCAGATCGACCATTTTTTGGGGATCGAAGTATTATCAGAAACTGAAATTGTTTGGGGATCTGCTGTAACGGCAACTACATGGATTTATTTGGAGCAACAATAATATGGTTCTTTACCGATCGCTTATCCAACCTCAGTAGTGCTGCAGAAATTATTTATTACATCATCAGGAATCTTAAATATTTTCAATTGGGGCCAAGATCGGAGAACAATGGTTTCCACCCCAAGCTGCGAACCACATATTTCGGTCTACAAATTATGTCCCCTTTGTCCAACTGCCTGATGGTTACAACTAATTAAAGCGAATTTTATGAATAGCAATTAAAATATTTGCAGAATAGGTTTCCTCTGAGACCCAATAAAAATGGCCATAATATGTTTTTATGGCGCAAGAAGTTGCTATGCCATTTTCCCCGTTTTCCACAAGGAGCTCCCAGCTTCGCGATGACGCTCGCCACCCTACAAGAACATGTTCTCAAATTAACGAAGCAACCTTACACCCCCATTAACCCCCCCTCCCAACCCCAGCGAGTTCCCAAGCAAACTGTGGACATTTTTTACCACCCTGATACGCCTTTTGCGGTTTTTCTCAGTTTCGATAACTTCTCTGCAATTTCAAATCTTCTTTAATATCGTGCCAGAGTGAAACCTCGCGTGAAGAAGATGGTTGTGGAAGAAAAAACCGCGTGGTTGCCGAACTACACCGGCCCCTTTTCTCAGTCCAATTTTTCCTCGTCTTACTCAGGCGGCGGCGTCCTCGATATTTAATGATGGCAAATTTTATTGGCCTAACGCGGAATTAACTTTCAAATTAAATTTTACCCGGCACCGTTTGGTTAACTAGAACCAGTGCTGGTTGGAACTAGGAGAGGGGGTTTTGGGAGATTTGCTCGTGAAGCTGAATGGTGGAGAATGAGGAGATAAAGTTTAAAATGCAGGACTACTGAAAATAAATACGATCGTTCAAGATTTCTGATTTCGGCGTGATAGCTTGCTTCCTCGTGAAAACAATCCATCTGTTTCTTGACATTAATGGTATGAAGTCAGTATTGCCGGGATTCCAAGAATTGTTAGTCCATTAAAATAATCAAAGATACCTACTTGTGTAAGGTGCGGAACGGACTGAATTGGTTCGAAATAATGCACAATGGTCCGAAATGTGGAAACGCCTTGTAAAAACGTATGGTTTGAAAATTGTTTGTTATTGAAGCTAATGTTTTCATTGTTTTTCTAGCCATTTTAACATCTTTATCAGCTAACCTTCATGTTCCAACTCGAGATGAACCTTTCTCCAAGGCCATTCGTTGTCACGTTTTTTTGTTTTTTTTAAGTATCCCAAGTGGACCAAAAGTTAATATCCACAATTGATAACAGCCAAGGAGGCTGCCACTTAGCTTCAATCCGTTCTTAAAGAACTCATCTCGACAGAAAGGTTTCTTTGTCGTGTGTTTCTTCAAAATAGCTTCTCTTTCACCCCTTTAATAGCCCCAGATTTGTAGCTGTACCGGGTCACGTGAGCTTCTGGTTGCCTGAGGGCGAATTTTCAGGGTTTTTCAATTTATGGGTTTTTTTAATTAAAACAAAACACTCTCAGTTGTGTTGTGTATATATTTGAACGGAAGCGAAAGTAAAATTAAAATCGTCACTTACTGTATTATAAGTAGTATCTATCGACACATCACAGCGGACACGACACCCTCTCCGTCTTTTTGTACGAATTTGGAATCATTCTTCAGGTTACCGTGTTTTATTATACATATTTTTCTTCCCCCTAAAACTTTAATGAAGCAATTTTATGTCGTATTATTTCTACGCAGCCTGGTGTAAAATTACCCAGGGTTGCAAATTTATGAACAAGCTTTTATTAAGATCTGGCATTTGTCTTTGGTAAATTTTTCTGTGTATAATCCCAAACGCCTCGATTACCAAACTACCTGCCTTCGCTTTGACCCATCCGCATCTTTGAAGTTTCCAGCCATTTATTTGGAATAATCACACCAAAACACACGTGGAATCGTAAATTGAAACACAATTTCCCTTCATCCTCGGCCACCAATAGGTTAAATTCGTTATGGCCACGTCTGTGAAATAATTCGGACATATTTTCCACGCCAACACAATGGGACACCTCATTGAGTGTTTTTGGTAATAAAATTAAAAACCTTCCTATGAACACCAATTTTCTCCGCATAATCACGTCGGCGTCTCCATAGCCCCTCTCCCACCCCCCCCTCTCCTCATCCAGGTTGCTCGCTCCATTACAAATCCGAGATGAGAGGTGTGGTGGCTGGGGCTGGGGCAGGCGGGGGAGGGGTTGAAGGGGCTGTTGACGAGCTGGGTTGGGTGTTAAGTAGGGCCGCGTGGCTGGGCCGGAGGAAGGGGGGGGAGGGCATGGAATGCCGCTGCCGATGTCATCTTCACAGGAGGGGAAAGGAGACTCGGGCGCCGACGCCGACGCTGCCGCACACACCGTGAGAACAGAGGCTGACACAAATTGTTACACTGCGCACACGTATGCCCAAGGGTTCCTGTCCGCGCACCCGAGCCAAGGGAGACGGTGTGTGTGTGTGTTTGTGTAAAGTTGCCAAAGACTAGGAAGACTCTTTCGAGGGGGCTACCTACCTACCTACCTGCGACACCTATTTATCCCGAAAGAACGAAAGGACAAGCGGTGGTTTTTAGTCGAATGAATATAAGGGGGTGAGGTTGGAATAAACAACTGCAGAGTCTTATTGTAAATTTGGGTAATGCGGCCTGAACATGGCCTGAGGACCATGGAAGTAGAAGAGGGGACGGATATTGGATCGTCGATTGCTTCACTCCATAATTGCGCCTCTAGCTAAGCATCGGAATTGCCGGGCGTTATTTTCAACAGTCGGCTATCTGGGAGTGATCAAGTTGATGACATCTTTGGGAAATTTCTCCCTCTTTTTTTTACTCAATTCGCCGCTTCAGTCGACTTGGAGTCAGCTGAAACCGTATCAAGGTATTCAAGGCTTTCCATTCATTAGCTGGACGGGGTGCTTCTTTGTGGTTCTGAACAGCCGGCCATGCACGGCGGCCATATGGAGACGCTTCTCTGGGTGCAGCGGTTTGGAGTCTCGCTCAGTTCGCCAGTGACTCTAGGTTCGACTCCCACCAAACGATTGAGCCTGACGCAGCGGCGTGACACGGAGGCTGGGTGCTGGTGGTAACGGAATGCTACAACGTGCGGCAGTTGACAATCCCTGGTTCTGCGTGTGGCCCTTTTATTGTTTAAATGTTTAAGGGTGATGCCGGGGCTACTTCCACCTCAAACGAACTCACCTGAGAACCTTCCAAGAGGCTTCACGGAAGCCGACTCATCCTCTGGAAGGAGGATAATGCCGCGCGATTAAAAGACCGCCTCTGGTGTCATAGGAAATATATCCAAACAAAACAGTTTCAAGTGTGTCCACCGAAGAGTGTTGTAATAAACTCAGGAACCAAATCATGTAAACAATGTCGCCATTTGTTGTATGCCATTGACAATTCCAGAATTCCGACGGAAATTGCTGTGTGGAATCCATTCAACGGGTTGATGACTAGGGAGTCCCTTTTGTTTCATAAAAAAACAAGGCAAGCAATGACGCACGTCACCAGACCTTTGAATAATTCTCAGCGAGACTGTAATCGTTTCCTCGCCATAAAATGCAAAACAATGTGCGCAGCAATTTCCTAAATTCATCAAACAGCCCAATTGAAAGGCACCCGTGGGAAATGAATTGTCTCGTGCCACATGAAAGTGGCTTAATGAACAGGGGGAGGTGGAAAAACAGCTCTCTTAATTAGTCCACACTGTCCTATTAACCATTTGGCTTAACAGGAGATTGAGTGGGGATGGGTCTTTATTAAATGACAATATGACCAATGAAAATATGCCGTCACACAGACCCATACACAAAGAGCCATTCATGCAGGGGACAATACAACATTAGCAAGGAAGACAATCGCAATCAAGATAGGCGCATCTTAATAGACTCCCAAAACCACCACGATTTTATCGTCCAGAGTGTACGATTTGATGTATCCCTGCACAACACAACAAAACACGAAAAATATTTTGCCTTGTCGCAGAGGCACCTCAAAATATAATCACGTCTGCCTTTGCATCGAGAAAACTCCCGAATCACGGGGTTGATGCTAACCGTAGTGGGTATATTGTTTCCCAACGGCTAAATAAGACTTTGCAGTGCAGACACCAAGAAGCGACCCGTCCTTTGACACTGCCGTCGGCGATCAAATCTCCTACCCGGGGATAAACCGTCCTCGTCAGGATTTGCCATGAAGCTTCTCGGGAATGTTTTAACAGGTGGCGTGTCAAGTGTCTCCCGAGCGGGCCCGGGTCCTTAACCAATCGGGACACAGCGTATTACGTCGGTCAGATACAGAGTTTCTCCCTCACCATGCACAGCTTGGCGCTGTTGGACTGCTTAAGGTGTGGATCGGCGCCGAAAAAGTGGACGTGTATTGCCTGGGACTACAAAATGTCTACGAGATGTGTCGCTGCAATCAGAACTGAACTACCCCATCTGCTCCGTCGTGGCTTCCGATCGCCAAACAGGCACGGGTCCACTGCCAACCGCATCATTTGACCGGATGGCGTCGAGAAAAATTAATCATCTATGCATTATTTGTGATTCCTATTCGCCTGGGCAACATTTATAACCACCCAGTTTAAATGGTAACGGTTTCACTAGATGCATGAAACGATAAATATTCTATTCAAGGCAGAGTTATTCAAATGATGCAAGGCAAGGACTAACAGATTGTGTTGCTCTATGCATTCAAACTCAACATGTCATAAAATCATGGTGGAAAACAATGCCCCACTAACAAAAACACGCCAACCGCCGTGTTTGAATCATGTCATGCCACTAGCATGGATTAGCTGGGGGTCTAATAACTCTGACGAAATATAAATACGGCTCATCCTCTTGTAAGGGATACCCACAAGAAGCAAACAACCAATCATCGTTTTCCCACCATTTAAGAAGCCAGACGACGCATTAACGGCGTACCGTGTGCAGGAAGTTGTCGATTTCATAATCCAGACAGCGTAAATCCTTGTATGCCCATTTAATTAAGATAGGAGGTGTGTCTTCAAACTCTCCTCCTAGCTACTGTAAACGGGCCTAACCGATGCCCTCCAGTGATTAAAACAAACGCGACCATCGCTGTGAATTATCCTGCTACAGGATAAACCGGGTTCATGGATTAAATTTAAAAAAAATTTCGCAGGTGGTGGCGTCCCCAGTGCCACCCAAGGAGGTTGTGGAAGTTGCCGCCGTTGGATCAGGTAACACTTTACGAACCCAACGGCTACACGCGAAACGTAGACTGGCTCTATTCTGGACAATGAAAGAGGTTTCCGCAACTACCCAGCTTCTATGTGGCCGACTTACAGGCACACGCCGTTACGCCCGGCTTAGCTCTTGGTGGCCTGACGCTGGACTCGAACCCAGAATCACTCATGACTAGAGTGGGGATGTTAACCGGTACATCATGGGGCCATCCAATTAACTAGTTCATTTGGATCCGAACGATCTATACTAACGATGAGTGAATACCCAGTTCTGCGCATAGAATGGTCTGTGTCCGCGAACATTTGCCAGAAAGCAGACAGCCGTCCAATCAAAGAGTGCGGACGAACACGCGACGCCCAAAACAGAAATTAGAAGAAGAATCATGGAGATGGCTGACGTAAAACGGTCCCCTTGCAATCGTCAACTACAACTTCATTATTACAAATGTGTACACACTACTGAAGGGGGTAAAGTAGCAGCCGCGGACCTAAGAAGAGGCCCCGTCAAATGTCTCCCGCCCCCCCTGCAGCCGCTGCTGGTATGACTTCAGTTCGCGCTTCCACTCCTTCATGCGCGACCACCGCCGCTCTCGACGTGTTCGCGGAGCCAACCAGGCCAGTCGTTCAACCTCTCCGGTGACCTCGGGCTGTCCGAAGTAGCTCAGTCGCTCCTCCTCGTCGGTCAGGCGCCGGAGACTGCCACGCACCTCCGCGAGGACCGTGCGTCGGCGTAGACGCTCCATCTCGCTCGCATAGACAGCCTCGCGGTGGGACTCGAACTCGGTGTAGAGGGCCTCCACGCGGGATACTTCCTGGGAGAGGATCTCTGGATCGGCCGTGATGGTGGAGATGAGGGATGCGGCGCGCCCGAGGAAGGATGGTGACGGGGGGGAGGAGGAGGAGGAAGAGGACGATGGGTTCTTGAGGAGGTCAGCTGACAATTGCTGAAACAGGAGGCAACGCGTTTGATAAATTTCGGACGTGTCAATTTATTGAGTTCTAGAAAAAAAGATTCGCCAATTTTTATCGAACTGCAAACTCCGGTGGGCTACAAGGAGGCCCCTTCTCGTGTTTCGTACTTTCTGAGCAAACGATTACGCAACCCCCGACGGCGCGTAAGACACGCACACCAACAACTGTGTCATTTCTTATTTCGTCAATATTCAAAAGAAAGGTTAAAGCTTCGCTACAGTCCTATCTCTTCTTCTGGGTGGTTGCGAGAAGATGAACCGGCCACCCATGCGCGCCTATCAGAGGCAGCCAGATCGAAACAGCTCCAGCTGCGCATATGGACCGCAAGCCAGGCCCTTTCGAACACATTTAATTATCTTTTTCTCCAATGTTCGCCTTCACCACCGCCGAGAGCCAACCATTAGTCCTCCACAAAAGAAATCGACAATCTGTCCATCCTCGCGTCTGCAGTGACAGCTTGCTTTGGCTGGACACTCGGTAAAGAAACGGTCGGATATCGTATTTCACAAATGCCTTAAACCACCTTCCTCACGTATAAGTCGTGCAATCTCGCTACTTCACCACACCCAACCAATAAATAAGCTCAAACCCGTGTGCCGGACTGGCTGACTCCGCGTTCGGTCGATTAGAAAACAAGAATGGCTGCCTCGAACGTGGGAAACTTGTGTCTGTGGTTCTTCGACGGAGTGCGTAGCTGGAGCCAGAACTGGGGAACAATCTGCTCCGATCGCCGCGCGTGGGCTGCTAACATTGGTGACACCAATGAAGCCGGTTCACGCTCCGCTAGGAGATGGGCGTGTCAATCAAGCATTTGGTTACCGCCATTTTATGCGCCCTCTTTCTCTCCTTCAATTTCCCGACGTTCCGCTGTGCCACTGGAGGTGTCAGCAGACGTGTCTAAATAGGGCATACACACACCCACACTGCCAAATAGAATAGCCAGGAATACAACCGTGCGAGACATGGTTAAACAACTCTTTTTGTACTCGGATTCGATGCGTTTCAATGGTCTACATGTTTCGCTTCAGCAGACTCACAAGCCTCCAGGGTGGTGGTTGCGATGGAGGGGGGGTGGGGGGCGGGTTGAGCAGAGACACGAGGCCGAGTCTGCTGGAAATAAAGGCGAGCACCCGAGCGGCCATGAAAGGGAGCTGATGCTAAAAAAACTCCCAAATGTGCACAGATCACCGTGGAGAGATAACATGCGAATGCGGACGGAAAATGACATGGCTGTTGGGGGGGGGTGGCGGGCAATGCCACGCAGAAAGCAGATGAGGTCGTAAAACGACGAACGCTCCAGTAGCGCCACATTTCTGTTGCCAACCGCAGCCCTTCCTAACACCACATTACGATAACATCATCGTCACGCTGTCAAAATACCCAGGCCCCATATTCATTGCGCGTTGTATGGGTGGTGGGGGTGGGGGGGTTGGTGGTGCTGCAGGAGGCGTAGCGAGGGGGGTAGCGAGGCGGAGGGGCGCATTCATCCGACACTTATTCGGCCATTCTCGATCGTGTGGCTTCCTGGTAGTTTAACCGTGATACTATGTTTTTTTCCCTCTACTAAATCGTTTTTTCCCTCAAACTTTTTCCAGTTGCAATTTTTTGGGGGAAATAGTAAGCGCCTAACTGGCGAGCGAGCCGGCATTGAACCATTGAGCTATTCAACCGTTGCCAAGCCGTAAATCAACTAGAAAACGGTTGGTCTTTCAAATTCGAGTTTTTTTCCACCCATTTTGAATCGAAAATCTTTGAAGGTCTACAATTTATGAATGATGAATGGTATATTGAGAATCCACCCTCCGCGTGCGGTATTTTCAGACTAGACGGCTCATGTTCATTTGAATGAGTATGTAAACAGACAAAAGAAGCATTTAAGGTCTACAGTTGATGAATGATTTGTTTCAAATGTCCCCGCTGCGTGCACGCTTACAGGTGTCGCGATATGCAAATGTCAATACATCAATGAATAGATTATTGTTTTCCATTCGAATTGGTGTTTGATTTGAATTTTAAAAAGAAATGCGAACTTTGGCGTACATGACCCCAATATGGTGTGAGAGAACCGACAAAAAGCGATTCTCACCACACACCAGGACTAGTTGATTGCGTAATTAACGCGTGGTTTAAAAATAGTTGACAACATTACCGCAAAGGGTTCCTAACCCGCCAATAAAACATAGACGCCTGCCTCCTGTCGCCATGAAAACCGACGCTGAACAGCCCTTTTACTCCGCACTTAGTCTTCGTCGTCGTCGTGCCAGCTAACAAGGAACCCGGATTTTGAGGCAACAAAAAACAGACTATCGCCAATCGCGAAGAGACCATTTATTCATTTTTATTAACAGGAATGGCGTCTACCATAAATTAAATCATATGGCGTGGAAATGAAAGTGATCGATATGTCTCCCTACTTCCAACCTGGCATCATAAAATGACTTAAACCTATGCCAAGGCAGTTAACGACTAGTCGCCTGTCTAAAGCCATTTTATCGTAATTATGCTAACCGTCCTTCTTTAGTTTACTAAAAACAATCACAGACAACCCTTTTGCCAACATTCGGGAACGAATTTCAGTGTCACAAGTTCGAAGAAAGAAAGATCACATATAAAAGGCAGAAGAAATTACGCAGTTGAGCACCGAATGCTGCAAAGAAAAAGGGGTTTAAACGCCCTTTTAACGAATATGTTAACCTAGTGCTCACCAGGTCGAAACGCCCAGGCGATGCCAACCCAATGAATAATAGATTAGGACGTTGTCATCCCAAGGGAAACGAAAAACACTTGAGGTTTCTGCACACATTGCGTGAAGACTTTGCACTTCCTGCAATTAAAAAACAAAGTGCCAACTTGCTGATAAGTTGTAGTGACTGGGTGGAGAGGGAATTGAGCGCAGAATCGATCCACGGTATGACGAAGAGGCGGATTCATTCAGGGAAAGGGGGGTTCGTGTGGCTAGAGAAGGGGGAAGTGGCCGCTGCAACACTTAACAAGCACGTGGGTAAACTCAGGCTGTGGTGCTGTCAGCGTCCTCTTTGGCTAGACAGATTGTGCCTAATGGAACTGCCCCCTCCCCCACGGCAGCATTAGTACCTCGAAGACATCAAGGGCAGATGGACAGCCTGTCACAGGGGCTTCTCTGCTGGTCTTGAAACCCAGGGGTTCATTGCATTAAGCATCATGGGTTTACGATATCAGCGGCGAAAGCCACGATATGGAGTCACGTGTTAAAGGAAGGATTGTGAAGAATCTTGAATTATGAAACACGAACGCTTGCGAGATTGGCTAGGGATTTGGACTGCATTTTGGAATGATGGAAAATGAACCCACATGTGGAAAATTGGAGAAACCCAGAATAGAGAAGCACCCAACGCAGTTGATGGTGTGATGGTCGTCACACCAGTTTCGGCTCAAACTATTTTTGCCGAATTTTCGTCATGAACATACACATCGTTATTTTCATTCTTCCACGGAAAAGACGATGGGGAAAAATAGATAAAAAGAACAGAAAAGCAACGACTAGTTCGGTGCAGTTCTGATGAGGTCGGCGCTATCCAAAAATCGGACCATCTTTTCACACACCGGAATTCCAACACGATCAGTGACAACAACCAACGTCTACTTTAGGCATACTTTTCAACGTTAATTTCGACGTTCTGTTGAAATAAAGGTGGATACGGCGACCAAACACAGTCCAACAACAAGATAATGCTATTTTAAAACCATGCTGCAGCACCGAAGTCCCAAACTAAACCAGACGAATGCTTTTTTATAAACTTGTTGACGAAAGACCTTTTCTCAATGTTTTGTTTGTTGTAAATTTTAATGCTGGAAGTTTTAGTCCTCGTGACTTTAATAACGCGAATACCATAATTATGTAATCCACGTCCAACACACTCAGCCGCGCTGACAACGGGTGCACAAGGACGTTTTAACAGTGGTCGTGTCGATTGAACGCCTCTAAAGACAGATTTTTCCCACCAGGAAAGCTGCTTACCTTGAACTTCTCCAAGGCAGATGCCACTTCAGATTCAGTGAGAAGCTTTGGCTGACCCCGCTTCACTTCGGAGTCATCGGAGCGTCGATCACTTGAGCCAATGAGCTTTTCTACTATGGCCACCTTGAAAAAAAAACCCAACTTAACACAACATATTACAAGCTACTTACAAAACAAATAGTAGAAACGTACAATTTCTTTGTCGAGAGAAACGCCAGATTTGATTAACTTTCCTACCATATTGACAATACCAGAGGTATCCTCTAGTAGGGCAAGACCAATCAATCGCATTTCAGGTGTTAGTTTCTTGAGCTCCGATAAGACATGCCGAGGGATTAGTGACTGATCTAGTGAGTTCTTTTCAATTGCGTCAGCCAGGGCAATTATGCAGTGACCACTTTGAAGGCGTTGCCGATCGACATCAAACCACGCATCATAGTTTGGATTTCGCAGGTAGGGAATTTGACGAAAGTCAACCTATACCCAAGAAATGAATGTATATACCCAAAGGCGTGACAATGTACTATGTTTATAGATCTATTGTAAGTTTATTATTGATATTTTTATCACTACAGTAATGTGCTAATCCATAAATTGTCATTATGACATTCGAAGAAATGTGTTTACAAACTTACGTCTTCAGTTTCTTCCTCCGATTCTTCTTCTGCAACTTCGCCTCTCACAAAATACTTGCCTGACTTCACCGATTCCAAAATAGTATGCAGCCAAAGAGCAGAAATATAAGAAGTCAGAGGAAAGTGGTAAAAGTGAGACTGAAGGCACAACTCCCACATAACATATCCGGCCGCATCAAAATCATTCTTCCGAAGAAATTCATTAACGAGGATATTGGCAGAAACTTCGTCAAGAAATACCCCAGTCAAGGACTAATTTCAGTAGAACCAGTTAAAAGTCACCCTACTCTCTTTTTCAGTAAATCTAGAAGTCGATGTGGCATTTGATGATGAATATACACCCTCGATATTGCATGAGGCGTTGAGTTCATCATAGACAACGAATTCTGGGTTTCACGAAACTTCAAAGCAATTTTTTCGAGGAAATCAATAAAGCTATTGTCTGCTTGCTGAACTTTGTTAACAAACTAAACTTTCAAATGAGATAAGAGCTGTACATACGACATCGTAATCCAGAGGTGAAACGGGAGCCTTGTTTGATAAACGGTAAAGGATTTCAGTTCCCAAGTCGCCTTAAAGTAGATCAAGCGTTATAATGGGCATACCAGCTGACACATTGCCAAAAACATTGGACAACAACCGTGAGTTCCACTTGTCTCCACACATATACGCCTCCGAAAGGATATTTCTTTTGACAACTGCACATTAAACATGGTACCTAGAAATACATACCCCGAATAATTGGGTTGAACAGCGCAGCACGAAACATTGGCATAGAATATAAATCGGGTTGAAATGTGAAACGTTTTACAGGCTAACCAATGTTTACGTAGATAATCGGATGTCGCTGTAAATGCTCATTTAATTCGAATAGATTCGGTGTTAATTGCCGAATTAATCGATGGAAACTTTGTCTGTTTTCATAAAATTATCTCAATGTATTGATCATCATACTCACCATAGACTTTTTGAAAAAAACATGTATCGATCTGGTTACCTTTAACGGTCAATTATTCTCCCTATTTCGGTATTTGTATACGTTTCCCGTTATCTCGAGTTTCGAGATTAAACTCATCATGTATCACTATTCATTATATGTGTGACGCTGTTCCAATTGTGGGGTTCTGACCTAAGAAATACTAGACCTTTGCTGGGGGTTTTGTAACGGTAATGGCGAAGGTCGCTCATCCTATTCACAAATGTTTCATGAACTGCCGTAATTTGTGCACATTATAAATCTACTCATGTCAATGGCCATATTCTTTGGCCATCGTGTCATTTTTAATGGGAAACTAATGCATTGCTTATCCTTAAAACTCGTACCCCCTAAACTGAGCTTATCTACTAATCTCATTGTATTCATCAAACTGTCTCCGTATGTATTAAGAAGAAAACATGGAAGTGTAACGCCCCGGTGTTTTACCAGGACATCGCGCGGGATATGAAGGATACATTATGTTAACTGCGCGCCAATAGGACGCCATCTTGTGTCAACGACCATTAGACGGGTTGGCCGTTTTCTATGACGGTGAAGACTGCAATCTGGTTCACCTAGAGTGAGACCAAACACTCTCCCCCCCCAATACAGGATGTCTCACACTGGATCTCAGAAGGACACAGCCGCCTTCATCCACAGTCGCCGAGACTAGAGCAACTTCCTCCCTTTCCAAACCAGCATCGTAGTTTTCCCGTTATGGAGACCCATCCCATTTTACCCGAAGTCTATATTACCTCTCCATCCATTTATAACTGTTTGCCTCATTATATCAATTCCTTTCATTTCAATGCGTCTCCTCATTATTGCTGCTTCGGATGTGTATCCATGTTCTACGATTACCGTTACAAAACCCCCAGCGAAGGTGTGATATTTCTTAGGTCAGAACCCCACAATTGGAACAGCGTCACAATACATAATTCTGCCGAAGAATCTTCAGACTCCTATAACTATTGTCCAGCCGACGTAGCACCATACAAAATGAGTATTTTTCCTACAATAGCACAAGTTCACACTAAGTCGTCGACCCTATACCAAATAGATAACGAAATGGTATGCGAAATTAAAACATAATCAAGAAAACATCAATTAAACATTATAGTGAATACCGCGCCGTCTCTTTATTTCACTGATTTGGTACAGTTGAGGACGAATGAGAAGGCGCGGTGGTACTTCTTGTGGAAGAGCCTTCTGTGATTTCGGTGCTTTCCCTTGGTTGTGCAAAAATATTCGGATATGGTGACTTCTTTGGGTGGCGAATCATAACAGCGAGGTAAATTCGGAAGAAAGGCAAATTAAACCCTCGAAGTATCTTGCCACCCATTTCTGTTTGACTGGGACAGTTGTCCGCCCCGGTAAGAGCGCAACTTCGGCGGCGCCCAGATTTACGTTGTCCCGGTTAGATGCTGCTTCGTTACCGAATAGTTAGGTATTGAAAGGGTCGCTGTATTCCTCGGGAATTCTGTTAATCGCGTCAAAAGTGTGCGACCGTGCTTGCCAAGAGCAATGGCCCCTAGTCTTGGCGCTGTAGAACTATGGTATATTTATTCAACGATGGCCAACAGCAAAATATGCGAGACACTGCACATTTTGTTACATCCGATACTCCAGGAGATCTTGGTGGTATTTCTGCCATTTCTCTAAATAAATGCTAAATTTGGTATCCGAAATAAATAGAGCCGGGAACCTTTTCTGTTCATACAGGCCATAGAAGAAAATATATATACTTGACGGATGTTTTGGTCAAATTTAAAAAAAACAGGTTCCCTTAAACCAGGACAAACCGTTACAGTCCAAAGGTGGCACCACACACACTATCGAATAAAACGCCGCTGCATCTGTGGTGGTTCCATTTGCGCTTCGGAAGTCGATGCTTAATCCAGAATACACGCCTTTGATTACCGACTAGGTGGCTTGTTTGCAAATGAGTAAGGTGTAATATCCGATCAACATGCAAAATCCCATTTGATTGCAAGCGGATTGGTGTTCCTTCGAGCACCCTTCGAGTTCCAGGAACCCCAGCCCCTCTGCCCGTCTACATCCTACAAGAGGAGGAAGCGGCTTCATTAATGTCGTAAAACTACAGGGGACTCCAACATAGCCGACTATTAAATCCCAACCCATTCGCGAATCCAGCAAGATCTGCCAAGAATTAACCAAGGGTTTACACAGGAAATAAATCGTATAAAATCTATATTATATAAAATTGCAAAATGTATAAAAATAGTAACTAAGCGTATAGTTTCGGGATACATTCACAGCAGCAAAGAACATCATGGTGTCTTGGCTTATTTCCAGTAGGGAACCATTTTAACTGTAGTGGCCACCTCGAACAACTTGTGCGGATTGCTTATACCATTTTGTGACGCTTTCATCTACAAAACAAATGACATTAAGAGTGGGGATGAATAAAAGGAGCTACATGCAATAGAATTGCATGCGCAAGCGTCTGACCACAGATAACAACCACTACATAGGGAACGATATTATGCAACGATCCCGAAGTCGTAGTAACCATCCGACACAATCGCAGCATCAGTTGACCAATGCCCGAGATCAGGGGATCTTGCACCCAACCATCCCGGTAGCAGCTAAACCCATTGGTACAATTCCCGTCTAATCTCTATTAGAAATGACTCCAGCAACGGGGGAGGCATACCTTCTGGTTTGGCAGACTGACATAAATCTTGGACGACGTCAAACTCGCTGACGTCGGCACAGGCAGTGACGCTGTTGGCCGCATTGTTTCTGATTTACAGTGCAGATAGCGTTCGGAAGGCATGAGCCACGAGCGATCCTGTGGACATTTTAGAGGGGCTCCCGGTGGTCGCCATGATCGGCGAATCACGGGCCGATCTGCTGGAGGGCAATACACCGCTCCCTCTCTCTCCGCGGCAATCGGCTGGACACTAAACGAGAAACAGACTGATAAATGGGGCACTTAACAGTTCAGGGGAGGTGACACAATGCAACCACTATAGGTGCTTATAAACCGCGGTCTATTTCCACCAAAATGCACAACTTGGCGCTGCGCGAGCGGTGGACAACTAAAAACGCGCATTGCCCTTATCAAAGTGGACTTGGCGTGTCTTGTTGGTCTATGAGGTGAGGAGCTGGAAACGCAACTTGACCACCATCTGCTCGGACCGGGCCTCTGATCGCCACGCGTGAGTGGCAACGATTCGTGGCATTCATGAAGCTGCCGCTTCGTTCTCTGATGGGAGATAGCAGCGCCAAAGAAGAACTGCTATGGTGTTTGTTGACGCCTACACAATAACCCCATTCTTCATAATCTGCAAATATTAATCAATAGCTCAGACAAGGTCAGTTGATGCGTGCGGTTGTTTTTAGGGATAAACAATCAAGGCTTGTGACAATTTGGTAGCATCCAAGCTCTGTTTTTGGAGAGACCCAGATTGGACTCGCGGGTTAGGCCAACGCGGGCGGCATTCAATATTCCCGAGAAACATCATGGAAAACCCACATAAAGCCGGTATGAGAGTTGATTTTTTTGATTGTTTACAGATTAAAGAAACTGCTCACTGTTCACTGAAAGGAAGAGTATTTTCATCCGCCGAGTCACGAGGGGGCCAGGGAAGATCAATCCGCAGGCCTTTGGACTTCCTTGGATGCATTCCCACGCCAATACTAACCACTGTACAAAATAAATCAATTGGGGATTCCTACCTCTCGGCTTGTGCTTTAATTCTTTAAGTAAAGCCTGTAATATAACGTTATTTCCACTGGACAGTAACGAATCATAAACAGTAGTTATGGTCAAAGACATACATCTATTCTATTCAGAGTAGCCGAAAAATTCGTTTCTTCTACTGATAAGTCCTTATCTAGAAGAATAAGAGATAATCATAAAATAAACAAAGATGGCATTATGAAAATCAAAACCGTCTACTAGAGGATAACCAGGACGACGAGGCAGTGTGCTCCAATTATAGAGACATCAGTCGTAGAGAGTAAATATTATCGGCACTCCTGCTAAGCCGCTTCACCTCGGCGAAAGACGCTCGCACACACTTAAAGAACGAGCGCGGATGCGTGGACAAGATTTTTATCTTTCACAGAATACTGGAGAATATCG
Organism: Proteocephalus fallax; assembly: GCA_028672205.1. Taxonomy (NCBI): domain Eukaryota; kingdom Metazoa; phylum Platyhelminthes; class Cestoda; order Proteocephalidea; family Proteocephalidae; genus Proteocephalus; species Proteocephalus fallax. Next base: position 656,843 of record JAPUBX010004010.1, on the reverse strand, counting down.
CTACAAGTACCAACAGCCAACCGTATTTTTTTAAGTGTGTCGATAACGAATGGCGCTTCACTCGTTAATCTGGCTGCGTGTCTTCGTTTGAGGTTTGGACTGGTCCGTGGCAAATCAAGTAGACAAAACACTAGCTATTTAATATCGACAAAAGATAAGACGTTACACTAGAAGTAGTGAAAGATAACTACGAAATTCACTTTTCAGTATGGTTGTTGTGTGTAGGTTTGTTTTAGATTAATCGAGATCATTAATCGTAGCAGTCCGGAGCGAAATCAATGAAGAAAAAACAGGAATTTGACCCTCGACAATCACTACATATAACGAACCGCGAGGGAGGACATATAAGACGTTCTAACCGCGGTTGAAAATAATCCCCGTTCCTCCGACACGTGCGAAAGGCAAGTCTTATCGTAACGTGTTATAGTTAAATAACAGGCAAGCAATCGCTACCTTTTACAGTAGTGTCAGTGATAACAATTAATTTACAAATTTAAAAAAATGTTTGCATTGAGTAAACTTCGTTATAATTAAGAAAAGTAGATGGCGACAGTAAGGGATTTAAAAAACACTAACTTAAAATATCAACACTTTCACGACTGTAGATATGGCAATTAATAAACATAAATATTATTATATATCAGCCAAAATATACCTGTCATCGCTAAATGTGCAACGTAAACCAATCAGAGAGAACCGTTGTGACTTCAAATTATCGCCACATTTTACTTTAGTCACAAAACAAAGACCACATACTAGATAGCAGTACTAAAAATAAATAAAAAATAAAATTAAGCTGAGTTAAAGTATACGATGAGGCGAATAATTAAGGTTGCAAAAAATAACTTTGAAGTCTAGACAGGCGTCGAACTACAGTTTTTAATGCATAAATGTCGACATCATGCACCCGAGGTGATATCTCTATCTTTGATGAAATTTTTTTAAATAATATCTAGTGATCATTTTTATTCGGTGGCCAAATGCCTGATTTTTTTCGCACAGAATTCTCTGCATCCTCCCTAACAAAAGGGTCCCGCCAGAGCTGACCCGAGTAGTCACCCATATTCCGTTCTGAAAATAAGTAGGAAAAATCCGTTAAGCATGTGTTCTTGGACTGCATCCAATAATTTCAGGCTACCTTACATTCTGACCACCATTAGCACGCAAACTGGGTCTTCTAATGGAGTAACTTTCATCGAATCCGCGGACTACCCATACATATGCTATGATGGCAAAACGAACTAGGATGCTCAACAGTTTGACCAGACCATCAATGAATTGATCCAGTGGTTTTAGTAGGAACTGTCTGTTATTGACTGCATCAAAATACATCGGGATTCTGTTTTCCTAATAGCAAATGGTGTAACAGCGCCGATTCGTTCACTCCTAATTTAGTCTCTAGCTAAAATGTTTGCAAACTTGGAGATATCATGCCGTCCTCAGAAAATTGAACCGTCTCTGTTTCTTAGTTAGTGCCATTTCAAGACCATAAATAACTCCCGCATATTAAACCATGTGCAACGATGCTTTACCTCTTTGGCCTTCTAAACGCTATTTAGAAAGAATATTCTGTTTTCCAGTTGATGCCATTATTCATTGGCATTTCCTCAGCCGTTCCTTATTCGTTTCTGGCATAACTTAGGCCACCCAGTCCCCTCGATTTTAGTCTGTCTCAAAGTAAGTCGATTTGAACACTATACAATTAAAGTTCCACAAGAACGACTGCATATCGCAATTCGATCATCGGAAGAGGTGAGTAAGGGACTCGGAAATTGTTACGTATTGATTCAGCGTAAACCGAGAAGAAAGTTGCTGAAATATCTTTTAAGATTGTTATCGCTTTATTCAGGCTACGACTACCAAAAAATTCACGAATACAAGAACAATGAAACAAATACTGCACATTAAAAGCTTATCGGAGTTCTTGGTGCACCCCTTCTGATAAAAGTAAAAATCGAGACAAACGGGAAATGGGTGAGGTTCAATATGCAGTCGTTCTTGTTATAATTAAACGGTATGACAGTCGCTTGATCAAGCGATTTATATTGAGAAATAAAACAATAACAGGGCTGGGAGGAGTCACTTGGTATACGAGAATCAAGGAAGGAACAATTCGTGAAAAATAATTAACAACTGAAGGAGATTAATTTGCAAAGCCTACGGTCAATAGGTCAGTCTGTTTTAGGCAAGGGAAATCAAAGGGTAAATAATATATGATGAGGACGATGTTACAGAAATCCACGAAAACCTTGATAAAGTTTCTGCCATTCAACCTAGGTTCACTTTATATACAAATACCTAATTATACAATAAGCTCGATCAGCGGAAAGCCCATTTTAATAACTGCTTGATTTATGTCTGGTTATGTGTTTATTTTGGCGTGGAATTAAATGTACAATTTAAAGCATCTTCGGAAAAGTTTTTTTGCGAATATGCTTTATATTTTATCCACCGTTTTCATCGTCTTTATTTGTAATTCTTGTAGGTTGTCTGTTCAACTCGGCTATATTTATGTTAGTGTTTTTACTCATCTGTGGGCTGTTTTATTAATAATCCCCATATTTACAAATGAGCCAATAGGAGTCTATGTGTGTATGGGTTTCGCCGGCGATTCGCTTATCGTTGTAGTGTCACAGATATTTTTCTTTGCTGCAGGATGGATCTTTTTTCTTCGAAAGCTTTTCAAGGACTACGAAGTTCAGCAAAAGGCGGTTGTCGTTGTATTTTCCTTTACTTTTTCAATGTCATGCTTGATGTTTGAACTGGTGACCTTTGAGATTCTGGACATCCTTGAATCGTCCTCCCGCCGTTTTCATTGGCAGATTGTACTCATTATTACACTCATCGATGTAATTATTGTGTTACCTTATCTGATAGCTTATTACCTCACAGCCATTGTGGGATTATTGTCAAAAAATAACGCGGTCAGATTATTCAGCTCTTTCGCGATCTTTATTGTATACCTTTATTTATTTTGGAAACTTGGTATTTCATTCCCCATATCTAGTCCGCGCCATACCCTCTTTTCCATCGAACCTTTAATTGGGCGTGTTGGTGTATTAGGAGTTACTATAATGGCTCTTCTTTCTGGATTTGGGGCTGTAAATTATCCTTATTCGTGCATGAGCCTTTTTATACAACCCGTGTCTCAAGTCGACATCCACGGTAGCGAAAAACGCCTTATGCAAACTTACAATATGCTATTGGCGAAGAAAAGGCGGCTATGTCAAGCCGAAATGGATAAACAAGCAAGTTATTTTCTATTTTCACGTACTTGCTTATTATATTAATATCTATTCATTCTATGTTTATATTCATGTGGATTTCTCTTATTTTTTCTTATTGAATTTCTACAGTCCGCTCTTCCCCATAACGGGAACAGGTTGTGGGGTGTCATCCGAGCTGTCAGTACCTCTTTCACCGGAAACAATGTTGATACGCGCGGCCTTAAGGAGGAAGTACGCTTACGTCTTGTTCATTTCCATGTAATCCTATTAGCCAGTCTTCCCCATTGTTGCTTAATGACAATCCACCTATTACTTTTTGTAGGTTGCCAGTTTAGAGGAGGTGGGAAGGCATCTCTTTCTGGAACTGCACCAGTTGCGCTGCGCTGAAGAGCGAATACGCTTTTCAAGAACCCTCAAGGGCCAATACTTCAACTGTCTAGGATACTTCTTCTGCGTCTATTGCATCTGGAAGATCCTTGTTAGCATAATCAATATCCTCTTCAACCGGGTTGGATTGCAGGACCCCATCACACGGGGAATCGACATCGCGGTACACTACTTCGGCTTCAATGTCGATGTGGCGTTTTGGTCGCAACAAATATCCTTTTGGCTTGTTGGAGTAATCGTCATCACGTCGATCCGCGGCCTTCTCATAACACTGACCAAGTTCTTCTACGCCATCGCGAGCACCAAGTCGTCGAACGTGATTGTTCTCTTCATTGCGCACATCATGGCCACCTACTTCCTCTCCTCTGTCGTGTTGCTGAGGATGAACATGACGGCGGAATACCGGACAATTCTAACGCAGATTCTGGGGGATCTGCAATTCCACTTCTATCATCGGTGGTTTGATGTTATATTTTTGATCAGCACTGTTTGCAGCATCTTCTTCCTTTACTTTGCCCACAAACAGGTCGCGGAAAGCACTTATTCGGGTGATGTTGGCTATGCCGCGACGTATACCGATTTTCGTCCGTATGCGCGTTGAAATACCATTGTACATCTTTTGGTTAAAATTCATATTTTCAGTAAATACCATCGGTAAATATTGTTTATTGTAGTTTTATTTTCAATGGATCAATACTTTTGGCAGTATATAAATGGAACCAAACAAGTAATTTAGATTTGACTCTGCCTTCAAAAAGGAGTAGCCGATAGCCTCGATAGGTGTTCTTCAGCCACCGCTCACACGTCGCTAGGACCTTTAGTAAACAGGCACCAATTTTTTGGGTGTGGCTTTGCCATAAAAGCCGACTTTTGTGTTCGACGCGCTGTTTTGGTGAAGGCGTTAACGAAAGGGAGTTAAGCGGTAGTGTGGGCACTGTAATTCACCAACAACAGGCGTGCAAGGTATCGGGGTTTATCACGAAACCCAAATATCCTTCAGCTTCTCTTCCAAGCCTACTACTACCACGAATTCCGGAATAACCGGTGATCAAATGTGGGTTACAGACAATGATCTCCGTCAGAGTGAGCCAAGACGATTGCCCGCCCACAAATCCTGTTGTTATCCGGTCAAAATGGCTCGGTAATCCTTCTCGAATATTTCTGCAGCTCCCGTTCGAGGAAGCGCCTTAGGATCTTACGATGCCAGCTCGTTTTAGAGATTCCTTGCACACCCCAGCTGTCGAAGACATGAGTTCTTCTGATATCTTCGGGTTACAGATCTCAACGAAGATTCGCTCATTTCATTTAGAATCCCTTTTTAAATCAATTTATGCGTCTGTACGGGTGGCCCAGGGCAGGCAGGTGGTCTTAATATTTTGGTTTGAGTAAAAATATACGTTTCGGACACATTATTGTCCAGTGAATTAAATGAAAAGCTCCTAAAATAATATTTCATAATTTCAGATCCGTATGTGCTAAATCATTTCTTTTTTCAATATTGGTAAATAATGGCGCTTTTCTCTCGAAAATTCGTCATTTACCACTATTCATGACATTAATAATGCGCATTTGCGAATGGCAAATGTTGCTATACTCAGTTACTCATGTATCATGAAGTTCCGTCTTTTTTCACTACTCATATCAGTGCCCAATAAAGGTAATAATGATGATTTATTCGACAAAGAGGTCTAGGCCCCACCCGAACTGGTATTCAGTGGGACTCTGCTAAAGGCGCAGGAATTACGTCTTGTCCGCATTTTTGTCCAAGGTCCGGCTCTAACTTATGTTAGAATAATAATAAAAATATTATTTATTAGCGACCTTCGAATTTTGTCATCGTACCTGTTATAAGATGGTATAGAGGGTTGAAATAATCCGTAAAAGAGAAAAGACGAATCGTCAGTATAACCGGTATAACTCAAATAGCTAACCGAGACCTTGAATGAATGAGAACACGTGCAGCAACGTGGTATAGAATATTCGTTATTGTGTGGTACAACACTCAGCATAGCAAAACACAATGAACAGTTACACGGTTAAAGTTAGCAACCACCACATCCACCTGGGTGCAGCAGCTTGGATGGCATGCGGTAGTCCACCGGCGATTTCAAACCCAGACGCTCCGAGCGCCGAGGTAGAGCTTGCAAGCTTTGGTCTGGAACGGATGGAGTCGTATTAGCCGGATCAGCTGGTTCAGAAGGATGGGAATCAGTAACTGGCACAGCCGGTTATCGAATCGGATTTGATCGACATGCGACGATGACTTGATAAATCAGTAACATCGAGGATAGTAACCATACGATTTCCACTTCTTCCAAGAATAACACCGCGAGACGGTCGAAAATCATTCCCTTTGAAAAAGGTGACCTCTCTGATCAAGGCATTGGAACAATCCTAATTCAACGCGGAAATATCTCTTTTCAACTCCAATGGCAGATAACGACGCTCAACTAACGCATAATTTGCTAGCGGGGACCCTCGCGCTCTTAGACCCCGCAGTGGCGAGTACGGTACAAGTCTCTTACGATCAACAGGACTTCACGACCATCCACCTCAGGAGTGTTTAAGATATGTCGCCTCTTTACCAATTCCTGGCGTTGATTGGTCCCGCTCCAGAGGAAAACACCTTGATCCTGGAGCTCTTGCCTTGGTCGCTCCTGTCAAATCTGGCCATGTTGAACCATCTTTACCAGATAGCGGTACCCACTCCATGTGTAGGTGATATACCTACTGCCCTGCATTTAATACACAATTCGGCGCTTTTATCTCAACTATCAACAGCACATTGGGTGACAACCCTGACGAAGCAGTGACGTTGGGGTCTCTCTAAGAGAGATTGTTCTTACAAGTCTTTTTTCTCATAACCCGGCTGGTATCTACTGTCAACAAGGGTGGTCCCACCGCAGGAGAAAATGCGGACCGACTCATCACTCGCCATCTTGGGATGGTTCCAGAAGAGATACCTCCTTTTTTCGAATGGAAATTGCGCGCTGCAAGGGTCTCCCCGGTGCTTACAAAGATCAAGCCGCTGTCATGAGAGCCCTGGTCACGTGGGTTCTTTGTCTGGGAGGGTATGGTGACAGCGCAGATTATACCTTGCTGGCTTCTATGGGCTGCTTAGGAGTCGTGGGGAGCGGATTTAGCGCATTTCACCTCCTTTCTCAGGTAGCCATACGGAATTCTCTGGGTTTGTATCGAGTTTAACACCCAGAAAGGTGACCTCTCCCGATCCAAGGCATTGGAACGATGTGTTGAGTTTGCGCCCCTTGAATAACACAACCGGACTTTTACCAGTGGTTGCTTGATCCGAATTACGGTACTGCATCAGGAAATTGTCGATGGACCGATCCAACACTGTAAATTTACTTGGTTTGATGGATGATATAGCCGCCTTCAGGGTCTTGACTAAGTTCTCTGCTAAGCCATTGGACTGAGGATGTCTGGGAGACGTGAGAAAATGCCGGCATCCGAGACCTTTGACCAAATTGACCAAATGGTCAGCGGTGAAATGTGCGCCATTATCCGTAACCAAAACGAGCGGAATGCCTTCACGGCTGCATAACTTCCGAAACACCGATTTGGTGAAGTCAGCATTAACACTGGTCGTCAGAAACACTTCAGGCCAACGTGAAAATGAATCGATCACGACAAGAGCATAGTATTTGCCGAGACATGGTCCACAATAATCAGCATGTATTCGTTGCCATGGCTCACAGGACTCTGTCCATAGAGACCATTTAGAAAGCCTTGAGTGCAACTTGTGCAAGCAGCCATCACACCGGGCAGCCGTTCGCCGGATATCGGCTTCAAGTTCCGGCCACCAACATGAAATTCTTGTCAATGACTTAATTTCATCAACACCAAGATGACCGGAGTGCAGATCGTCAAGAACAGATTTGCGCAGCACTGGTGGTACCACAATACCGTCTTGGTAACATAAAAGACCTTCAGGAGTGAAACCCAAATCGTCCCTCCTAGAGTAGAAATGCGGAAACTTTCTGGGTGCATTTAGAATCCTATTGAATGCTAATCGCGTCTCCGATATGAGATCATCGCGACTCACAGGCAGTGGTTGTTTTAGGAGAGACTAGACTTCCGTAATCTCCTCTGTAGTAGCAGTTCTGGGCAAGTAATCGACATGCTGGATATGTTTGGCAGGCCGATGAACCACGTCATAATTATAGGCGCTCAAAGCGAGACGCCACCTTTGCACCATAGCTGCAGAAGCCTTTGACAATGAATGACTTGGATTGTAAATGAATTTCAACGGTTCATGGTCAGACACGATCGTGAATCGTCTGCCGAATAAGTATTTATTAAATTGCATCACAGCCCAGAAAACCGCCAAGGCTTCGCGATGCGTTTGGGCGTATCCACGTTCGGCTGTGGATAAACGCCGTGATATGCAGACCACAGGTCGGCCCTCTTGCTCCAACACAGCCGGAGGGCGACGCATCAGCAATCAGTTTTGAATGCATTCTTGGTGCGAATGGTTGTAGGATAGCTTCTGAATTCAAAAAAGCAAGCAACTTTCGTAATGTCTGCCCATGCATAGAATTCCATCGGAAAGTTTGCGCATTCTGAAGCTTAAAAAACAATCAGCGATACCAGCAAAATTCGGTATAAACCGCGAATAGTATTGTATGGCTCCCATAATAGTCCGTAATTGACTGCAATTGGACGGGGACTGCATTTCCACCAAGGAATTCAGTCTTTTCTAGTCTGGGTAAAAACCAGACCCATCGACAGTAAAACCGAGGCAATCAAACCTTAAGACGGCAAATTTGCATTTCGACGGATTAATCGCCACATTATGCGCGACAAAACGTCGGAATAGCTGGAGGAGTCTCTCGTCATGATAATGTCTGCTGACACCATGGACAAAAATGTTATCTTGGTAAACTTCAATGCCATTAAGGCCATCCAATATGCCATTAATGCAATTCTGGATAATAGCCGGGGCAAAATATAGCCCAAAAGGTAGGAAGTTGTACCCGAATAACCCAAAGGGGGCATTAATAACAGTCAGCAAACTGGATAAATCATCCAGTGGAATCTGTAAGTAAGCATCTTCTATATCAATTTTGGAGAAGAAACTCGACGCCTTGAATTTATAAAAGATGTCTTCTTGTTCCGGAGTAGTGCATGTCTTCTGTAGCAATCGGCCATCCTGAACTCACCAAATTATCAGGGGTGTACAACCGTCGGATTTTAGTGGTGTCACAATGGGGGTGGCCCACAGCTTACTGGAGTCAACATGTTACGCTCCACCAATTGGTTAAGAACCAGCTAAACATAGTCTCGTTAGCCGAAGGCAATAATCCTCCTCTTCAAGAACATGGGATCTCCAGCAACATCGAGTTTGACACTGGAAATTTACATTCCACAAGTCGCTCTGGTGCACTTTTGGACCAAATCTTTCAACTCGGACTCAACTGTCGGTAATGCATAGAAACTCTGTTGGAATTTGAGCTGCTTCATGACGTTCCAACCGATAATGGCTGGACCCGTTGCCGAAACCAAGAATTCCATGGGAATCTGATACCATCTCACTAGAAAACGGTTTTGATAACCATTCACCTTTCTCGATTAAATATCCATTGGACATGTATGTCGCAAAGCTCTTGGGCGCAAATAGCCATAATGACACGAATGCCTTACAATTCTGAACGCTGGCCGACAAAATCCTCGAAATTCTTTCAAACTCACCGGGGCGGCGAAACTGTGGCGCATGTGTCTTAAATGGCCAAAACGGAAGTAATATTATTTCATGTTGTCAATACTATTGAAGATATTCATTGAATTATCAAGTATAGGACCATTCGAATTATGATTCTTCCACATAACGTCTGAAAAGAATTTGTATTGACTTATTTAATGTATCTTGTAGGTGAATCCCGAAAGGTTACAGTAATTGTTTGAACGCATCAGATAAACACCCAAGGCTGAAAATGTCAAAAACAGTATTTTTCAGGTTTCTTTGCTAAAGCATGTCGTCGACTGTGGAAGTGGAAACAGAAAATCCAAAAGGTGATGGAGTTTCAGAGGCTATGCAGATCGAAAGTTTGTGTTTGAACTGCCACAAACAGGTATTTTTTGTGACATTCGCCTGTGCGGCGTGTTTTACATTTTTTTATGAAATTGCACCCACTATATAATTTTCAACTTATCTTATTACGCTTAATGAAAGTTTTATGTAGAGGATTTCAGGTGTGATATTAAATTCTCTATAACAAAAAATACATCTTGAGTTTGTGAAAATATATTCCTTGTGAATTTTAGTGACGTTAAACCCTGTCTCGCTGGCAAACCTGTCCATTTTTCTACTTTAGTTCTTTTCATTTATTTCTTTCGGTTTTGGGTTTGAATGGGATCTCTTAGCATTTTTGAAACACAATTTCTATTGTTTAATAGGGAACCACGCGTCTCCTTATTTCCCGAATACCCTTTTTCCGGGAGGTCGTCATTTCGTCTTTTGAATGCCCTGAATGCGGTTTCACCAATCGCGCCGTCGATCCTGCTGCGCCTGTGCAAAGGAAAGGCAAAGAATTCAGCCTTAGTGTGCGATGTCTCCGCGACCTTGATCGGCGTCTTGTGCATTCCAGTAACTCGGAAATTCGCCTACCGTCGCTTGACTCTTCCTTCCCTAGCGCCGAATCCGGTAAAAATCTGACACTGTTTTCATTTTTCGCGTTTCCAAACGATGAGTCAATTCACAATAGGTATAGCTGATACCTCTTCGAGATCCGTGGTTCAAACGTCGTGGGGCGAATCCACCTAGAGTCACAGAGACTACAGCGGCACCCAGGGTGTCAAGGTCTGAATAGGTTTTTGTCCAGTAGTGTTAACAGCGACTCACCACGTAGACCGTCTGTAGTTCCAGATATACGTCAGCTTTAAAAGTACTTATTAACGTTTTCAGTTTTCCACCAGTCCGGCAGCGCCAATCTGTGCCTGGTGGAGGCGTAAGATGTTTATGAGCTTAGAACGAGGTCAAACCACTGCAGCCGACGGCGTTGTAGAAGGAGTGATAGCTTCTCCGCATCTGCACAGCGACCCCTTATTTAGCTTTCAGAATTCGTCGCAGACATTATTCATCGAATACTTCCAATCTCTTAGTGTCTTCGACGCGCGTTGGCCAGGTTTCACAGCTGTAGGTTAGGATGGGCGAATGGCGGCGCAGTTGGCACTGGGGACGCCACCTGTAAACCATCGAATGGCCTTCATTCCCATCTCTGGTATCAGCTGTCCCGCTTCATCGCGAAGGTGTTCCTGGGATTGCCGCTTGCCAGATGCGAGCCGGGTAAAACAGAAGAGCTTCCAGAAGTCCACTAGTGTTAAAGGCCGTCTCCATGTTCCCTGCAGTCTATGACCATTCTTTGTTGCGGTCTGGCCTCGCAGAACGTGCGGCTTGTCGTCGGAGGTTTTGGAAATTGGTACAGCCCTTCAGGCGAACTTCGGTTGGCTTCGCAGATAGCTGGAGATTCTTACCGTGATTCAGTACTTCCTGTGGTGTTTTTCGATCCTTAGCTAGGCTTTGGAGGCTTTTTGAACACATCTTTATGGCAACCGATTTATCCTCACAGGGGCTCGCACGTCGGCGCGACAGGATGGTATCAAAAAGGGTTTGGTGTTTTGTAGGCTGTTGAAGTGCAGCGATATTGACTCATTTGGGGTACCGGTTCTTTGATGATCTCCTAGGCTATCTTGAGTCCGGCGCGCATAAGTGTATGGTCGGATCCGTTCTTGTTACCGGTCTCCGCGACGCGGTATGGCCTGTAGTCGTCAATCGAGGATGCCCAGCGTGTTCGTTCTAGGATTTAGTCGCTTTTGGTGCTCTGTGCGGCAGTCATTGGAGTACCACGCCATTTGTGTCGATTACACGCGTTAAAGTGTACGGTTTTTCAGCCAATGCTCTCTCGTTTGATTTGCTGATGGTAAGCTATTTGATGATCAAAGTTTGAATGCCTAAATTGATATTTAAAGTTGAGGATCATTGGTGTGAAATCTGGCAGTACTTTTTGCTCATCTGCTTTGCCCTATTCGGTTTTTGTATGACTTACGGCAACTGTATGCCGATTAAAAATAAATTCGTTGTTATTGTATCACGCAACGCCATCGGGAAATCACGTGGCCCCGTTGTGGGTCGTGCTTTGGTCGTGCGATTAGCGCGCTTAACACGTGACTGGCCTGTGATAAACTAATTTGTCCTCGGCATCGTATATAGCGGTCAGCATGCTCGCTCTGCTTGTGAGGGTCCTGGGTTCGACTCCCAGGTCAGGCCACCGCGGTGTTGCGTTTCTCTAGCGGTTGATGTGGCGTATATTCGGTTGTGTAATCATTTTATGGTTCGCGGAACGAGCTAGGTCTTTGTTGTATTTAATATTGATTATTATTTATAATATATATATATATTCATCGATCGAGGAGGTTGGATATTTTTCTCTTTGTATAAAAGTATCGGAACTGAAGTAACTGCCGGGTCACATCTATGGGCCTTTTCGTGCTTTTGAAGATTTTTGGAAGGATAGCATTTGAGTTTCCGGGTACCACAGCTGGTTTAACTAAAAATTATATAGTGAGCGTTTGGGGCCATGTGGAAACCAATACGCATGAAAATCGTCTCCTGGTACGCCAATGCACCCCAGGTCATTAGAATTCAATTTATGGTCTCTTCTAATCGTGTATTTCCACCCCCAGGACTGACAACGATTGAGGGTGCCCTTAACGAAATAATCGATAAATTGAATCTTCTTCAACCAGAGCGACGGGTAGAAGCATGCTTTCTTTCCAAAAATGTGGAATTATTTAATTAATTGCTGTTTTCCTTTCCCCCTATAGAAAGCCGATCCTAAACAGGCAGAGGCTATCGATGCATTTATTGAGAAAGTGCGTGATCTTCTCGCCGTCAAAACGCCCTTCCGCTTTGTGAGTAATTTGTCGGGTTTTGGATGGCTTACTTTTGATACTAAGTAGTAATGTTTTCATAATCTCTTGCAGGTGTTGGATGACCCATCGGGTAACGGATTCATCGAGAACATCCATGCACCCCTTAATGACCCACAAATTACGTGTGTCCAGTATACACGAACTTCCGAGCAGAACAAACTCCTCGGGTTGGAGGCTGATGACGCGGAGAACAACGACGACGACCTAGAGGATGTAAGTCCTTGGTGAAAACCGTGTGTTGCCTCTGTTTTCGTTAAGTGTTTGATGGTTTTCGGGTGTCGCTGGGGACGCCATCTCGGCGATATCCCAACGAATCTTCGCCGAAACATCCGTAAAGCGGACTCGCACGATAAAAATAGTATCCCGGTCATTATCCTTAAAAATGGTTTCTTACTGGGTTTGTCCCATTTAGACGCTTGAAGAGTCGGTTTCAAAGTTCACCGTCGACTGCTCCAACTGTCACTCGCCGTGTACTACCAACATGAAGGTCGTCAGTGAGTTTAAGTTGTTTTACCCATTCACACGTGCTTTCTTTGGCATTTGAAAAAAACCAATCCTCTAAAAGGAGACAGTTAGTTGGGATGTTCTGTGCTGCGTCGGGACTGCAGACGCTCGCGCAATCAAGGAGGCCTTCGACGTGGTCGGCCGTACCTGGACGCTATTATTATTATTATTATCTGCTACGCGTCGAAGTCTCCTACCACTGGAGTCTGTGAGGAAATCTCTGCAGCGGAATGTCCGAACCAACTCTTCAGTTACGAAAGAATGCGGACAATCTGCCTGCCTTTCTACAAGACCGTCGTCGGTTGCTGTTGTTCGGCCAAGACGCATGCTCTCCAACTTCTAGCATTTTTGTCCAGTTTATCAGCCTCCCTCTCCGCAACCTACTTGGGCGGTGTTCTTTTCTCTTTGGCCAGACATACCCCATTTCCAGAGCGTCGTGCTTATGGCAATCAACTGTGCCGTCTGTGGTTTCCGCGACAACGAGGTCAAGTCGGCCTCGGGCATCTCCGAGAAGGGCAAGAAGTACACCCTCCTCATCGAGTCGAAAAGTGACTTGTCGCGCGATGTGCTCAAATCGGAGGAGGCGCGCGTCTGTCTGCCCGAATTGGACATTGAAACTCAGGCTGGCACTCTGGGCGGCCGGTTCACCACGGTGGAGGGTCTCCTAGTCTTCGCGCGGGACGAGGTTAGGCGGATATTTTCTTGGGAATCTGGTACAGGTTGTGTCCGCCTCTGTGTGTGTGTGTGTTTAGCTTCGTTGTGCTGTCGGTTGACTGTCACAGATACCCTCGTCCAATGGCCTACCTTCGTACACCGGCAATTTCAAATTTGGCGGATGTCTCCTACTAGAGGAATAACCGGCTTCGTGTATGTTCGTCATGAAGTTTTTCGGGAATATAGTTACAGGTGGAAGCGTCCGCAGTGCCAGTCGAGTTTGTCCAACCTGGGAATCGAACCCGGCTCCCTCACCGACGCTGACCGCTGCACCATCGCGCCACCTTCGCACACCATTGGGCCACCCGGCCTTTTTCTCTCACCTCCTATTGACTATTATGCTGTCAATGATATTTATTAAAGTACATCTCACACTAAGGGTTGAGCACTTCTGTGCAATCAGTCGCACCCTGAAAGGCAGCACTTGTCCATGTGGTTGAACAGAACCACGTCCTTCGAGAACGGGAGACTCCCTGGGTGATTAAGTTCCCGGCTATGCAGTTTACCGAGGTGTGACCCCTAAAGCTACTCAGAGCCACGGGTTGAGGAACTACCACGACAGTGGCATGACAGACCCGAAGGGCCTAGCCTTGTGTCTTTCTTTTCTATCGGTCTAATAGATGGCAGTGGGGGTGGTGTTTATTTGAATGCTCTATTCTCACATATGCCCCTTTGTACCCCCCTCCTGTCTTTCGAAAGATGAAGAAACTGAGTCCACTGCTTTTCGGCGACAGTGTCTCTGTGGAGGAGAAGCTCAGTTCTCTGGCCGTCGCCTGCGATAAGATTGATAAGGTTGGCCCTTTTTTCGTTATTAGCGAAATACTGTCAGGTGGATTGTTTTCGTAATGTTTTTTTAATAATAAAATGTGTGCAGGTTCTTGCCTTGGAACTGAAGGGCGTTCATCTTGTGCTCGACGATCCCACGGGAAACAGCTATCTCCAGGTCAGTTTCTGTTGTTGTTAATAAACTATCTACTGAATACTTACTAAGTAGGTGTTATCTGTCTAAAAACCTGCCAAATGGGACACTTACACAAAAACTCTCTCCGATTTGAGAATCTCCGGCTACGGGTGTCCTTGCATTGTGTCAATTGATTGAAAATTAATTTATCCTTGCAGACCCTAAATTCGGATGGAAATGACGATCGCCTGACGGTTGAAGAGTACCAACGAAGTCACGACCAAGACGACGAGTTGGGTCTCCTCGACATGAAGACCGAGAATTACTGACGAACGCGCATTTTGTCAGTCGCTTCGAGGCGAATACACCACATTGCACCATGTTTGTAGTTTTATCCTTGGGATATTATTTTGCATTCTTCAGTCACCACGGAAGCCTCCTGGGGGAGTTTTATGGTCATTCATAAGGCCTGTGGCATCCTTTTGTTAATACAATTGGCCTACGGGGTCTGTTGAGCGGTCGATAACACACCTAAAACATGGCGTTGGGTCAGGTGACCTTACAGGCCTCTGTCCGTAGGTAAACACGGCGCATTTTTTGAATGGGACTGTAAAACAGCAAATAAGCATCCCAACAGCAGTAAGTTTGTGACGTAAGCTCCTTCTCGGTAGTGCCATCGATGGAGCAGCTTGTCTTTTTTTGCTAATGACGAGTTTGGTGTCGTATCGATAAGACACCCGAGATCGTTTGTGAAGGCAGCAGGTCGTCGTGGGACATCACAGCCTCCTTTGTGGTCGTTGAATCGTGGAACAGGTCGCCACCTAGGGCGATTCTGTCGGTTGGGAAAGATTTGAACAGGCGGGATGGATGTGAGTGTCAGCTGGGTTTGCGTAGAGAGATAAGTGGCGATTGAAAAAGGAGAATGTAATGGCCTTCATGGAACCTCGAGGATCAAAACGGTTCAGCGGGAAAAGGTATAGCAAATAAAACTAATTCTCTGGGGTACTATGCCGAAAAGCGGAGGCAGGCATTTGGAAGCGATAAAACGATCTCCGTTGGCCACTTTATGAATCAGTTGGATAAATTGGGAATCGATAAATATGCCACTTCGACCTATTGTTGGATAATATGATTTAGCATCGAAACTCATTTAAAACTATGATTTAATTTGCCTTGTTATTTCCTCTATTCGTTTCGGAAAATTAGATGCCCAAAAATATGAAAATGGAAAAGAAGGCAGTAGGGGCCATCAATTGATGAATGGTTTGCAGATCTCCTGTGCCTCTACGCATGATCGAAACTTCCGGCACCACTTTTGTTTACTTTGCATTTTTCACCCTCGCAACCCTTGTCATGGCTGTCTGGGGGAATTCCAGCGAAGTTCTAACCCTCCTTGGGCCTGAATACTCCCATCGGCACGTAAAATGGACACAATCCGGTAAATCTGGGTTTATTGTGGTGGTTTTAATACTTTTGTCAGTCCAAATCGATCTGAATCTCGTGACCACTTGTGTGCTTGTCCTGTGCGTCCATCACCTGTTTGGGGGGATGAGAAAGCGGCTTCATGTGAGTCCCGGATTACGGCGATCGGAAGCCAGGTCAGACCATATGGAGACCCAGTTCTGCTTCATCCGGCGCTCGCCGTTGCCAGAGTCCACAGACCCAACCGCAGCACACCTGTTCAGAGCATAGTGACGTCGAAAGACAAAGGTTTGGAAGCTCCATTTGTGGCTGGCGTAGGACGTGGCCAAATCACTGCAGCCGAGGGCGTTATAGGTAGGCGAACAGCTTATCAGTGTCAAGGCAGCGAGTTCTAATTTCGTCGCTGGAGCGGCAGACTTTGTGATGGAGTTTGGCCATTAAAATCGCATAACCAGGTCATAGCGGCACCGCGTTAAACATTTTATGGACTCCGTGAATCGGGGGGTTTTGTCTCCGCGTGCACAGGAGGGGTGGGGGCTCTGAAAAATGTGGACGAGGTCAAACGCGATCCCGTTAAAACCCAACCCCGATTCTCACGACTACATCCCACCCCAGGTGGTCGTGGTTTCAGAAGCCGAAACAGGAATTATCGGCTCGTAAAAATCGACAAATTGGTAGATAAAATGCACATCTGTCGAAACTCTATCATGGGGTAATTTTCGCATACCCATTAGCTGCTGGTGCTTCGGGCATAACCCGTTATTGACGGTTTCTGGGTAACCGTTTTAAACGGAATCTAACCAGGGAATATCAAGCTCTAGAAAAATGACTTGAGCCCAAATTTGAGATTTCACCAATCCTATTGGTGCATTTCAAATGACAGGTATTTGGATTGAGCCAATCTAAAAAGTTATAGGTTTTATTGGTTTTTGCCATGAAGTAGATTTTCAATGTGTTAGTTATAAACAGCTATTGACATCAAATCACGGAAATCAGGGTTCTTTCTCTAATGATGTTTACTTCCGGCAGTTAAATTAGCTGATTAACATTCTGAAGTGTAGTCACACACTAATGAGTTAAAATAGTTAATTAATTAACATTTTTCAGAAAGTTTATTTTTTGGAATGATACTGGGCCCTGCTAACTGATAAGGTCGCATGTGTGTCGTTTTGACGGAAACCTACCGTCGTCACCCCTAACGACACGACAGCCAAAAATATAAGGGCGGCTAGACAATTAGTACAATGTTTTAAAGGTTGGTTTATTATTTTTGCGTTCTCGATCAAATGAATTTGTTTGGTGGGAACCGTTTCAGTGATGTCGCGAAAATGCTGCCAGTTTTTTTAAGCTCAATGTGAGCAGTTTTCTTGTTGATCGGTGTACGGACTATCGGTGAAAAAACATCACATCTTCATGGCTGAATTCAAATTTCGATATAAACTTAAGGATAATTCTGATTGACGAGTCCAATGACAAAGAAGGACAGTGACGCCCATTTAGGGGCGTTGAAAAATAAAATATTACAATTTAACTTATTCATAAATATATTATTTTGCAAACGCATAATGGCAGAAATCAAAAGACTATCTCCAGCACATCCTTGTTTGTTCCTAATAAATCCTAACTATCTAGCATAGTTCTTCCCTCGAGTAGACGAAAGGATGTCAAATCCAAATTTCCTCAAATTTGATTGGCTGAGATCTTCACGATTTAAACAAACACTGACCAACTCCAACCGGGTGCGCTCGGGCCAGTTCGATTGCCCGATTTGTTCCTTTAGAACAAACGAGTTCTGCTCAGCCTGTCTACTTGCAGCAGCAACAAAATTTAACATCCCTAGACAACTTTTACAATCGAATTCAGTCATATTCTTTTAATTATTCCATCGGTTTCACGAGTCTGTGTTTGTCCATGGTGACTAAGAGAGTTTTAATCGTTGCAATCGATCACGACGCCACCCAAATAAGCTAGCAAGATCTAAACAATACAAAAGGAATTCGTATTACCTCAATCTACTAAAAGTTTACCTTTCATGAACTGTTCTTAACCATGTGGTGGAGTGACTGATTTCGGTGAAACTCGAGTTGATGGAAGTCCAGTAACCGAAATCATAAGATGTATCAGGTTAGTGGAATTCTTCCGGTCGGTTATAATCGTGACGATAATCGATTTGCTTAAACGGTCACAAGAATGGACAGGCATTCTTGGAATGCGCTCTTGCGGGTAGTAAGATGTGGTATCCATACAAAATAATATTGGCTTGTGTATTTTCTGCCAAATCTGTTACTGAGGTAGGTCTATATAGATAATAGAAAGGAAATGTTTCCAAAAAATGGAAGTAATATTTAATCCAACAACTCCCAAATAACTTCGAAAATTCGAAGGTTTGCTAATCCAAGCCTACCAACACAATGACCCACTCTGCACAATTAGGCTATTTTTCAGACCCGCGACTCCATTTAACGAATGGGCAGTTGTGGTAGATTTTATGGAGGATCCTGAGCCTTCCGGAGACCGTCAAAGCATGTCCACAAATGTTACTTGTTGATGGCTGGAAATATTTAAAACGGAAGAGAAGGAATAAAGGGATAACTCGATTTATCGCTCACGAATAGCTGTTTCCTGTTCCATGAATCGCCAACACCCACAAGTATCCGTTTTATTTGCGGTGTATTTAAATTGTGAAATATCCGGTCCTTACACCCTAAAGCATCCATTCTTCCTAACACCGAATGCCTTCTAAGTCGTCTCGTCTTTGGTAAATACCACCGGCTAAACGAAAAAGCAGACAGGTTTAACATAAATACTTCCCCGGGCATTAATGGATAATTTGTTTTATTCAAAATCCCCAGGGCATTCGCTCAGCGAGTTCAGATGAATTCAGCCCCATCCATTATCTCTCTCCTCATGCGTGTATGCGTGTGTCATCCTTCTTCGCTTAACAACATCTCCTGGATGTTAATTTCATTATGGGGTCTAAATTGAATCCAATCCCAAATTCCCCCCCTTTCCACCCGCTCTCTAGTTTGTTACCATCTCAGCCATCTGTCGTAGATTTCGCAGTCCTGGACGCACGCTCAGAAGATGGATTGGGGGTGAGATGGGGAGGGGTGGGGGGTTGGAGGGGTGAGCTGAAACACGGAAGACCAGATAACGCACAACCTCCGGTTTCAGGAATGACACATGCGTAGCGGTGGCCACGTGGCTCGTTGAAAAAGGGGCCAGTGAAACCGTGAGGGTAGACGGGACGAGGAGATGGGGGGTGGTCCTGGGATGGGGGCACGAGAGTTGTGTGATCCCGGATGAGAGGGGACACAGATGGGCTGATTAAACACGGTCGTATTGGCTGAAACATAGAACACAACCACCTGTGCATCTGATAAATGACTCATAGGGAGTATGACGGACATTGAAAGGGAGAGCCTTGTTTTTGAAGAACCTCGGTATATTTTGGCATCGAACGGTTATTAGGAATTCGAAATGGATGCAATGAATTCGGAATAAATTGGAGTTTCACGTGATTGGACGTAGGCAAACGTGACTTGTGCAGTGTGAGCAGTCATAGTGGTTAGAAAACAATGTCGACGTTACCGAGTTTGGCAATGCGCGGATGGGAACGAAGAATTGTGGCGTTCAGATTCGAAGCGACTGTCGGTAGACGCGGGGCGATTAAAGCACATATTGACGAATTAAGAAGATGTGGGGTATGACGTAGGCCTAAAACATCTCCATATAGACAGGGTCAGAGAATCCAGTTCAATTACCCCATAGGAGGATAGCTAAATAGTTTCATTATGTTCAATTTCGGATGGTGGGTGGGAGAAGTCCCTAGAGAATTCGTCACGTCAGGTTCCATCACCACAACAGGACTCAGAATCCAGTTCTACGGAAATTTGGTCCAGTTTATCGGACACGACAAAACCATACGAGATCGGCCACTTCGGATATTTTTATCGTGTGGCCATCTAATACAGGATGAACCGGTTTCATGCACGTTTCCATGGAGATTCTCGGGAATATTGGGCAGTTGGTGTCCCCAACTGAAGAGGGAGATTAATTCGACCAATGCGGTTGCAATAACGTTTAATTCCCCAAAGAACGGAGGCCCTTTAAATTCTTGATGAAAATGGAGCCGATTTCAGCCGTTCACCTCAAGCCGGCGGATTAAATGGCGAACGTTGTTGCACACAGAATTTCACCTTTGCATTGGAGTATTCCGGAAAACCCAGTTACGCGCACCATCACCCGCAGCGTTTTGCAAAATATGCAAATTAATGGTTTCATTAAAGCAACGGACAACACGAATCTCAGTATTAACATAAAAACATTAAAGCCAGTATAAGGGGTGGGGATTTTCGAAATTTTCAATTGTGGTAAATTAGCTGAAGATGTTGGACTGGGGCCAAAAGACCTAGGGTAACCCGGTAAGCCCTGTGTTGAATATTTCTTGTCATGTTGGCTTAAATCGAAGACATGATCGTCCATTTTAATTATTGTTCCCCCTCGGTTTTACAAGGATTAGACGTTAAACCGGAGCATAAAGTCAGTTTTTGTGCATCGCTTTGCTGAAGGTCCCCGTGACCTAGCTTAACTGATTGCTACCGGCATTACCTCAAATCACGACCCACTAGTGTTTGAATAAAACAACTGGTATTATAATTCAAAAGTTAAGAAATGAAAAACTCCCTTCAAATGGAAACCCACGCATCTGTCTCTAATCTCATTATGCAACTCAGATTTCGTTAACAAAATCGATTTCCATACCACAAAGCGAATGTCTACAAAATCGATCGTCACATTTTCAATAGCACACTCACCACTACAACACGAAATTGCCCATCTCGACTAGGTCGCTGGCAATAATAGCGCATTCGCATTATGAGGATTAAAATCGCTTAATAAAACGAATGAGGCCATCACCGACATTTCCGCTTTAGCAACAATACTGGTGACATGTAGTAAAACAATTTATACCACCAACTCATTGAAAAATAAGATGCCACGAAGACTGGCAGCAGGGGTCTTGTTGTTGGTAGTACAAACATCGTCATCAATAAATATACATATACTACGACGATAAACTAACATCGGAAAGTTGCTGCTGGAGAAAGAGACATAAAACCACTCAGTAGAAGTTTGTAGATGCACTTATTTCAATGTCGAAAGCTCGCGGAGTAAAGGTAAATCACATTTACATAGTGGTGAGGGTAAAACACAAATATTCTTGGATTGAAAAGCAGGGACGTTAGACACGCGGTGTATGCTCCTCAACAAAGATTGCAGGATAGGGGGCAGTGGCAGTGTCCAGTTGATATTCTCACTCAGTATTCCGGGTAGAGGTAACCGGGGTTTTTTGGGTATTTGGGGATTCATTGAAGGCGAGTTTAAACGTCGGCTGACGACTGAGAGCCTGGGAATTGGTAATCGGAGTGAATGGGTCGCCGGTAAGGGGTATCCCCGCACCCTTGGGTGAGACTGGCGAGAGATTACACCCACCAATCGACTTCTTCTTGTTGCTGAAGCACCAACTGTCCGTAATGACAGCCGAAACATGTCTCCCAACACGGACTATAGCTTCAGCTAGGCGAAGACAGACCTCTCCCGGATCGCTGTCGCCTTCTTCGCTGCTTGCCGGCTTCTCGATCTCCGGCTCCTCTTTTCCTTCTTCCCCTTTCTCGGCAACAATTCGAAGTAGCGGCGATTTCGCATCCTGATCGGCAATCCCTAGTCTAAGGATAGGAGAAGCCAGAAACTCCCTCTTCTTCGAACTCACAAAGTTCCTTTCCTCGGAGCCTGCGAACATGGCTATAAAGTCAAATAATCAGAAGCGAGATTAGAGACACCCCGTGAGTTTAGTGTATTATCAGCGGGAAGCTTGGATGACCTAATTACAGACTACAGACAAAGACGGGGGCTTTTAAACTACACGGGCACACGCTATGCCCAGAATGCTCTACATTCAGGTCTACATCCCAGTTATAATCCGAATGCCCGCCAAAGGATCGTGCTGAAACTCGGACACGTGATTTTCAAGGGTGCCTGCTGTGGAAATGCAACCAAATGGCGCCATGAATCTTCCATAAGGCAGTCAAATAAACTTACGTGAAGTCAGCCTCCGCTCATACATGGTGGCAACCTTGCGGAGACGTGGAGGAACGTCTTCTTTGCCTTCGCCATTGGTGTGATCTTCCGAGCGACCCGACAGGATATCCGCAGAGTGGAAGCAACGTTGACATGCGTTGCCGACCTGTTTCGTGAGATGATTATAGTGACGAAGATCTGTTCGATTATCACAGTGGAACATTGTTGTGTAGTTGTCGGGTTCGCAATGTGCCTAACAGTTGGAAGAGAAGCCTTCAATGAAAACAATAAAATCTGGACGCTGAACATAGACAACATTCTGCCATATCAAATCATGTTCTACAAATTCCGCTACCAATATTACAACTACCACCAGATCTACGAAACGAGCAACCCATGGTCACATCGACACTGCAACAACCACTACTAAAAGACGTCAACGTTATACTTGACACGGGGAGCTATGTTGATGATGGTTGGGTTACCCACGAGTCTCAGTGAAAGTGCCGTGGTAAAAAACGTACAGGGAATTGTTTGTAGAATTCACAATAGCCACCCTTCATGACATAGATTTCCGGATAAAATAGGAAAGGATAGCGATTGCGATTTGTAGTCCGATCTATTCTTCGAAGGAAAGCGGCCCTGGAATAAAAAAACGGTTTCAAATTATCATTTTCTCAAATCGACAGCCAGTTGGCAATAACCTACATTTTGGGGGCTCGTTGAGATGAAAATTCACAGTGGAATACGATAACAAATCGGGGGCCGGGTGGACCACCGCTTTCTGGACTTTGAAGGGCTTCGATTGAGTTGGAACTCGATTTCTCTAAAACCGGAGATTCCGGGGTGGTGTCGGTCACCGTTGGAGCAATATCATCTTCAAATAGGTCACTATCCTCCTTGTTATCGGGGTTATCATCAACGGAACTATCGCTGAACTTTCGAACTTGAATATCGGGTAACAAGATCCCGTGATTCTCATTGGCTAACAGACGATCCAACTGGTCTCCGAGAAGGAGATGGGGTTCCGATTCG
Source organism: Proteocephalus fallax (assembly GCA_028672205.1). Taxonomy (NCBI): domain Eukaryota; kingdom Metazoa; phylum Platyhelminthes; class Cestoda; order Proteocephalidea; family Proteocephalidae; genus Proteocephalus; species Proteocephalus fallax. The sequence continues at coordinate 633,623 of JAPUBX010004010.1, read as the reverse complement.
GCTGGGTTCAGCGCTGGAATACGGTGGAAAATTTCATGCACCAAATCGTTCTGTGTATAGATATTAATCGCCGACCGTATATGGCCTCCCTCGAACTCATAGGGATACCGACAATCAACAACAAGAAATTCTATCTGATGACCAGCGTAGCCACCCTTCAAGAGTCGGGATACTGTAGAGGCGCTGATAACGTTTATGCCAGCACTGGTTCGATCGATTACTGGGAGAGCACAAAGAAGAGCATTGTCGCTGCCCATGAGCTGAAAATATAAAACAGAAACGGTCAGAGCCGAATAGCTAGATAGATTACTTTTGGCACCTAACGGAAATATTACGCTACGATGTGACTGAGACTGGATGCATAATTAAACTATAAAAATCGGGATAACCTGGATATTTGTAGTTGCTAAAGACACGATCAGATCCCATGTTATACGTAAACCAATTGCATTCAGCAATAAAAAAACAAGGGACACTAACCATATCAGCATCGAAATGCGCTGGAACCGATCGACAACGGTGCAAGGTATCTTTGAATTTCGAACGGGTCTCAGAATCGGCAGGGGATTCGGCAGGAGGAGATGAAGTTTTAGTGCGAGATGACGTTTTTCTTCGGTCGTGTTCAGGCTCAAACGCCTCTCTCGCAAAGGATTTTCGCTTGGGGACAGTGCATTGGCTGAATATAGCGTCAGCAGAGACCGTGTCATTAAGGCTGCCCTCATCCAAAAGAAGTTCACACATCGATGGCGCCGTTTTTAGCTTTTTGGCCGCAGGGGCTTGCGGTGATGAGAATCGAACAGTATGCTTCGATAGCTTATTACCAAATAAATCAGGATCATCTAATCCTAACAAAGGTTGTGAAAAAAAATCGCCAGCGGGGACAAGCGGTACGGCAGTCTCAGTGCTCTGTCGCTGAATACAACCAATGCGAGGCCAGGGCTGACTCGAAGAACTCTTCTTCGTAAGCCAACCGGCTGTGCATGAGTTTGCGCTGCAAATCGGGAGCGGCGACTGGTCCTCGGATCGGTTTGGAGGAATCGGAAGTAGGACTGGTGCAATCTCAGGCTGACTGAATGAATCGAACACCTAGACCGAGTAAATTTGAACGTATAGTTTACATACAGCATCAAACGGAAAACCAGGTGGAGCAGATTGACTAGCATAGCTGTAATAACCAGAAGAGCAATCACTGTGAAATTCAAGCATAGCTTTGTTTACATCTTGAGCAGGCAAAACAGTTGGACCCGACACTGTCCATTCTGTTGCCTGTGATGTTGGGGCTTCCTGGTTTGCATTCTCATCAATGCAGTCGGGTTCTTGGGGAATAATAGCTGTGGATGCTGATTTATAACAAAATTTCGAAACATACAACCACTTTTTCGCCGTGTTCGCGTTTCTTGGGTATTTTTCTTAGACATTTCAACAATTCTAAAACAAATAAAAGATAACATTAGAAAACAAACCCGGTATGTGACAATTTTCGTGATAATGAGGAGATTGGGGTATCCGCGCTTTTCTTTTGTTCCATAAAGATCACTAACCCACGCCCTGGATGGTTAAAACGACAAGTTTACGAAAGACGCGCCGAATATTCACCGTGTTTGTATGGGTTCAAATACACAGCTGATTTCAAGTTACTCAACCAATCAAATCGGAGTGAATATACGCGCGACCTTCAGAGTTCTGAACTGTCTAATCATATCGAACAAAACATTCAGCCAATCAGATTTCTGAGAACTATGCGCGCGTTCCCGCGGCCACCTACGCACGCGTGATGAGTATTATCCTCCTGTTCGCTTTGTGAACGGAATTTACCTTTACTTCCGGCAATAATAATTTAAGGTCTTAGGGTTTGATTACGCAAATCGCATCAAATATAAATAAATTTAAAATGTTAAGGTTTTACTTTTCGTATAAATTACCCATGAATCAATTTTTTCGCCTGATGTTTTTTTATTTAATCTCCTTGGTGATAATCGCTTTAATATGAGGACAGCGACCACAACTTTTCGCATTACAAATATATAATTAGCAATGCTATGTACGAAAACCATCTCTGAGTACATCGTTCACTTGTTCGGGTGAAACTAAAAATTGAGGCAGATAAGGAATGACAGAATTGTGATACTCCTTCGTTCTTGTGGGTATTAAATAGTAGTGCCAACGCATTAGTCGTAAATAATAAATTTAGAATTGGATGGGAGGAGTCAACTTAAAAGAATGACGAGTGAAATGGCGTTGAATGACGGTCTCTTGCGTAGATAGCAATGGTAAGCTACTGGAAAACTTGTTTTTTTTTAAAAACCCAACGGCGGTTTAAAAATCCAATTATTAGATGGCAGAGAAAACACTATAGCATGAGGGAAATTATGTAGGCATTGAAGAAGGTCTTGATCATGTTTGAATTTATTCCAAGTCGTCTGAAGCGGCGAACAAAGAAATCGAGACAACGGTATTTACCGAAGACGGCACACACAAGATCATTACAAGATAACCGGCTGTTGAAAATAACGCACAGGGATTTTTATTTTGAGCTCCAAAACAATTTATGTAGTGGAGCAATCGGCCGGTGTGTCAACATCTGCTCCCAGGGCAAATGTAATGGCAATGCATTTTGATTCGTTCAGCAGAAGGTTGTTCCCTGAAGGCCATTCGATTACTGCAGTGATGAACTGCCCAATATGTTGGGAATTCCCATTCGTCTTGCACTGCTCCTTGTGGCACACCACATTTTTTGGGCAAGGAGGAAGAGGCTTCGCTTCAAACCCTTGCGCATATATGTCGGTTAGAGAAATACTTTTGAAGCCTTCAAATGACGACAGGCCACCAAAGAAAAATACTTACGAAATTAGCAACGATTAAAAAACCCTGCCAGTTGCTGCCAACGCAATACAAAAGATGCGTATCTTACAACCGAACATCGTAGCATCGAAGCAAGTTTTTTTTCGTTCATTCTTGTTCAATTATTTTACACCTGCTATGTACAATCGCCACTTCTTATATCATTTTTGTCTGTTGTAACATTTAATGCTGAAAGTTCTGGTCCTCGTAACCTTAATAAAGCGAATACCATTATTGTATTATTATTAAGTTCCAACAGTCAATAATTGCTTGTTTTGTCGATTTCCCTGCGAAAGGGCACTCCGTTTACAGAGTATTTATGTGGACTGTGCTGAAAATGGATGGAAAACCTGTCAATCGTATGACGTCTGGATTTTCGTCGTGTAAGTGTTTCTGGCGAAGAATTCCCCGTAACGACTGCCACCAAGCATAGTTGTCTTTTTTACCCCATCATGTTCAACAACAAGGTGCACTGGTAAATCCAGCACGTCCTAGTAAGATTACAGCCCCAGTTTTATCTATCATTGACATGGAATTCTCTGACAATATCACCGTTCGAGGAGACACCCAAACAGCCCTACAACCGAGGAAATGAAATGCAGAAGAAACGATCATACAAAGACATTCAGGATTAGAAAATTTAAAACCATGTTCCAGATTCTTTTTAAATTTAAAATAAAAAAATAAATGAATGAAAAATCATCATCTATTTAATGATATTTATCGTAGAGGGTCTAATATCTATGAATGATGCGTAGCAAATGTCCCCGCTTGCAGGATTATCACGATAAATTGCCCGACAGACCTCGCGACTGTTGTCTGGTATCCCGCACACCCCACCCAATTTGTTTCAGGGACGTAAGTGGTGTCGTCTAGACAGTCAACTCGCACCTTCGCCTCCACACAGAAGGTGACGGCATTGGCCACACCGCAGTGGTAAACCGCACGATAAGCGGAAGTTGCTGGGAAGTAAATATTCGATTGAAAACGCGAAGGAAAACTCCAACGAACCGTGGAAGTAGGATATCCATACCGGTATCAAACGGCCGTGAAGAACGTTTATATTCCAGCGCACAGATATCGGCTTTCTTGCTGGACGCACTGAACTTGATAAAGTCTGAAGTCGCCCCTCGAACTAATCCAGATGGCGCCGGGGACGCAACTTGTACCAAATTTCCATGGAACATCCCGAACTCATGTCTAATCACAACAGACAAGAAGCCGACTTATCCTCTCGAAGGAGATTACAATTCCTATACAGTTTTGGTACACGGAGCGATCTACATCGCACTACTTTGTCAACAATGCGCCTCTTATGCAACTAAAACCCGCTTTTCCTAGATCCTTTGCTTGTCGTTCTCCACAAAAACTGTTGCATATCGCAATTCGGTGATTCCCTATAAGTTCCAATTTTTGTTTCGTCGGAACGGGTTTCGTGTTGTTAATTATATATGTTTTACGCCGAAAGTTTTGGACCTTGTGACCTCAATATTACGATTACCATTAGTGTTATTAATGTTCCACGATATGGTCCCTGTGACCTTACCAAAACAGTCTAATTAATTACTTCTCAGTTCACCCCCGAACACCACTTTAATCGATCGAACACATTTTTTCACTGACACAACTTCATTTTGATTAAAGCACGGGTTTCAGATACCCCATACCTTCCCCCAAAAAAGCTTACAATCGTTTTAAATAAAAGAATAAATCCAATGAAAGACGCGTGAAACAGAAAGCGGAATACTGGTTCATCAAAACGACGACACACTGGCTAACATATCGGCTTGTCGGGAGGCTGTTTTGGAGTCCAGCGTTACGTGCAACAGTGTTGTCGGTCGGAGGTTCTGGGTTCGAACGAGGGCATCCACAGCCGCTTGGCAGGACGGACCGACTTCCGCCGTTGTCGCACAAAACTGCAAGGTTATCACAGGACCTATAAAAGGGAATAATTATGCAATTTCTCTGACTGTTACGCGGATAGACACGCTCGGGTGGGCTCGGACAATGCATAGTTGGTATCGGCGACGGCATTTGAATTGCTAATGACCGGACACGGCGACACGGTGGGTGTGGGTGGGTGGAGAGGATTGGCAATTAGTCGGGGGCACCAAAGGACCGCTACTCGAAGGAGTATTAGTAGCATCCTACAGGGGTCCCTAAACCTGGGGATTCTGAACTCCCAGTCACCCATAGACTGCAATAGCAACAACACAGCGACTGCAGTCTCGTGTGCCCCATCACGAAAGTAACCTTGTGGCATCAGGACACATCAGGTCTCGTCGGTTTAACTTCAAATTAGCGACACCAGCGTCAATCCTGCGTGTGTGGCATTATCTTCCAGGTTAAACCATCCAGGGAGACCTCTCGCAGCCTGTTACACCCGATTATTGTAACAAAAAGACGAAACAACAACATACAACACTGTACCCATTTAATGAAAGCACTTGTGTCAAGTTCGCTCGGGTGGCGGATATAAGGGTTCTCGGTTCGTGAAAAGATGTCCCCCCCCCCACCTCAAATACCCTTTTGGCGACTTCAAGACGGCTTCACACGACAGGAACCTTTGGAACCCGCGTGGTCCTCCCAGTAACCACTGGAGCCGGGGGGGGGGTATACGAGGCAGGCAGAAAGCACGCGTGTTGACATGTATTAGATTTACGGCGAATGGACACGCAGTCACACGAATACAACAACCCCCAGCCCCCGCCCAACGCACGAGGTTCGCTGATCTACACAGACAAGGGGGGTAACAGTGGTGGGAGGTGGGGGGGGGCGAGAGTTCCGACATACAGGTGTAGTGAGTCAACCAACTAGGGCTGAGGGTGTGTATTGTGGATTGTCAGAAAAACGAACGCGAACGGATACAAGAGTAGGAAGTGTGATGGCACGGAAGCCATCTTTTTTGCTCTTCTAAAAACCGTCGGTAATTGAGCCTCAGAGATAGTTGGACGAAAAAAATTGGCACTCGTGGGCACAGGTATCAGCGATCCGCTGCAGGGCCCTTGGACGATCGATACCAGACCTATTTTTGGACTAGAGGTTGTTGCTGTTGTAGAGTCGCGTGACTCGGACTTGATTTAAGGATGGCTGGGTTGTCTCGGACACTGCGTTATATGTAGTTACTTTTCGTAGGTCAATGCTGATTAAAATCAATCACAAAGAGGGCGTTCAAAAGTAGTTACAATTGGCTAAGGGTAATCTCAAAAAGGACGTTTCCCTAAGAGAATCGCCGTAACTAAGCATGCAAGGTTACAAACGCACTAGATATTATCAGCGATTTACAAAAGATATTCGCATTAATGGCGAACCCATAGAAGGCTTCAATTGAAAACTAAAATTGACCACATAGCAGAACTGATTGAAATCGAGACTGGATGCGGGTGGGGTAGCCGGCGAGTCTCCCCTTTCCGCCATCATGTTTGGAAGACAGGTCACAGCAGACAGGGGGGTATCTACACTACTTCCAGTCGTCAACGTCCGAAATACGGCGCTGATCTACCACCAGGATCTCTGTTGCCTTGCAGGAATCACTTGACCTTGGGAAGACGACCTTCGAAGCAGCCAAAGTATGGTTCAAGTGGGTTAGAACTGTTTTTTTTCTGCAAGGAGCTGGGTGCTCGAATAATTAAAATGAATAAACAGTGCTAAAGTGTCCTTAACTATTGTTATTTTCGACAATCGGGTGATGTTGTGTGAAGTGGCCGGAGGCATATTACCAGCAAAATTCAAAAATGTGAATAAAAAATCATGGCTAAAATAAATGTGTGCATCTCTCGGTGTGCACTCAATTCAACAAAGGGATAAGTACACGCAATCGATTGACTTCACACGAGCTACGAACCGATTCAGGTGGTGCCAGTAACACACACACACACCCAGGATACAAGTGATCACACTTTTTTTTCAAACGTCCGCAATCATAACAAATCAATTACGGTACATCAAATATCGATTCAATTTGCAATTCGCTAGCTTTAGGAAGCTTGTACCACTGGTGATAGAAGCAGCAGCAGCAGAAGTTTGCGCAGTTTAGTCAAATCGCCTCTTTTGTGTGCCGACATTTCTGAGAGAAAAAGGAAACAATCGCAAATTGTCCGGAGGACCTTTGGTTTACCTGCTCCTCTTGAGCGGCGATGGGCTATCACTCATGCCTTATTTATACATTTCACGTAGGCATCCCAATTTGCCGATCTACAAATGGACCAATCAATCGTCGTTCGTGTGGCTATCCTGCAACTTCGTGGTCGTCGCATGAGGAGTCTTTGTGATTCCGAGGTCAAGTGCGAAGTTAAGGGCAACAGCGATTCGGGCCGTTGACGTCTGCTGGCGCAGATACCTCCACCGACCCGTCTACCGGGACTGGGACCCGCCTTACAATCACGATAGTGGGAACGGGAGACTCACTCTAGTTCAGCCCAACTGTGAAGCCGTTTACCAAGTATGGAGCTCCCGGTGAGACGCGATAAACAACGAGGACAAAAGCCACCACTACCCCCTCTCGTGATAATGAAACACCAAAAAAGTAGCATCGGACAAAGTGATTGACACAAACTAAAATGTCCGCTGGGGGGAAGGTCATCTAATGTGCATGACGTGGACAGAGACTAACAAATTTCGCATGAAATTATTCGAAAAGGTCTACGATAAGGTGGGAAAGTCAGTCAAATTGGACGAGGGGGTCGATTTGAGCGTTGGCTAGAAGATGTCCTCCAGCCTGCTTAAAAGGTGACGAAAATGACGCGGAAGTGACTGACCCGAAAAACCGACAGGGGATTAGAATACGATCGGTTTATTTACTTCAAATTGCCCCCACAATAGGGAGGATGACTAGGCGCGCGTTGTGGATGAACCAATTTCTGCCAATCATAGCCCTGCTGGTGAGTTTTCGTTTGAATTGCTTGTGGATCGGCGTCCGCATCATTAACGTATCCCATCAATGGGACTTTTGAAAAAAAATGAAAATGAGAATAAAGGCCATAGAGGAATGAATCGCCCGCCCAATCGCTTGCAAGTTCATGTCACTCGTGCCGCTGTGTGCATCCCAAGTTTATTGCAAGTACATTTTAATACTGAACCTGCCTTAATCCCCGGTAAATTTAAGAATTATGGGAAGGACCTCCAACTATTGCGAGCTCCTCGGCCTAGTTGAAGCGCACGCACACTTCTCAACCGTTTGATTGATATTACTGGTGATGCTTTGCAGAAGTAGTCGACCATAACTACAAAATTAATGTCTTCACTTATCTGTATGGCTGTGGTTTTTTTGGAAATGCAATGATAACGAAACTGGCGTGTCATTCGTTAACCGGACTGAGTGTTGATTTGTTTGAGATTCAAAAATCACACCAATCCGGGCTGAATCAAGTAAAGAAAACACCAGGAATTTGACGCCCGACTATCTCTACGCCCATCGAACCATGAGGGAGAATAGATAAGACGTTCTACCAGCGGCTGAAAATACTCCGGTAAATGTATCCCCCACTCCTCCAACACGTGTCAAAGGCAAGTCTTAGCGTACCTTGTTATGGGTAAATAAAAGGCAAACAATCGCTACCTTTTACATGCTTGACTCCATTTCAGGCGAGTACTATTGGCCACTTACTGGCCACTGTTATAATTGCACATCAAAGCCACCCACCTTCCCCCGAGATCCAATCGCGTCTCAAGAGGGATCATTAATCCAAACCACCAGCGGATCTTCCCCCACAATTAACTGCGTGTGTGGGGGTGGATGGGTGTCCTGATGGGGTGAGATGAATGGCCGAGAATGCGTCACTATGCCGTCTTTTCGTTTTGTCGGTTTCTGCGACAACCCCACACCACTTCACCAATGCATCCTCGATGCCAAAACGGACGTCGGTGGGAGGGGACTGAAGTAGACCGCGGCACCAGCGCTATCAGCCAGGACATCTGCATTCGGCTTGGTCCCACGAACATGATATGAATCATTTACCAAGGAACGCTGTCTGGATGGCGCAACTGGAGTATAAAATTACGCGAGAAGGAAGAGTAGAGATCTTCAAAGGTGACCTAGTAACCGACCGGGATTCTACTCCGACCTACTACCGTATTTGGAAGCGTTTGCATCCGCGGGACTACGCGCGGCCCACATAAGTTTCCCCGCATATTTAGAGGTGAATAAGACGGTTTGACCATCTAATTAACGTAAAAATAGCGCTTCAAAATGGAAAGGAAACGACCATTAGATTTGTAGTTGGCGTGCCGGTGAGTTGCCGAAAAGAACAAAAGCTCACAGATGAGGGTGCCAGTAAATGAACCGATTTGTCAAGAGAGAGCCGCACACACGCGTCCACGAAAAATACCCGCCTCTTGGAGATTATCAAAGCCGATGGCGAGGAGGTAAGACCGCGGTCTCGGTCGCCGATTGGCAGACACGATCACCACAACTCAAGGTTGTTCGTGTGGGCAGGGGGTGTTATACACGCGCCCATTTACCCCAGCGGAGATGCTGACCCATCTAACAAAACCGCAAATTTGCGCGGCCATCTCCTACAAGAGGATAGATCGGCTACTTCATGATCGGCTCTGCCATGAAGATACTCGGGAATATTTTAACAGGTGGCGGGGTCAACACAGACCCCCTCCGTTGTCGCCTGACCTGGATGTCGAATTCAGGTACCTCAACAACTGAGCGAGGCTGTTGAACTACGGCATGGCGGAACGACTACGCGAAAGGAGAAAGGCGATTCACATGGATTCAAAACGAAGCCCCAACTGAACCAGCTCCAGAAAATAATAGCAAAAAAAACAGCACCCGGACACATTGGAGGACTTAAGGTGACAAGAACTGGAGCGATTTAAGCGTTTTCACGTCTGACTGTCCATTATCAGCGGTCCTGTTGGAACACGGAGACGGTCAGGGGCGGGGTGTAGAGACCAGCTGACGATTAGAGGTGGATACCTGCGCGAGACTGCTCCACCCCGCTGTAGCCTGACTTGGGCGTCGAATTCAGGTACCTCAACAACTGAGCGAGGTTGCTAGCCTGTCCACGTGGAGGTACTAGACATCTTGGGTCAAGCCCGCGTAAAAGCAGTTACAACACCGCAGAAATCGCCAATATTGCAATGAATGTTTCCAGTATAACAGGGTAACCCTCCGAGTCTTTTGCTGGTATCCAATTAATTTTGGGTCAAACTTTCCCCACCTCAGAGAAGCCCTACATTACATTAAACTACTGTAGACCAACAGAAGGCCACGGCTTCCATGGACTGGACAGTACCCGCGTGCTCTCTGGAACGAATCCACAGGCCTCTTTCCTCTTAGGGTGCGGTCCTGTAGGTTTATCTAGGTCAATCCTCGCGATATTGCATTATTTATGATCTCTTGAGTGGACTTATTGTAACCAGGGAAGCCCTATACCAGGAAAACGCGTAAACAAGATCATGGGGTGAGCAAATCGCGTTGAAGATGCCAGTTAACCATTGCGCAACTCCTATACAAATCATTCATTTGCGAAAGCCTTGATACTCCAACTCGCAAGTAGCCAATCATATCTTCAGAAAACCAGGTATCTGTTTTCTGGTTTCATAGCAACGAAATGGAAAAAATGGGCGCATACTGTTCCCCGCGATTTTTACCCTCCGTAAAGGCTTTTTACCTTCGCTCCCAAGGGACCGCTATCAACCGTCACTCCGTTCGTTATTCACTCATTCCAGGCTCATATTATTAGTTAACCCCCCCCCCATTCAAGTTTATGCAAGTGTAAATCTCTTCGACCAATGCGTAGGCCATACCGTTCAATACCCACAAAGACGGCGGCACATTGCAATTCGGTCAGTCCTTATTTGTCCCGATTTTTTGTTGAAGAACGAACTAATAGAGACATCTGTCAATATAGCCTTATTGATTATAATATTTTTTTATGCTGAACGTTTTGGTTGCCTTGACCATAACAACGCGCTTACAATTTAAAACAAGGTTGCACAAAGACACGCTCACAATCCTCACAATTAAGGAAGCAACAAGTACAACTCCCCATTTGATCACCCGATAGCCTTGAGGCTGTGGAGACTGGGGACAATGCAGCAGTAGCAGCAGGATCTGGGTTATCGTTGACCTAGAGACCACATCCAACTTGAAAATCGATACCTAAAAACCGCGACAAGACGGCTTAGTGGGGCGTTGCTACGCGTTGTCTGTCCAGACCAAAACCCCGTCACTTTCTCATCATGCGATCATCCACCCTCTCTCTTTCTCTCTCCAATAATGAGTTCATTTACCAGCAAACTAGGACCCGGGTCCTTATTCAACCAATTAAATGTCCAAGACAACGCCTGCCACCAGTCCTTGTCGTGGGTTCATTTTCAGTGCAGAGCCCGAGAATCCCCCGAAGAAACGAGGACACAAATGAACCAGTTCCAGCAAATAATAGTCAAATAAAACAGAACTTAAGGACTTAAGGTGAACAGAACCAGAGTGATTTAAGCGTTTTCACGTCTGACTGTCCATTATCAGTGGTCCTGTTGGAACACGGAGACGGCCAGGGGCGGGGGTGTAGAGACCAGCTGACGATTAGAGCTGTGTACCTGCGCGAGATAGCGCACACAGGTATAAACACACCGTCGAGAGACCCCGGTGACCATGGGTACCGAGAATGAAGAGGATATGAGCGGACGCGGATGCACACACGCTCGCACACGATGACACACTGCCATCCCCAACCCCCCCAGGCGAGTGTAAACAACGACTCCACCCACCAAGGTTACTCAGATTTCGAAAAAAAACAGCTAAGACACCAAGCAGGCCGAATGAAACTCAGCACCTGGTGGCTCTGAGGGAATTCAAAGGACAACAGCAATAACAAACTACGCACCAATTGTTAAGGGATGATGTCAATCGTTTTAGACCAAAACAGGTTAAAGACACATTTCAATTCAATTTGTCCGGGATACCTCCCACTAGAGGATAGACCGACTGCTTCATGGGGGTTTGCCATGAATACTTTTACAGGCGGAGCCGTCGCCAGTGCCACCCCTGTCGGCCTGACCTGGGAGTCGAACCCGGGTCCCTCACCAACAGAGTGAGGATGCTAAGTGCTATACCAATGGGGCCGTATTAACCAGACGGGCGGGTAGCACTGGTAGATGATACCATTTTTCGCCCGGACGGTCAAGCACCAACCAAACGAGCCATGGGAAGGAGGCGAATTCAAATATCTGCGGCCATCTCCCGATAGAGCTTGTTTCCAGGAAAACGTCCGGGAATATTGCAAAGGCAGTGGCTTCCCCAGCGACACCAGTAACACCGCGGGTGCACCCGCAGCCAGTCGACCCCACGGAGGGACGAACGAGGGCCACGGCAGTCTAATTTCGGTGATCGCACGAGAGCGGATGTTTCCACGCGGTATGGTGGCTGCTGGCGCCATGAAAACGATCAGGCCATGTGCCAGAGCGGCTGACAGACAGAGCCACCTCCCCAAAGACCTTTTGGTGTAGAGGGGGGGCGGGGGGTGATGGAATGAGACGCACCCAATTTGGCCTGGGAGACGAGGGTGGAGTCACCGAATATCCGGGTGATGTCCTCCGACCGGTAGGTCGCCAAACGCGTCCGGACCAAATAGATCTAACCAAAAAATAAAAATAATTATGGCATTTTTTTCAATTACCCATGGAAAAACAAGGCCCCAGTGCCGTAAGTGAAATAAAAAGCCGAACATTGCGGTCACCAGGATAATATTGTGCGCCAAAAGGGTCACACGGAGGCCGGATAAAATAGGGGAATTTCCCCGCAGTTTGAATGGCGTAGGGAAAATGCGAAATGTCCGTCCATAATCCGGCGACTTAGGGTGGCCGCGGCCACTTCCGACTCCTCTTCCGGTGGCACTAGGGACACGGATGGAAATGGCCTCCACAAAACCGGTCTATCCTTTAGCAGGAGGTAGCCGCAAGAAAAATTGCCGGGGGACTACTGGTGTGTCTATTTCCACACATGTATAGCCCAACCCCCACGCCGAACACGCCCCAGTTCCGTCGTGGTGGCAAAAAGAGATGTCCGCGGGCCAACCTGTCTTCCTAGATAAACGATCGGACAAATGGGACAGCTGGCTAAAACTCTGCGTTTGAGATATTGAAATAAGAGGAAGGGGTTGGGATGCAGAGTGGGTAGGTGGGACAACGGTCGCCGGGCCATATGGCACAAAATGAGTCAACTGCCCGTCGCCACGGGTGCTGTCGGGACGAGAGGCTGTTCACCCTTCCAAAAAACGGTCGGCTGCTGTGGTCTCATTTTACGTCGACTAGACACGACCCTCCACGCCCAGGTTGGCAGTGGCGAGGAACTGAAAACGTGGATAGGTAGAGTGAAATCGGATTTCAAAGCGGGCATGGGGCCTCTGGGCTTGCTGTGAGTCTATGGAATGCGCCGCAGGAGCCAGAACTGCTCCAATCACAGTGGACGGGCAGTTGACACTCCTGAAATCTCTTCACTCCATAATTTTGCCTCGAGCTCAAAATCTAAATTCCTCGGCGTTATTTTTAACAGTCGGTTATCATGGCGTGATCAAGTGGATGCCGTCTTCGGTAAATGTCGTCGCCTCTGTTTCTTAGTTCGTCGGTTCAGGAGACTCGGTTTAAGCTCCAGCCGTATAAAAACCTTTGTCCATGCCTGTATAATTCCCCTTATTGTATATTGGTCCCCGAAAGCTTTTTAAAATAATCTCGTTTTCTAGAGGCCTGTCTATTCTCTCCATTCAAGAAATCATCGTTCAACGCCATATTCACAAATCGCTGCTTATATTTTAAGTGACCCCTCTGATCAAGTTTATCGAAGTGTAAATCCCTTCGACCAATGCGGTAAATACCCACAAGAACGGCGGCATATCGCAATTCGGTCATTCCTTATTTGTCCCGATTTTTAGTTTCACCGGAGCAGGTGAAGTAGCAACAAAACGACAATTTTTAAACAGTCTTGTTTTATGCTGAACGTTTTGGTCCTTGTGACCTCAATAAAAACCGCTACAATTATTGTTATTAAGTTGTACGCCGGCCCATCTTCCTACAGGAGATGGCAAAGCAACCAAGCAAGAAATCCGCAAATACAGAAGGGGCGTCGCTCCCAGCAAAATCACACACTAGAAAACGTAGATAGTCCATCCTTGAACGGCTTTTAAACACGAAACAAAGCCCAACCCTCGCACCATCGGACACTCAAAATAAGCCGTAAATCACGGGCGCCTTACAACCCCCCCCACCCCGACAGGGAGCTTCAACATATTCACCAACTGGATTAATAACCAGTCGATTTGGACTGGTTAAATAGCAGGCAAGTGGATCAAGGGACACGCGTGTGACGCATGCAAATGTGTAGTGTGATATGGCACAGAGCAAATACTAGGCTTTCCAGAGGAGTTTGGACCAACGCTGTTTCCATGTAGCAATACTTCATCCAGGAAGACGTTTCAAACCTGATTGGCTGTTAAATATTTCGTGACAGATAGAAGGTCAATAAAGTTACAATGGCTTGTGAGGCAGACGTTTGTATTTGTTTAAATGTGTTGAAAACGAAAGGCGGTTCGTTCGTAAACCGGACAGCGTGTTTGCATGTTTGAGATGTCAACGGCAAATCGATCTGGGCGAATCAAGGAAAAAACAGCAGGAATTTTAGACACGACAAAGCGAAATATATATCGGACCACGAGGTAGAATATATAAGACATCTAAACGTGGCGGAGAAACCTCTGGCCCACTCATCCCCATTCCTTGTTATAGGTAAACAGAATTCAATTAATTGCGAAATTCAGCAACATCTCACCCTTTTTAAAGAATTAAAAAAATTCCAAAACGAACTAGGAACGGATATCGACCTACATGTTTGGGAGCCAGCGTTTTGATGAGATCGTGGGCATTTGCCGCGGCATCGGCGTGATGAAATAGCGTGATCAGCGCGGATTGGGTGTCATGTCGTAGAGGACCGATCAGCAGAGAGGAATACGTCTTTGGTACGTGTGATAAATCTGGGTCGAAACTGCCGTTTACCAACCTCAACACATCAGAGGCACTACGAAGGACGGCTATGACCAACAAACACGGCATATTAAGGTAAATTAATGGACTACTCATATATATTAGTACGGCTCATTTTAAAAGCAAGATGTTAATATCGATATTTGGTAGGCGCGTACAGTATAATCTACGCTCATTTTTAGAGATACAATAAGTTTTTAAACAGTAGTAAAATATAACGCAATTTATTAGGGTACCGCAAATGGGAGATGTGTTAATGGTAATCAGAGTTTTTTTCGACCATGTATTAACTTGACCGGACTTCCTCCCCGGAGCGAGTAATTACCGATGAAGATTGTTTGGACAAATGATGCTTTGAAATTGTGTAATACTATACCGATGGTGTAGAGGTTAGAATTCTCGCTCCATTGGTAAAGGACCTGGATTCGATTCAAGGTCAGGCCACAACGGTTGGACTTTGAGACGCCACCTTTTAACACATTCCCGAGAAACTTCAAGGTAAATCCCCAAACCCATACGCAAAAATACCGATATGGACTGTGGTTTTCCTTTACAATAAGTACACATAATTTAAATAACAATATAACCATCTAAATAATGAGAATCAATGCAACTTACGAGAAGCGACATCTGTACACGGCAAGTCGCCACGACTTTCATCTTCAGGAGGGATTTTAATGTAGTCGCAGATATCGGAGACAAGCGATAGGAAATCATAGTTTAGAGAGCATCGATTATTCGGCGAAAAGTCGTGAATGGACGAATAAGTACAATTAAACGGCTCTAACCCAGCCGATCGAAAATGATCTTGACAAAACGGTTATCAAGACATCCAATGAAAAGATACCTGAAAGTTCTGGATAGTATAACTGATAAGGCGCAAAATGAACCATATTGCTGGCTTCTATTATGGGTTCTGAGGCACATGCCAAGAAGGCGGTCAGATTTTTATTATCACGAACCCGAAACTGTTGACAGGCAACAACAATTGAACAGTTTTCACAGTTTCGAATGAAAACACTAAGCGAATTAATCACATACGTATACGGGTACCTTGTTTGAACGGGGCCCAGCATAAACGTGCAATTGCTACAGTCATCAGCTGTGAGTGTATTAATGTGATCAAAAAGATAAATACACGAATTCTAAAAATACAAATAGAAAAAATGCGTACTTTGCAATTCCTTATTATGAACTGTTGACCATTGACAGCTCCAGGTAATCTGCCACAAACATCGTTGGATTTGTCACAAATAACAAAATCTGATGGATTAATAACAGTTCGCTTCTCCCTGAATTAAATATAAACAAGAAATAATAAAAACCAGGAAAACGCCGCATTTATTTTTGTGTTGTTATCGGATTTTCGATTACGCCTAGAAAAACTAGATATCGCAGATCCCATTCTTCGTGTAATTACCCACGATTTTCATACAGTTTACGACCTTAAAGAACACATGGTGCAATCCAAGGTTAAATATTCCTTCTGTTTAAAAACGAACTTATTTTTTCTACTTTTGTACGACAAATATTACCACTTAACATTGTGGCTTTTCAACGGAACGTGAGTTTTTGCAGTCATAATGAGGTTTATTTTATCAGATAGTTGATTCCTGAAATAGAAAAAAAATGTAGTTTAATAAAGGTTGCTTTTGTTAGAAGCATCAATAAAGTATTTAAATGTAGGTTCACTCTCTTTTAAAAACTGCTCAATTTAAACTTTTCGGCGTGGTCTGTCTACTATAAATTATTCTT
Organism: Proteocephalus fallax; assembly: GCA_028672205.1. Classification (NCBI taxonomy): domain Eukaryota; kingdom Metazoa; phylum Platyhelminthes; class Cestoda; order Proteocephalidea; family Proteocephalidae; genus Proteocephalus; species Proteocephalus fallax. The sequence goes on along the minus strand of JAPUBX010004010.1, from coordinate 617,042 downwards.
TGGGATATCAATCACATATTTATGCCAAAGAATTAAGTATGCTTCCGTCAGGACAGAGGTCGCGGCGCTAAGTCCAATGCGGTGGTGCCCCTAGTTGCATCAATCTGAGCTACTTAAAATAAAAAATAAGGGTCTTTTGCTATGCCGTCAGTGCTGTTGAATACGTTTGGGTTTATTGTTCATTCAAGTTCTCTTCAAAACGGCAAGCCTGTGACAGTCTGTATATTCTCCAATCCTCTACCAAATGATATCTTTTATTTCTTCAATTATGGATGAATATTGTATTTTACTGTGCGGTAATCATTAATTCTGCGCCCATAAGCCAATTTCTTTCACTTGGTCTCAATACCTTGGTCAATCTTCTAACGCGCGAAGGGAATCTTCTTTGCCACATGTTTATTTCCGATTCTTCTCTGTATGCATGTCGTAAACGTGCACCGTTAGCGTAGTCTTGTCACCGCACTGTCGTTGAGCCACCAAAAATATATGGCTATGATAACCAAAACTCTTTACGTTGTCCCAAAATCCGTTCATACTGCCACCAGAACCAGTGCAATTTAAGAGATGTTGTTTGAACAACCGACGTCAACGTTTTCTCGGATTCCGAGTTCGCTAAGAAAATAGACTATATAAATAGCTCCGATTCCTACCCGCTAACAAATCCTCTATCTTCGAAATTTGGGTTGGCCTCAAGAGCTCCACATCGACTGGTCTGGACGGGCTCCCACCCGTGTTTTTGTAAATCGGTCACCGTGAGATTTCTCCGATTATCACCCAACTCAATAAATATTCGTCAGTAGAATGCTCTTTTTCTTCGGAATAGAGAGATTAGACCTATCGCCTACTCATACGTCTGGTTGAAATTGATTAAGAACCACCTACTCTCTAAATTGATAGGAAAGCTGCTTAATTGGCTTCAAACTTATTTCTCGAACCGACGGTAACACGCAACTGTCGAATACGAAGCCGCCTCCTCCAATAATTGTGGTGTGCTGCACGGCGCAGTGCTATCATAATTTTCCATTATTACTATTAAAAATGAAGATAAGTCTTAGCTACACCCACGATGCTCCGGATTACTCTGTGTCGATGCATAATGGTTGCTTATAATGCGGAGACTGAGAGAACTGTTTGAGACACAAAATGGAACATGGAATGATGCATTTTAAAAATATAAAGGAGTTTGAAGTAGATTAAAAAATTTGGGAAATCTAATTGCAAAAAACAGAAGTTTTATTCAGAATAAACCACCATGGTTTAAATTTTTACACCAATGCCGTAAAGTGTTTTATGTGATATTTGCTTTTCGGCTTGACTGATTGGCTGATGTAAATCAACAGAGCCACGGCGTTATAGTCTTTTATTAAAAAAAAAGCCGCTTGATTATTATTCGATCCCTAGAACTAACATTAAACGCTCTCGTTACTACGTTATGAAAATCGCTAACGTATCCATACGGAAATCGCGCGTTTACAATCTTCATTGTTTGCCACCAACAAGCCATCATTTTTTTCGGGAACGAATTATGAAAATGCAATCTTTGCGTTAATCGTGCCATTTTAAGATTCCTATATATCGATGTGGGTATGTTATAAGGGGGCGTTTCCTACTTAACACGCATACACTATTTAACAGGTATGCAACGGTCACAAACACTTAACGCTATGGTCTACATTTAAAAATATCTTTCTTAAACACTGGCCACACCCATCCTTTTATATATATAATTAGCGTTTCTCTTTAATTAGGTCAAAGTCCGACAAAAGTTCCATCAATGTCGTTTAATTATCGATTACTAGAAGCATACTTTTTTGCACACCAATTCTATATTGAATGCAGCCACCGATCACACGGGCCAAAATACCGGTTTCTCAAGGTCTTCCTTGCGATTTAACTCTGGACGATTTATATTTTTCAAAATGACCTTCAGCCCAATATTGGTTGCTTAGTTGTTAATCACACACAACCCATTTCAAATCGTTCACCAAGTGCTCTGATTGGTCAGATCATTCTGATGAAATTTCCATGAATTTCTCTCCGTTTAATGTATCGTTCCTTAATTGATGCACGCCGGAATGCTGTTTGTCCAACAGACGAAAACTCGAATTGGTCTCAAATTGCCTTTGACCCCAACACTGATTTTAATAATGGTATATATTTGGAAGTAATTGAGTTACCAATTAAATATAAGGACATCTGCATCACCCATGAATGCTTTTTAAAAATTGCGTTGTGTACTTAATTATGACGCTCAACCCCTTAGGTTAACCCTTTCTAGAGAGTAACGATGATTCGAACACCGCACGAGAGTGTCCCCCCGATTACCACCAGGATACAGACACCATTCCAATGGGAATCCTAAAAACGCCGGCTGCTGATTTATCTAAATCAGGAAGAGCTCGGTCTCCATTACCTCTTGTCTTTTTCGCGGATGGTGTCATCCTCGGTTCAAATAAATTCCAGGAGTACAGTATCGCACCTAATCTGCAGTCTTTAGAGGTTAGTATTGTCATTGATAACCAAATCAACACAATGAATTATATTTTCGTAGAATTTCATCATATTTTAGGACATCCTTGATACCTCTTTGTTAGCTCAGCTACAGCAAGACTACCCAGATGGTGTTTCAGTAACGATAATTGACAGGCGTGGTGAATTTCATGACCCCAAGAGGGAGAAAATATCTTTACGATCCGATGAAAACTTTACAGGCATTGGTAGACGTCTAAATTGTCAAGAACCCGAGTTAACAAAAGAATCAGTACCCAAAAAATCTCTCGGCGACGTGATGTATGCTATCTATATTAATGTTTACTCGTATGATTGCTTCGCATTTATGTTCCACTGTAAAAAACACAATAAGCCGCAATGCATGCTTGTCGACAGTTAGTTATTTATTGCAAAATCTGATCTTTTTTATTTCTATCCAAATGTTCGCTGCAATAGAAGGCCTGTAAATTACGAAGTAACCGCACGAAACCTGCTCTCATCTCTTAACGGTCCTCTTCTTACATCCTCGTCCATAAAAATGACGCCAACCGATGATTCATCCATTGAAAATCTGGATAGACTAATCGAGGGTGTTTTGGCGGACTTAAATCGGACGACAGTCTCCACGGTTCAACTGAAGATTCTATCACCATCCGGAGAACGCGTTTATCGTCTTGACATTGACCCCGAAAATGACACAATAGGTTATATTTACAACGCTTTAGAGCGTTTTATTATCTCACCAAAGCCAGAGACATATCGGCTCGTGCGCTTGGACGATAACAGGAACTGCATACCGCTGGTTGAAATGCGAAAGAAACTAAAGAATGCTGGTTTATGCGGTCCTACTATACTTTACATGCAGTTTCTAAAGAAAAAACCATAATGTTGATTAAATATAAATAAAATCATCCTTGTTTGTTCTTTTGTCTGCTGTAATTTGTTGGTTACATGCCTTTTTCGCACATTGGTTTGACTTAAAGTGCCCGTGATAAGATTGTCGGAAAGATTGTACCGAAATATTTTGTAATTTATGGTATCTTTAATTTAATTAGCTACTGGTTCCGTGTTTTCAAACGCAGTTAATGGACAAATGTAGTCATAATTATACAAATCCATCGAAAATTTCCCTTACGTAAAGGGAACATGGACTTACCTCTTCATAGTTTCAATGTACTTTGAAAAGAAACGCTTGCATTTTAAATTATTATTTCAGTAGATATCAACTTCGTGTACCTTTTGGTAGATATAAACGATAATTACAGCAAATTTTCGTCCTGGATCAGTTATCTACTTTAGAAAATGGACTCAATGTTCAGCGTTGGCGATTTGTGTGCGCTGAAGAATTTAATATCCCCCGAAGATGCTTCAAGTGACGAAGAGAGGGTAAGTATCGTTGTTATAAATCACAATTTTGTTGTTTCAGCTTGCAAAGCCCACAATTCGAAACAACCCGGGCGAAATTGGCCAGAAAAAAAGGAAGAAAAAGGGTATGCACCAATACTTACAAAAAACAACCGCATCGGAAATTTAGTAAATAAAGAGGTGGTCAATACACCACCAGTTGATCCCAATGCAATTTGGCAGACATCAGAGGTTCCAGAGGCGCTGTATGTTGAAGATATCCACGATCCGAGGCCTCAGCCCGAGTAAGCTGGGTTTAAAATACCCTTCAGATGCGATTATTAATACCATCTACTTTAAACTAGTAAGTAGTTACATCGGCTTGCCATTGGCCTGCTTCAGGCGGGACTATGATTCGTTGTTTCAGGTACGAAATCCACTTTAAGCAGGATGTGAGTTCGGAAGACATGTTTCTGCAGATGGGTCCAAAAAACGCCACAACTGCATGCTGCGAATTCATGGTGGTAAGTTGGTGGCTAAGTCTGCCGACTCGAGGCGCATAATCACTTTAACCCAATTAATCATAGGTGAACGTTCAACTGCCGGGAGCCACCATGGAAGAAATTAAACTAGATGTCAAGGAACAGTTTTTTGACCTGCGAACTTCAAAATAGTGAGTTCCACGAGATAATATTAATAGAATGCTCATGATGGCACAAAATAAACAAATAGATTGTTGCGTCTTTGTACTACTACCGCTACTTTCCTTGTGCCTTTCAGTAAACTGGGACTTCATCTGCCTAACCCAGTGAAACCGGATAAGTCAAAGGCAAAGTGGATCCCTGGAAAATGGACACTGGAGGTTACTATGGAAAACGACCGAGAATTAGACTTTGTCAATTTCTAGCCCACCGAGACTTTTGAGAATAACTGTCGAGTTTCCTTGAGATGATTGAAATGTTAATGCACGGTGTTGTTTGAAAGGAATTGGTCTATTTTTATGGGTTCTAAAAACGGGCGAAAAGAATGGAGATATGAGCGGCTCGTTATTATGAAAATAGTAACTTTGGTAGTTAAGCTTCGTGCTCTCACCGGAATTCACTGGCGATCCAAAGACAGGGATGCTGTCGGGTGACGAGAAACGGCTGCTGTATCCTCCGGAATGTAACCAGCCTGAGCCCCACGCATGTTCCTTACGGTGTTGGCTAAATTCTGGCTGATACATCTGGTTTTGTGCCGCCCAGCCTCTGTTACTGGATTACAAACAGGCGCGGCGGCCCCCGGCTCATTTTTGGTGGCTTCACCTGAGCTGTCAAACCAGGGTCACTCACGAACCGAGCGATGACGCTAACCGCTGCACCATCGGGCCACCGAATAATACACAACCACAGTATTGGCTATCAACCATAGGAGTTACCACGTTCGGAATAGGGTGGATTTGTCGCCAAGATGGCACAAAACCACCCACGGGGCAGCTGTAGGGTGATTGGGTACGAATCAGGAGGAGCAAGCCAACAGAAGTTCTAGACACAAGAGAAGAAAGCGCCTTTTTGGGGAGGGGCAAAGAATAAACAATGGAGGTTGTATTCATGGTTAGAAGACGATGGATCAGCAATCTGCACGCCCGCAACACATGACCCGATCGCCTTTTTGCAAACCAAATATGACATTTCCTGCTGTTACCGCGACCGTTCAATATTTCCGAACTTGTTTTGGCTATCTTTATCACGTGATTGCCTTTTTCGAAACCGCAGATCTTTTATTAACCAGTGCTAACTGAATAACATGCAGATAAGATGCACTTCATCGTCTACAATATGCTAATATACCTGTTCAAACCGGTTTTACAAATGAAAGACAACGCATAAAAAAACCATGTTAAAAACGAGATAAGTTCGTCTTTAAAGTGAGTTGTATACACGATCGAGTAATTCCATCACAATCTACTCCCCATATTGGCTGGGAACTTCAGGTGCCACCCTTCACAAGACAAATTTCTGTTTGTTTAAAAGAGAGCTTATTAACATGTGCGCTATTTTAATAGACGGTTGCGACAATTTTGTATTCTTTGTCGATATGCATTGATTTCATTGGTTGACATAACAACCTTAGCTTCTTCCGTCCTGTCATTGGTTAATACACAAACTGGCACGCTAGGCTTCGCTTATGCAGACCAATCATCTGACAGTTTGCCGAAATGTCATGCTAAATCAATGGCTACCATTGCATAAATACAAAAGCCCGATTTACCAGCTTAACGATGCCGCCCAAGGTTGTCACCGGCAAGGCCGCCAAGAAGGCCTCCAAAGTCAAGGTAACCAAGGTCGACAACAAGAAAAAACGAAGGCGGAAGGAGAGCTATGCTATCTACATTTACAAGGTCCTACGCCAGGTTCACCCCGACACCGGAATCTCCTCGAAAGCGATGTCCATCATGAACTCATTCGTGAACGATATCTTCGAGCGCATTGCCGCGGAATCTAGCCGTCTGGCGCACTATAACAAGAAATCCACAATCACCAGCAGAGAAATCCAAACCGCAGTGCGTCTCCTGTTGCCCGGTGAACTCGCAAAACACGCCGTCTCCGAGGGTACAAAGGCGGTTACCAAGTACACCGGGTCAAAGTGATTGGCTATATAATGTCCTCTGTCAATATTACTGTCGTCCTTTCTAACTGCCAATAAATCGTTTCCATTTTGACAACTGCTTGTAGTCCATGATTACTGAGCAGTTGGCTTGCGGAGACTCGTGACTAATTAAGTGGTGAGGGGAATCGAGTTGATTAAACTGAACGCTAATCAGGTTCTCAGGCTCGCATTGTACCCCCAAGCCGGTCACTCATGCAAACAATCGCAATCGATAATGATGTAAAAAATGCATGATATATGGCAACAGTGAATTCAATCAATAATGTAACATATGCGACATTATTCGAGTGAACCTATCTTGGGTTCTATAATAGTGTGGTTGACTGCCACTGTCTCTAAACAACTAAACGCAGAAATAGGAGGATATTTCGAATACAAAATTCGAAAGTCAGGACCCAGGATCTTTAACCGACACTCCGATTCGAACTGGATACATGGTTTGTCGGAGGTCAGTTAAATACGGCAAGACGGTTTCACGTAGCGGTTAAATCATTTGAAATTGACTAAAGCAAACCAGTGACACACCTGGATACAACGAGGCCCCAAGGTGACGTCATTGTTTGCCGTACACCACGTGGCCTATACCGATAATAATAATTATAATAATTGCAGCGGTCACGAAGACCGATGAGACTAAATAGCTGTGGAAATAATGATGGAAATGTACGCAACGAAATGGGCATAGAGAGACTGTGACCTTGAGTTTTACAACCAGGTCAAACCACAAAGAAAATCGATCGCAGCCTTCTGCTCTTTTAATCCAGCGTCTTAGAGGCTGCCGGTTGGTGGAAACCGGTCGCATCATCGTCCGGATTTGTGTTGGCCAATGTCAATCTGAAAAAGGGGCTTTAATTTCGAGTTACTTTTTCAAATTCAAAGTAGACACCCATTTTGAATGGAAAATTATCATATTTTTATTTACAAACATAGTAGACGATCTACAATTTATGAATGATAAAGAAATATTACAAATTATTCCTACTATAAATCACCATTCATAATTCGTAGACCACCTACTATATGTGTAAATAAAAGATGATAATTTTCCATTCAAAATGGGTGTCTACTTTGAATTGGAAAAAGTAACTCGAACTTGAATGACATCGAGCGAAGTTCGAAGTTGGTACCTTGCAAACTGACTATGAAACAAGCAAGGTGTCGGAAAGGGCCGATGCATTGTCCCACAAGACAAAATACACGAGTCCGTGCATGAAGACTGCGTTCACACCTCCTGGAATTGATCCTTTATCTTCGAGGTCATGTGGAACCTGGACAAAACAATTAGTAGACGAGACGATCCACAAAAAAAGCATACCAGAGGTTCAGCAACATCAACAGGGGTCACATGGCAAGCCGTTATCATTTTTTGAGTTAATTTTCTTACGCCAATCGTTTCACGGAACAAGTCAATCTCGGTGAACTTAATTATATCCATTGTTGATTCCGCTTGAATCATTTAAGATAAATGCTACAAAACCATTATTTGCTATAAAACAAATTTTATTTTGCATTTCCTCATCTCTTATTGATTATAATTCATTTTTTAATGGGCTAATTCCCTCTCTTAATTGGTGTTAAGTTTTTGTCAAGTAACCACGTTCATAATCTCACAGAGACAGACGACAATAACTCGGCGATTTACATTTGAACCCGAATATAACTCGGAGTTCAACACGTTAAGTATATTTAACCCCATCCGAAGGTGCGCCGTTAAAGTATGTTACTGTGATAGTATTGTATGGAGGGTTGAATTAACCCTGAATGTATAATAGACGAAGTGTCTGTAATATCGGTCTAACTCAAATAGCCAACCGAGACCTTTAACGAATAAGACACGCGCAGCAAGGAGAAATCGTATTCGTAAGCGTAACGTACAATATACGTCAGTATAGTAAAACACAATTAATAATTAAAGTTAGCAATCACCACATCCACCTGGGTGCAGCAGCTTCGATGGCATGCGGTAGTTGACCGGCGATTTCAAATCCAGACGCTCCTAGCGCCGAGGTAGAGCTTGCGAACATTTGTCTGGAACGGATGGAGTCGTATTAGCCGGATCAGCTGGTTCAGAAGGATGGGAATCAGTAACATCGAGGATAGTAACCAATCGATTTCCACTTCTCCCAAGAATAAGACCGCGAGACGGTCGTATATCATTCCCTTTGAAAAAGGTGACCTCTCCCGATCCAAAGCATTGGAACGAGTTTGCGCCCCTTGAATAACACAACCGGATTTTTACCAGTGGTTGCTTGATCAGCGGATTAACCGCCACATTATAATCGACAAAACGTCGGAATAGCTGGAAGAGTCTCTCTTCATGATCATGCCTGTTGACACACATGACAAAAATGTCATCTTGGTAAACTTCAATACCATTAAGGCCATCCAATATGCCATTAATGCACTCCTGGAAAATAGCCGGGGCAACATTTAGCCCAGAAGGTAGAAAGTTGTACCTGAATAACCCAAAGGGTGCATTAATAACTGTCAGCAAACTGGATTCGTCATCCAGTTGACTCTGTAAGTAGGCATCTTTTATATCAATTTTGGAGAAGACACTCGACCCCTTGAATTTATAGAGGATGTCTTCTGGTTCCGAAGTAATGCATGTCTTCTGTAACAATCGGCGATTGAGTTTCATCCTGTAATCACCACATATCATGGGTGTACAACCGTCAGATTTTATTGGTGTAACAATGGGAGTGGCCCATTGTGAACAGCTCACTGGAGTCAGTATATTACGCTCCATCAATTTGACTTTGGGAATTTTCATTCCACCAGTCACTCTGTTGCACTTTTGGACCAGATCTTTGAAATCGGAATCAACTGCCGGCAATGAATTGAAACTCAGTTGAAACTTGAGCTGCTTCATGACGGTCAAACCGATAATAGCTGGACCCGTCGCCGACACCAAGAATTTGCATGGGAATCTGGTGCCATCTCGGACAATATGAATCATACAGAAGCCAAGGATTTTCAATGAATGACCAGTGATACCAATAATCAACTGGTCGGTATTTTGTATACATGGAAGTGGACAAAACTTCTTCAATGTATGGATGGGAATGAGCGATTCCACAATCCCGGTATCAACAATGAAGGACAGCTTTTTTACATGTGAATTCATGAGTTTGTTGGAAATATGGTCACCGCTCTGACTGCTAGAACTCATCAGAGCCTTATCGGATATATTGTCCTCTGAATCGTTAGTAATCGCACAAACCTTGGATTTGCAGACCGATTTGATGTGGCCTATTTTGCCACAATTATAACATTTCGCATTCACATTGCTCCCGTGAATGCAATTTGCCACACGAATGACAAGTTTTGAATGAATTATCAGTCTTGGTTTTGCGATTTTTGAATATCCGCGTGTTTGGTCTCCTAGGGATAGATCTGGAGTGAAACACGGGATCTGGAATATGATAAATTTTTACAATGTTCGAGACATCATGGAATTGTTCGCATATAGCACGAACACTTTGGAATGTAGGATTCTTTAGTAATAGTAATTGTCTTTGGAGATTTGGATAATTGATGCCTGCAATTAAACGGTCGCGCAATTGCGTGTCTAATTGAGCTTCAAAGTTGCATTTTGCTGCCTGGGTATGAAGTAGAAGTATAAAATCTCGGATGATTTGGTCGGATTTTTGATAGTATGGAATATGCTCCGTTCAGCAGCCTCAAAAGCTATAGGCGGAACATGCTGAATAATAGCTTCCTGGATCTTTTTCACCAGAGCATAAGCATCTTTTCCAATTGCATTCAGAAAATAAGCCGCTTTCTTTTCTTCAGCGAGATTATCTTGGGTTATAGCCCAAATTTCGAAACGCTCAATATAGTCCGACACTTCTCGTGAAGTTGCATTTACTAATAAGGATTCGAGGTTCATTTTTGACATAGTTGCGACGCCAAATGTGATAGTATTGTATGGAGGGTTGAATTATCCCTGAATGTATAATCGATGAATTGTCTGTAATATCGGTCTAACTCAAATAGCCAACCGAGACCTTTAACGAATAAGATACGTGCAGCAAAGAGAAATCGTATTCGTAAGTGTAACGCACAATATACGTCAGTATAGTAAAACACAATTAATAATTAAAGTTAGCAATCACCACAGTTACCCTCCTTTGCTACATCATCGTTTAGTAACCGTAATCATTAATAAACCACAGAACAGTACGTGTATTCTTCTAAAGGTCTGGACGGTGGATTTAACATCCATGAACACGGATAAGTTAAAAAATATATAAAAGAAGCAGTTTAGCGTTGTCCGCGAGGCATGCAAACCCCCCGATAAATCAAGGTTGACAAACGTAGAATGGTGGCAGTCACTAAAAATCTAAATTAAACTAATACGGAACCGAAATATTGTTGGTTTTATATTTCTGGTCATACAATAAATATGACATATCATCTATTCAATAATTTTTTATTTCACTGAATACATCATTCAACGCTGATATAAATATTTTCTTTGCGATCGGCGTGTCTCGGAAGCTTTTCAAAACGCGTTTGCAGCTTATTCCTCGTCCAATAAACACCACAGGGCGACCCTGAAACGACCCAATGAACGTTGTCTTTGGCCTGACCAATAACTGAAAAGAATGAGTGCGTACGTGCGCGCGCGCGTCCATGAATGTGCGGTGGGCGTTAACGAGGGCGCCATCGGACCAATCGACAGGTCGCCAAGCACTTGCCCGGTCCATACTAGCGTTATTTACAGACTATTGCACACAAAGTGCAGAAAGGAAACGACAGAATTCTGAAATCATCTACACAACCATAGACATGCCCAAAGTCACGGTTACTGGATGTTTTAAGTGTGTGAAGTACGCCGTATTTGCGTTCTGCCTAATTGCCTGGGTACGTGATTTTGTGTACATTCGGGTTTGTATTTTTCTCTACGAAAATCTCGGGCCAGCTATGTTTGATGTAACCTTTATACTTCTATTGATTTTTGACCACAGTTAGTGCTTCAACAGTAAACCACATCAAACATCTCGGTACCTCAGTCCGGCCACTAATTCCCTAAATCCCCCCCCCCCAGGTATTTCCCAGTCAGTGTTCTGGAAAAGTGTTTGGGAAAAGTGGAGGCAGCTTACTTGGGTAAGCTACTTGACCCAATTTACAAGCTGCAGTGACTCTGCGTTCTGGTTCACTGCGCCGTCAAGGCTCCAAAAATTACGAACGCATTTTCCGAAAGTGACGTCTTCACAGCATTGCTAATCGTAAAATGAACGCGAACAACATTACGGATTTGATGTGAAACCAAAAGGATCTTCACAATTCACATGGAGAAATCGAAGACATTGTAAAGTTGCTATTTAGTGTGAATCATTTTTGGTTACGAAAAAAGGCCTAATAGTTGACAATGTGGTACTGAGGATGTATTCCATTCATGCAACGACCCTTTACGCAAACGTCGTTAACCCCGACATCCATGAGGCCGGCTCAAATTGCGAAATATCGAGTGACTATTTGACAATTTTCTTGAATACAGCTCCTTTACTGATAAACACCCCTATCGACCCAAATGCTCTTTATGGAGGCTTCAACAAAGACCGGCCGATTTGTTTTTTCGCATTGTTAACAATTGAAAACTCCACAGGCCCAAAATGCCATTACATGCCCATCTTCGTGCTATTATTGCAGTAATTGTTGTGCATATTATACATGTGATGGGTATGAAAATTGGTCGTAAAGGTTTTTTTATTGCTACGGAGCCGTTAACGTCGCTTCACCAACGCGTTAATGAAGTCCTACTGTATGCCCAAGAAAGTATTCACATAACCAGCAAGTTGTCAACGCACCATCGCATAAATGAGGCCCTCAAGTTGCAGCAACTGTCACCACCGGGATGTCTCTCTTTCAGATCCTTGGTCTGGTTGCCTTCATCTGGGGCATCGTGGCGCGGACGACGGGCCACTTCGGCCCCCTTGAAGCCCACCTCCCCGCCGTCACTGCCGGTAATTGACCCGCAACAATTGACCCGTACAATGCCTTGTCGGTGAAATCGGTAAAATAGGTCCTTCCGCTCTCTCTTTTTCCCAAGGGGCCAATATTCTAATCGCCGTGGGTTTCATCATCATGTTCATCGGATTTCTGGGCTGCTGTGGGGCCATCCGAGAGAGCCAGTTCCTCCTGATGGCTGTAAGTGTGTGTGTGTGTGTGTGGGTGTGTGTGTGTGTGATTTTGCTAATTTTAAATTGCCTGAGAGCTTCATGGGACGACTGCTGGACAGTGACGTGAGAAGTCCACAATTGGTCAATGTATTGAATAAGCTGTGGCCAAGGGAATGCCAACGAGGAATGCGTCAAAATCAATCGGTCGACCCTTTTGCCACGAGGGTAACAAACGAAACAAAGGGTTAGAGAAATGTGTGATGCTCCAGTCGTTGGCAGGACATTTAGGAGATTTCTTCTCAACTCTGTCGGTAGAGGGAGGGAGGGGGTGGAATTATGCTGCTTGTCACGTTTGCCTAGTCCAACACCCAAAAGGACAGTGTTGATGACGGGAAAACTGGGAGAAACATCAGCGTTTAACCGTCGACGAGTCAATGAATTTAAGGATTCATCGAAATTATAAATTTAGAGCAGAATTGATCACGGCGTTGTTGTAAACTATGAATAAAACATACAAATGTGCCAAATGATGTCTTCGTGAGTGCCAAGTGTCTGACACCCGGGTCGTCAATCGTTATACGCACGCCCATCGAGCGTAATTTCTGTATTCAGGGTTAAAGTATTCCAGTAAAACTGCACTTTTAAAGTTCACTGACCTACTGTGGCGTCACTGGTTTCCGCGCCGATCGATTCGACGCCAAAATGGTAGTGGTAAAAGTGGTTTGCGAGCGTTGGAAAAGTATTCAAAGGTATTCCTAAACGTATCCGCCTTTGTACTTTATTGAGATATTGACTTGTTGTTTGCATTTTGTTTCGATTTTAACTTCTCCAAAACCAGATGGAATCGAACCTTCATTAAAATAATTAGGGTCTCAGTTGCAGGTAAATTGATGCTATTCATGAAAAAATGAATTTTGCACGAAAATGGTTAGCCTCATTCAGCTACGAGGACTTCATACAAATTAACTCTTCGTGACCAATTGTCGCGTTCTCCAGAGCCGCTGGATGTTTTTCAACGTAAAAATGACAAATAAACAAAACAAATTATATAAAAGTGTTTTGGAAATTTTATAAAAAAACCCATGTATGATTTTTAAAAAGAACATTTATGTTAAATTGAGCGTTTAGTCTTTTTTCTCACGCGCAGTTTCAGATGTTCCAACCTAATTAATAGAAGTAGCTAAAACGGTCTATGTGAATGCACATGGAATAACCAATGTCGGCCAATACCCATTGAGAACGTTTACGCACACACCACCACCTTAGCCGACACGGCAGTTATTTGTGTCCTCTAGGATTCTCAAGTTCAGAGACGTCGTTAATGCGCAGATTGTGACCTTTCTTTCTGTTTTCGGCCTTTTAGTTCTTCTTCTCCATCTTCTTGTGCTTCAGTCTGTTGATGGCGGCCGGTCTGTGGGCCGTCGCTTGGCAGACGCGGGTAGGTGCTGAAGTGACCTTTAACCTCTGTCTTTTTAACCCGTTGAGAATCCTACATTATAAGGCGAACTACAAGGAATAAGCAGAATTCCACCAACCGGAAGACAGCAGAAAGTGGCGCGAGTTATTCAATCGAAAAGCTGGGGGCATTTAATGGAACGACGTGGCTGGTTTTAAATTCGGCTAATAATACTAATGGTATTCGCTTTATTTATGTCACGAGGACCAAAACGTTCAGCATCAAAATGTACAACAATGATAAGTTAACTCAAATAGAAGAAAGCAAATTAAACAGTAAACAAATATACTATACTAATATTTTTAGCAAGAAATGCAAATTTAAGACAAGAAGTGTATAAAGTTTGGCAAACGAGAAATGGCGGCTATTGAAGGCCCAATCCAAAATATACAATTTGACCAATATATGGTCAATATTAGGTTGTTCTACAGTGTCCAATGAGATGTTACTTCGATGATAATACCGCCTTGTGAAGGGATATGCTGACCGAAGGTCATATATTCAATAAATTGTCTCAAATGGAAAACGTACCAAAGAATTAACAGTTAACTAAAATCTGTTATACTTATTATAACTGCTGGTGCAAAACATTGCATCTCAGCCATGGTGAATTCAGACAATCAACCTTGAATCTTAAATGAGTAAAAATAAATATACCTAGGAACAGAAGATTTTTATTATTAAGTCGTGTTTGGAGTGTTTTTATTGGTTCTGGGTTGAGATATAATGGGTCAACATTATTATTGCTGTGTTGCCGAGGTGAGATCTTGGGAAATTACGACGCCAAATAATAATGCAATCGAATGCTAAAATTTTAGGCTAGAAGAAAACAGCGATGGCTTGGATAACAGCAGGAATTCGATTGGCGAAGATGGGATTAAACATGCATAAACGAAATCATTTTTTTCAAACAAATTCGGTAGCCTACAGACAAAATGGCGTAGCCCAGCGACATCTACCGCGGCGAATTCAGACAATAAAAGAACAAAAATATCGATTTCCACCGTTTACGCGATCACTATTTAGGCTATTAAAAAATGTTAGGGCTAATCAAATGAATTTCCGAGCACTATGCATATGGGTTATTAAATGGATATATTGACAGCATGCCGATAAATTTTCCCAGGCAAAATGATTGCTAGACTGACGCGCTCTTATAAGCGAGTGCGCTTGAATCCAGCGATACCTCGACAAGTGTGCCAGAATGGAAGGTTTTCCGATCGATGCCTCTCTCCTTCACACACACATTCCCCCTCTCAACCGCCCGTTAGACCGCTAGCGGGATAGAAAGGGCTGTTGGAGGTAAAGGTTGCATGTGCGCTTTGTCTTTTCGCCCACACAAAAAACGTGGATTTACGAAGCGTCTTCCTGATCCACCAATCCCAACGGTTGAAATTATTCAATAAGCTTCAAGTTTATGCAAACGTTTTATGGTCAAAATCATAGCCGAATGTTTATCTGGAAAAAATGCTTTTTAGATTCTTAGTGTTGTGAGTGTTCAATATTTCAGCTACCGATCTACCTGCGCATTTCCGTTGAGAAGCTGATAGTGAATTACAAAAGCGGTTCCGACCCCGATGACATTAAAATGCTCGACTATATTCAGAATCAGGTAAACGAGAAGTTGTTATTTTGATTGCGGGAGCTGTAAAAACTTTGCTACTCGTCTCTTTAAAGTAAGAGGGTTTTATTTCTGATTAGTTTGAATGCTGTGGATCGACGGGCATTGTCGACTTCCAAGGTTCGACACCGCCTGCCAGCTGTGGATCAACTATCCAGACGCAGATGAAGAGACCAGTGAGATATTAATTTCATTTTAAAACAGCTACAATCTTCCCAACCCTCTTTGTCTACCAATTATTATTATTTGTGCTCCAGGGTTGCCAACGAATGATCCTACAGTCAGGACAGGACAATCTCTCCACAATGACTGGGATCGGCATTGGATTCGCCGTTGTTATGGTTAGTGATTATATTCGTCTATTGTATTTGAAGACACGTTTGCACAGTAAATAGCACGTGTTTCGTTTGTTAACCACCGCCATACAACACCCACGGATCGTTACGGCAAGTGCGCGCCAAGACGTCAAGCTAACATAATGCATATCAATTTTAAAAATTCGAGAAGTCCACCCACGCGAGAACAGAATGGGTTCCACTTTTAGCAAAATTTTGGCGTACAATTAATCCTTCCATGATGTTCCACTTTATATGTGGGTCACCGAACTGTTCCTTGGGGTTAGCAACTCCTATTGCGAACTAGTTCCAAGAATTCAACAAACATACGGCTGCACGTTTTAGCACGAAGGGACGCCATCTTTGTCAGCTCAATTAACTGACGAACACGATACTTTGGTATCCCCGTAATAACGCGGCAGTATATTGTCATATTGTAGAAATTTCTGGCTCAACACTTGTTGACATTAAACTTGCTTATTCATTTTAGATTTGTGGAATGGTGTTCTCTCTCATGTTATGCTGCGCTTTGAGGGAAATCAACTAACCCGAGCAATACGTATCGGAACTATAAATACAGAAACGTCTACTTTTAACCGGTCGCGCCGTTTGTGATCAGCGATATCTCCATAAATTAGAGAAACAATTCTTCTGAGTTTCGATAGCATGTCTTCCGCCTTTTTGCCTGCTTATACGAACACACGTTCTCAATAAATTGTCCTTATTTTATTAGTATTGATAAGACAAAAGAGAACCGAGGGTAGTCACACGAGGCCCTCCTCTGCTGGAGGTTTCACACCAAATGACCCCATTAAGTGGTGGGACCAAATGAAGTACAACTTCGCAAAACAAGGTGTGAAAAGCACAGTTAAACGTACAGATAACGAGCTTACAATAATTATTCTTTAAAATATGTCACAGCAAACAAATATCGCGAAATCACAGATCAAAAATATGTTAGTCGGTCGAGTAGGTGATTACAGGGAGCGTAGGCGTTCCAGCTGAGCATCAATGACGTCTGAATCGGGTTCTGCCGTAGAAGTACCAGGCGCAATTGATCCTCTTGCCGGTGTCGGGGCTCCGGCGATTTTGGATGAAGTCTCGATCCCAAGCTCGTCAAGGACTTGTTGGACGACGGCATTCTCTTCATCCTCATTATCTCCCATGACATCAGCTAGAACGTCATCCATGGCATCTTCAGACATGGATAATTTTTGACTCTCCCTTGAAAAATCTTGCATGATTTTCGCCGTGATGGCAGGATCCATTTGCTAACGGAAAAGAAAATAACGGCGACGTTATAGGGCAAAGAAACAGAGGCAACAAAACAAAAAAACGCTTCGCACCTTATTCATCTTAGCCATAGTTACTGTGGTATTCTTAAGCGAATCTGCCATTCGCTGATTCGTTCCCATTAATTTTTGCTGTGTTGTAATTCCGCTCAATTTTGAACCCATTTCATATGTCCTTGCTTGGTGTTGACGATTCTGCACCAATTGCTTTGCCAAACTCACACAGGCATCCTTATTTCCACTAGCAGCAAGTTTCTTTATTTGTGACTTAATATTTAACTCTTCTCGTTGCAATTGTGCCCTTTCCTTTTCGAGGTCCCTTTGAGATCGCCGATTATCCCGTTCACTTTGTTTGATTTGTTGTTGAAGTTTCTCGCTATTTGACTTAAACATAGTTACTCTCAGTTGCATACAAAAGCACACGGATATCAAATAACGCGCAAATTATCCGAATTTCTATTGGACCAATATCAAGAAAAATAATTACTGTTTCAGATTGTGTATATTGAAGTATACGTTGACCTAGGTAACCTATATGCTGTATCAGAAAACCAAATGTAAAACAACCAAATGTTTATAGTATGAGAGGATGTTAGTATTGTAATTCGAAGACTTCGTGGACCAAAAATCAGAATGGCACTATGGCCAAAGACGAAGGTCGGGAATGAATGATATTGTTAATTATTCAAACAATACTGAGGGCCCGACCTGGGCCGAAAACGCCGACAAGGCGCGATGCTTAGCGACCGCTGCAGGCGAGTCCTGTCTGGACACACGTGGGACGTGTCGTGGTCAGAAGTGGGGGGCCGGCCAAGTGTCGTCGATGTAGTCTTCATTTATCCACGTTAAGGTCACTGAATCCGGTGTGGAGTGAGTTGGCTAACGGGTGCCAGTCAAATGGATGTCATGCGTCTTGAATAAATAAACACACCATTTAAGGTCACTACATGGCTCCCCCTTAGACTCTTCGTCGTCAGGGGAAGAGATACAATAAAGAGTTCCTTAACGGGACCATTACAAATAAAAGGAATCACAAGGGTGCAAAGTCAGCGAGGTTCAGGAGGGGAGACTGCTGTCAGGCCTCGTTGAAGACGGTAAATCGGTTGGATATTATATTGCGAAATTGACGAAGGAAAGGGGTTCGAAAGTACTTGGAACACGTTCAGAAAACGTTCGTGTCGTTCGACGCGAGTTCATTACATCGTAGCAGGGTTGACGCACGGATTGACCAAAATCGGGCGAGGATGGCACATTATTGTAAAAAGTGTTTCTATCGTTGTCTGAGGTGAAGATGAAGAAACTCATGTAGCCTGGTTTTCGTGTCTACCGACACGAGTCGTATGCGTCGTAGCATGGTTGGCGTTCGGATTGACAAAACGTGGTTGAGGGTAGCATATAATTGTGAGAAAAGGGCTTCTATCGCTGTAGGAATATCTACGCAGAATTCGCCCTTGCGTACGATGAAGAGTGCTACTTCACGTGGAATTCGTGTCTATTGATGCAAGTCGTATGCGTCGTAGCATGGCTTGCGTTCGGGTTGATTAAAAACGGCCGAGGCTAGTGTTGGCTTTCGTGAATACCCATGCGAGTCATATGCGTCGTAGCATGGTTGGCATTAGGATTGACATAAAGCGGTGAAGGATAGTATGTGATTGTTTGAAAAAGGCTTCTGTTGCTGTGAGGTGATTAGCGCTGACGGATTCCTCACGGAAGATGAAGGGATTAATATCACCTGACTTTCGCGTCTATCGGTGCGAGTCGTATGCGTCGTAGCATGGCTGGTGGTCGAGTTGAAACAAAGCCGTCGAAGAAAGTAAGTAGGGCACTTTCAATTTCACAATGAAATATTATCATGTTTCAGTCGCAGATGGCTGATGAAAATAGATTTTAGTGAGAACGTCGTCTTTATGGCGGCCTATGGTTTTTCACAGAAGGACATGGGCAAAACGGTTCGAAAATGTAAAATCGGATGAATATGTTCAAAAATTACGTCGATCATCGCAGATCAGAAGATTTGCTCCGGGCATGATATGCTCGCCAATATGGTAATTCGAAGACTTCGTGGCCCAAAAATCAGAATGACACTATGGCCAAAGACGAAGGTAGGGAATGAATGATATTGTTCATTATTCAAACAATACTGAGGGCCCGACCTGGGCCGAAAACGCCGACAAGGCGCGATGCTTAGCGACCGCTGCAGGCGAGTCCTGTCTGGACACACGTGGGACGTGTCGTGGTCAGAAGTGGGGGGCCGGCCAAGTGTCGTCGATGTAGTCTTCATTTATCCACGTTAAGGTCACCGAATCCGGTGTGGTGTGAGTTGGCCAATGGGGTGCCAGTCAAATGGATGTCATGCGTCTTGAATAAATAAACACACCATTTAAGGTCACTACACAAGCATGGTTTTAGTTTTGGATAGGGCCTTTCAATGGCCGCCATTTCCCATTTGCCAAACTTTATATAAATCGTTGGTTAAATTGGCCTTTCTTGCAAATTTACCTTGATATTATTTCTTTTATTATTCTTAACGTATTGGGCATTTAATACGTAGAATCGACACTTCCTGTAACATTTTTGTTTATTGTAAATTGTAATGCTGAAATATTTGGTCCTCGTGACCTTAATAAAGCGATTATTATTATTATTATTTAGTTCAATATCCAAATCGCATTTATCCCCCATACGAAGATCAGGAGGGATAACATGATTTATTATTCGAGGAGTCCTACCATAGTCTGTGATGCGGGCGCCTATCGAGGAGATTCCTCCCTGAAAACCCGTCAAGATTTGATTATCGGATAGGGTAGTAACACGAGTATGTCCAATTGGTGTAAATGATGGTTGTCCACGAAACATGAGCAAATAAGACGAGTGACGTTGACCACGAGCACATGCGCTTTGCCCACGATATTTTTATTAGAAATGACGACGGTTTTCTCGAAAAATGAAGATAATAATAATTGTAGTGGTTTTATTAAAGTCACGAGGACCAATACTTTCAGCATAAAACAAGACAGTATCAAAAGTACTGGATATTATAATGGTCTTTTTGTTCCTACTCAACCTGCTCTGTTGAAACTAAAAATCGGGACGAATAAGGAATTACCGAATTGCGGTATACTGAAGTTCTTGTCGATATGGCCTACGCATTGGTCGAAGAGATTTTCACTTAGATAAGCTTGAAAAGAGGGATGGGTGGGGACACTAAAAATATGAGTGAAGAGATTTCAGGAGGTTCAGCATCGGCTCTCAGGGAAAACGTTATGGAGATTAATTTGATGCATTCAACAGAAAACCATTCTCCGAAGACCACTCAAGTACCTCAGTGACTGCCTGCCCGAGCTGTAGAGAATCGTCTTGCAGGCATGGCATAAAGTCAAGTCATCCGCGTATTTCATTCGTTTCACGTCGTTAGGCGACCGAAGGCTAGACGTGTAATAGTTAAACAGGAATGGAGATAGCTCTGCGCCTTGTAGTAAATCGAAAATATTTGGCAAAGAGGCTGAGGCTTCATTTCCGACTCTTACGTGTTGTCGTCGGTTAGAGAAATAATTTTGAAGCCAATTAATCAACCATCCTTCAACGCCATCTTCTCATAGTTGAGAAAGAATGCGGAGCGTGAGATAGTGTTGAAGTCCAAGAAAACTCCCTTGATGGCTTTCGCTCCGGCATCAAGTGGCCGGCCCAAATTTAGGAGATTCGTGAGCGGGTGGAACATCGTTGGGATTAAGAGATGGAACGTGAGGCACCGCGGAATGGCCAGCGGATTTGAAGATAAAGCCATCAATCAGAGCATCAAGGTCTTGGGAACCAAAAGTCTCAGAGCTTAGATTTTCTGAACAGCACACCAACAAAAAATGATTCAACCGATTTAGCTTAGCTGTGGTCATGATTGAAGTAGGTTTAAGTTTTCAATACCGGTCCTGGCGGGTTAGCCATTTGTTTAAGTAATGCAGTTGGCACAGCACCGGGATGAATAATAGTTCCATAAGCTGACAGAATGTATCGTAAAAATCGTGGACAGTTTTTCAATTGCCTATTTACGTTGGGAAGTTGGAATCAGTGAAAACCCTGAAGTCGGTTATGGCAGTCGAATTTTTTAAATTTCACTGGTCCTGGAGGCATAGTGAACGAACAACGTGAATACCTTTGGTCGTTCTTGTCATATTATTTTCAATAGACCAACGACAATGCAGTGGTCGCCCTCTATCCAGCCGATTATGCATAGACAGAGACGATTGCTCTCGTCCCCGACAAATTCCAGTTCGCTGACTTCCAATTATATCCTGCAGCTTTGTCCTTCGTTGAAGAGCACCGCCGTAGGCTGATTTGTTGGAATAGAAACACGAAATGGTCAATACATTCATACAATCTCGAGGAGGCAAGGGTGACAAGTGAAAACAAACTATGCTCCTGTAGCATCCTTTGGCCCGATTTCCTGTAAAGGATGTGCAAGTTTAACTTATGAGAATCTACGATATATTCCCCCGAGAAGATAATATACGTAAGATTTCCAGAAGTAGAATGGACTTCAACTATAACATAGTAATTTCTAGAAAAATGGTCGCCATAAGCCCGGAATGTGTGTCACACCGAGCAAGGCAAGTCGGTCAGTGGGCGTGAAAGTCTACACACGGGGAAAAAGAACTTGGAGACCTTTGACCCATGCGTGGTTGTCTGTACGTTAAGGGAATTCGTACATACGAGGGGTTAATTGGGGAACCAATTACACGGGCGTAGATTCTCGAGCATCACTCGATGTTCAACCAAGGTGATTGCTACTCTTTGTTTCGAAAGTGAAATGAGGCCTGCCTTTTTTGCTGATATTCAATTCGATAGTGTCAAGCCGTATGAAAAGAACCGTTCCCTCAAGGACAGCTGTGCAGAATTCCTCTGTGGTCTCAATAAGGTCATTTTACTTCTGAAATTTAAGACCGCGTGGTCTCACCATGTGACGGCAGAAGAACCTTTTGTACTCCGCTCAATTGCCGCGTATACACTACAAAAAGGAATATAAGTAGTTTCTCATACATTCATCATATGTAGAGGACTAGCAATGAACCCAAGAATAAAATTCAAAAGGATTGAAGCTAACTTCATTTATGTAATTGGCGAAGAAACCAACAGGAATGACATGACGAGAAACCGAATCATATGTTTTAATCCCGAAACGGGAGAGGAGTATGTCATCGGGAGCATTCCACATCGGACTGCATTTTCACTCGCCTATTTGCAAGGTAGATGTTGCATAAACTATGCATTTACTTCCCAGACAAGATCTACTTCATCGGTGGCCTGGGTATGCCAACAAGCAAAGCGGTGGAATATTTCAACACGGTAAAGGGAACAATGAATTCAAATGTTGGATACCTCTGCGAAGGACGCTGGCAATCAAAGGCAGTTGCATCCGTTCGTGAGATTGTCGTTTTTGGGGGCCGTGGCGCGATTAACTCATGCGAAGTTTATGACCCCCAAGTGAACAAGTTAGAAATTAAAAAAATACGGCTTTTTCAAGTTCGAGTTACTTTTTAAAATATAAATTAGACGCACATTTTGAATGGAAAATCCTAATCCTTTTATTGATAATCATACAGTGGAGAGTCTATAATATATGAAAGAGAAATTGATATTTAACAAGTGTCCCTCACTACATTCCACACGGCCAACCAAATAATGAATTTATTGCACAGAATGATCTCACGAAATTCTGATGCCATTTGGCCGCACAATTTTCTGGGCACCGATCTAAAAGATGGAGTCGCTTCATATGAACCCGAAACAGCCGAATCCTTGAAAGACGACATTCAGCGCTAAATTTTCGAGTTCGAGCCCCATTTATGCCGAAATGTCATCGACATTTCACCAAAAGAATCGATATCTGTAAGCGTGTACGCGGGGTAAATTTGCAATATATCATTTCTGATTCATAAAATGTAGATAAATGTATCGAAATGTATATCAATAAATAGATGGTGATTTTCTCTTCAAAATGGGCTTTTTATTTGAATTCCAAAAAATAACCCCATCACTTTTCGAATGCAATTAATTGTTCTTTTCATTCAAATTATAAAAAAAAACATTTTTCAAGATGGCGGCGTCTACCCAGGTTGAACGAAGACAGGCATAGTTGCAGTGGTGCATGGATATCCGACGGACGTATTTTTGTGATTGGAGGCAGAAGATGTGATACAGAATCATCTTGTCTTTCGTCATGCGAAGTCCTCAGAAGGCGTTGGCGTACAGTAGGACGGACAACGAAGACGTGGCGCATGATTGCGCCCATGCAAACTGCCCGAGCCAATCACGGCGTGGCCGTCTATCGAGGGCGAATCTTCGCTGTGGGAGGTGAATCCGAGACCCCCATGGCGGTGGTGGTGTTGCTATCATCGGTGGAAATGCTACTTCCGCCAATGGACAACAAATCTCCTGGTCAGTGGACGAACATATGCCGATTAAACAATCCCATGCGTGTCCTCACAGTGGTTTATTGTTCCGGAACGCTGTACGCGTTTGGTAAGATTTGTGATGAAATAATTTTATGCGTTATCTGAGAATTCCCTATAAAATATATATGAATTGAATAGTGAATATAGATATTATTAGGCCTGCTGAGTGGTTGTAAGTCGTATTATCTTATCCAATGAAACTGACCGGCTAGCTGAGAAACCAATGTTACAGATTATACAGATATTGTGCGGGAATTTTGATTTTGAAAACAAAAAATGATTGCTTGAATATAGCAACTGCTGCGAAAAACACAGACTTCGCCCTGAAAGCATTCGTTGAGAAACATTACCACGTTACGAAATGGTCTTCTTTTTTGACAAAAATGATCTGTCCAAAAGGCATTCAAAGATGTGTGCTGTGCAGATCACGCGAGTGGCTCTAAGTCTTAATATATTTATATAAGAAGCCCAATGCCTAAATAATTCCATGGGTCGCTGACACATAAAATTTCGATTTATTTATCAAAAATCTATACAAAATTCGCATTTGATATCGTAAAATCAATAAATCACATTACGACACTGGATTTCAGTAATTTGTGGCAATTTTTAAAGTCCGAATCAGAATTTCTCGAATAAATAGTTTTGTGCCTATATTATTGAAACTTCTGATGTTCATTTTAGGATCCGATAACCAAATCGAAAGCATGGAAGTCGAGGAACGGGTAAATTCATCCTTAATCCTTACCCCTACAATAGACATTGTGTCCTTGCTTCAAGGGCATTGGCACAAACCAGCGAATGTTGGAAAATTGGCATTGGAAGAGACTCCCCAGACTCAGAACAACAGAATCAATTGTTGGCGCAGTATCCAACACCAATCCACGTAAACTGACACAGCGAACACTGAATGAACACGATCAAGACGAGGCCACCGAATCTTAGAAATCTGACAAATAAAATCATTTTTGTTTTCCGTTGCCTAAAATCAAGACTTTATTGGGAAAATGGCTCGTAAAAGACACATTTTCACGTCCGCCTTGCTCTGCTTGTCACTAGCCCCCAAGCACCCTCTAAAGACGATTTATCAGGAGATCAGACTAGAAACACTGCATCCTAATCGGATAGAATCATACTTAGTTGTAGATTCTGGAATTATTGCTTCAACTCGAATTTCCCCGATGGATTGATGGTTGGGGAGGCCACACCTGACCCGCTAGATACTATGCCCGCATATGAATTCTGCGAATCCGTGATACGAGCCCGTATTGTGTGACGTTTAGGCACAAGGACACCTTACAAATTGTGCACTCTAATAGTAATTTTGTGTGCTCGTTGTGTGGTCAATACAAAACATTATGGTTTTGGCCACAATTAAATCAAATTTAGAATCAAATGTGTGAAGCTATTTCCTACTAGAGGATAAGCCGGTTACGCGAATGTTTCCATGAAGGATCGTGGGAATTAGGGAACTGGGGTTTCTACGATGGGGTCTAGAAGATAAGAGATCTCTGATTGCTGATTGAATTGTAAAATAGGTATCTGGCCCCGTGCATTTAATATTGTTGATTGTAACGCAAATAAAATCTTATCCAACTAACATGCGATAGCTATTAGTTGTGCTGGTACAGGTTGCTTCGGCGGCGTTGCCTCAGTATAGGATACGTTTTTGAACACGGGTATCTACGGGTTCGATGGCAAATAGGCGCCAATCGTTCCTCAATCTAAAAGCCATGCTTGAATCGGTAGAGATTGGTCAAGCATAGCTTGCTGGGCTGGCCCATCAAGCAGATTCGCTGCAGGTATTTTCGTAACCGCATAAGAGCCAATATATTCATCCAAACCAAAGAAGGTAGTTGGGTATTAGGGAAGAATAGAATAGTTAAGACTGAGGCTTGGACGAGGATATCAAAAGGGCGTGAACTAGTAACAGAAAAATATACTGTTAACCCACTTCTAACGTTCATTAAGGTTTGCACCGTTATAGCTAAGGAGAACCTAGGGTACTCGCTCCGATAAAATTGACGTAAGCGAATTTCAGCGAAGCCGACAAATTCATTTATACCATCGACGAG
The DNA here is from genome assembly GCA_028672205.1 of Proteocephalus fallax. Classification (NCBI taxonomy): domain Eukaryota; kingdom Metazoa; phylum Platyhelminthes; class Cestoda; order Proteocephalidea; family Proteocephalidae; genus Proteocephalus; species Proteocephalus fallax. The sequence continues at coordinate 591,206 of JAPUBX010004010.1, read as the reverse complement.
CACAAGGATATAACACATATCCATAAAAGGTCCACAATAGACTCCATGGATTGTGTTCATAGCCTCAGACATTTTGTCGACAGGACATCTTAGAGCAATGTTACTTAGGTTTGGTGATACAGCCAGTAGACTAATTTAGGAGCACATCAGCATTTTTATACACACTGACTATCAGCACAAAGCTCTATTGACCATCGCCACCGCAAACAATGTTATTAAGAGTTATACAGTCGCGAAGGCCTGCGAGGAAGCAACCAAAATTCATTGCAGCCATAGGCCATAGGCAGACGAATGGGGAATCTAGGTGACTCCACGTAAAAGTCCCAAAACGATTTCACTTTAAGCATCATGGAATCGCCGACTCGGACTGGGCAAAGGAGGAAGGTGCCAGTCCACCGACCTTTTATGCATGTTCTGGTGAAAGGAGACACTTAAAGGTTTCTTTCCTGAAGTGATCGGGTACAAATTGTAGGGAACGCGGAACTTTTGACATCTAGAGAGCTAAGTTATAGCTTTGCCAGAGTGCCCGGACCTGGAGGTCAAGAGTGGTTGGCGTTAAGTAACAGACGTGATATTTGGAAAGGTCTTGGGCTCCAAGGTAATTCACACCAAATCAAACGAAGAAGTATCGAAAATTCCAGAACAGAGGTTTATTTCTGGAATTTAGAATCTAATACGTTCCAGCCCAAGTTTCATACAATGTAAACCCATGTCTGCAAGACGAATGGGGATTCTCAACAGCTCGCGCAGGCAGTTACAGAGGTACTCGAGTGGTCTTCAGGGAATGGCCTTCTGCTGAACGCATTAAAAGGAATTTCCATTCCGTTTTACACGAGAGCAAATGTTGACACGGCTATCGCTTCACTCCTTAAGACGCGTTATTGTCAAAATTCGGTTATCTTGGAGTGATCATTTGGATGACGTCTTAGGTAAATGTCGTCGCCTCTCTTTTTTAGTTTACCAGTTAAGGAGACTTGGGGTGAGCTCATGCGGGATTAAAACCTTTGTCCATGCCTGTATAATTCCCTTTATCGAATGTTGTTCTCGCGTGATTTTTCCTGGCATCCAATATTCGAACTTTTTAACCCTCTGTAGTTATGTTTTAAATAATCTCGGTTTTTGGTGGCCTCGCTATCCTATCTATCCAAGAGACCATAACTGGTTGTATACTCCTAGTTGCTCGTATATTGATGAGACCTCCGATCCCAATTTTAAAGTTGATCTAAGTGTAAATCTCTTCGACAAAGACGAGGGCAAAATCTTTCAATATCTACAAGAACGGTGGCATATCGCCATTCCACAATTCCTTATTTGCTCCGATTTTTAGTTTTACCAGAGCCGGTGAAGCAGGAACTAAAAGATAATCTTCGTTTACAGCATTGTCATTCTATTTTATGCAGGAGGTTTTGGTCCTCTTGACCTCAATAAAGCGCTTACAACTATTTTTAATTATTATTATGGCATCCCAAACAGTCCAGTGTGATTGGTGTAAACGGATAGCCAAAACCTATTGCCAGCATCGCTTGCGGAACTCTTAGCCACTTACTTTTAGCCCTATTACTAGTCGACCTGTTGACTCAATTATCTGTATTATTGGTACCCCGATAATGGACCAGATATATCACGAAAAGGTTAGCCAGCGGGATATTCAAGTCATCCTTTAGCAACGAGACAGCTTTTGTGCTCAACACTGCTTAAACAGTCTTCTACAAGGACCATACTATAATTTGGAATCTCTTTTGCATATCTCCCATGATTTAGACAACCAAGAGCGGATTACACGAAACGCTACACAGGTCGATCACTGCAACAACGATGATTCTGGCGATTTTTCCTTGCAGGCTAGTTGTGTGATTCTTTTTATAACTTATAAATAAAAACAGAACTTCCTTGGACTTATTGACTAGACATAAGGAATAGATTCAAGCCTTATTTTTCATTGAATTAAACAAATATAGCTGCTTTTGTTTCAGGTCATTCTTGTAGCCTTACAAAATTTCGGTCTTGAGATGGTGCCGTACAATCAACGATCTCCCGACGCAGATGCAGCCCGATCTCGTCCCACCGAACAGTCCGCCTTCATTTGTCACTTTGAAATGCATTGGATTGCCATTCGACGCTTAGGCAACCAGTGGTTTGATCTAAATTCCCTTCATTCCACACCCCGGCTTATCTCTGACACCTACCTGGCCATGTTCCTGGCTCAGCTCAGTTCAGAAAAATATTATATTTGGTTCATAAGAGGTCAACTGCCACCGTGCGATTCGGATGAGCATTTGAGAGTGCGTTTGAAACAACCATATTTTCTATTTTCTTGGCTACAATCATAAGATTAAACCCCTTAGCATCTCCCCCAAGCAAGCTATCAATTACATTCTTATCAGTTAGCACCTGCATACCTTATAATGCACCATGTGGACTCTAATTAAATAACAATGCCAAGGACTGTTAAAAAAATGCGCTAAATGTTTACATAGTACAGTTTCCCACAAAGCGCCGCTTATACCGCGAATGATGACCTAAGTAGCTTGTAAAACTTAGAAACTCCATATTATCTCGGTGTATGTGTGCCATACCGTCTTTAAGGTCACTGTTGCCTCCAAAGACTACCTACTCTGACAGCTCAATCTCACAATTGCTACAAGTAGGACTCGTCTAGTTATCAAGGCCTTTATCGGTTTCTAGTTAAACCCTTTACCGGAGGACTATTCAAGACCGACCGGCAGCCCTACAATCCCGTCAACTCTCCGAAGTTCTCATACCGAAGATCCAGAGCTCATGCGTACCATGGCGATGAGTCGAGCCGAAGATGAATCGAATGACGGCTCTCTGCAAAACATCCTTGCCCTCACCCAAAGGGAGGCCGAAGAACGTGAACTTCAGGAGGCGATACGCCTCTCCACCATGGTATGTAGTAGTTCATTTTTGGTACTCTACGTAGTGATATGGATGGAAATTTGTGTTATGTTAAAATTCAAGATTTTAAAAAACTACGATTACTTCAAAACGACACCATTGTTGACATGGTGCCGTACATTCAACGATCTCGCGAAGCAGATGAAGTGCGCCGTCATTTGTCCCTTTGAAATGCATTTGCATTGGACGCTTAGACAACCAGTTGTTTGCTCTCAGTTCCTTTCTTTCCAAGCCTCACCTTATCTCTAACACAGGCATGTCCAACTCAGATGAGGAAATTATTCTTTTTGGGCCATAAGGGACCATCTGAAAGTCATACTACTTGTCCACCCGAGCGAACGCACGTTTCTACGACGAAGAATCGGAATACAGGACTTCCTTATATCACCGGTGCTGTTTAACTGCGTTGTTGCCTGGGTAATGCAACAAGCCTTCGCTAACTAACGGCGTCCAACCGGATACGGACTTTTCTATCGGCGACTTGGAGTTCGCATACGATATTTTCCAGGAAAATGCCCCTCCAGCTACCTTGCAAAGGCAGTCAGGGTCGAGATAAACACGTAGAAAATGAAATTCATTCACCACTCCAAGGCAATATAACTCTGCAATATTTCCGAATGTCCAAGGGAAGTAGGAGATTATGCAACGCGTCGAAAAAGCGAGAAATGTGTTCCAACAGCTGCGTACTACCCCGTGGGGCCGAACAGAGATACGCCAATCGGGTCATTCGCGCCGATATCTGCCTCACCCTGTCCTGCTTATGTCCTTGAACTATGACCACTGCGCGAGGATGAAAGTATTCAAGCACTCGTGCCTGCGATTAATCCTGAAACGGGCTGGCGTTACCAGTCGATAGACAACAACGAAATAAGGCGTCGTTGTGCAGACGCGAGAAGCCGCCAAACCTTCTGCAACGCCGTCGGCTGCAGTGGTTGTTCGGCCACGTTCTGCGCCGACCCGAGACTGAACTTATAAACCTCTGTCCTTCGCCGCCACCATGGAGCTGCCGGACAACGCGGAGTGCGTGGGGTGCGGGGCTGTAAATAGACCTGGCCTCCCAGGGTCGCACGTTGTCGGCTACGATTCGTGACAGAGAAAAGGAGAATTCCCTTCATGCAAAACCTCGCCTAAACTCTCTCACCTCTACATGACCAGATGAAATGAGAAAAGTATTATTTTGGGTTCATTAGAGGTTCGATTCGGATGGGTATTTGTCAAACCATGTTTACTGTTTCGCGCAAATTATTATTGGTTGGTTCATTAGGTGCAACCCCCAATTGGCCACACCCAGGCAGAGACCGAAGACCGTGAACTGCAAGAGGCGATACGTCTCTCCTATATGGTATGCTAGTTATTGTATCTACATTTTATAGTAGCAGCTATGAATACATATAAATTTTGGTACTCTGCTTAGTGATATTGATGGACCTTTTGTCGTGTCACGATTCCAAGAAAACCGCGAATGCTTAAAAACGACACCATTTTTGTCATGGTGCAGATAAAGTGAGCCGCCATTTGTCCCTTTGAAATGCACTCGATTGCCATTGGACGCGTAGACAAAAAGTGGTTTGCTTCCCCCTCTAACACCTACGCGTCCAACTCAGATGCGAAAAGTATTCTTTTTGGGTCATCAGGGATTATCTGAAACCGTTCGATTCGGATGACTATCTCATTGAGCATTAAAAGCCACTGCTAGTGTCACTTTTTCGCCTTAATTCATCATGATTTGTTTTGTTAAATTATCATTAGGGGCAACCCAATGACAGCCCCCTTGCCCACACCCGAACAGGGACCGAAGACCGTGAACCACGCCTCTCCTCTATGGTATGCTTGTTATTGTATCTACCATTTTTAGGAAATTCCTTAGTCATATATGTGTAGATGATTGGCCAGGTTACAATTAAAAACGTGATTTTTCGTACCAGTAGTGTAAGGTTTCGACAATTACTTGATACTTGGCATAGAGTCAAATGAATCGAAGATGCGCGAAGCGTTGACCCGTGTCATATTCCGGTGATCAGAAAACTGATTTCGTTGCAGTGTTACTTGTTTGGGAAGCATACGTACAGTGTGTAACCAATGGGTTGTCGTTTCGATTACGGAGTAGCCTTTCTCCAATTTGCAATGATCTGCATTTTCCAATATAATATTTTTTTTATATCCACGCCAAATTCTAGAACTGCTATTCGCCAGGAAGGCTCATTGATACACCAAATCCTAGCCTGCCATCGGAGTGCGAGCAAGTTCAACACTCGGGTGGACTCGAAGTAAATCGTTGAGTTGCACCTACCTGTACACCATTTATGCACTCTACCGCATTCCTTCGTTTGTAACTAGGCTGCTTCCAATTCCGTAAATGACGCCCAACAGTCTTCAGACCGTAGGTTTTATTTTTTCCTTAATCATCCAACCAAATGCATCATAAGCTCAGGCGTCGGGGTTACCAGCGATTACACTTCGCAAAATGTGCAATCTTTTACAATATTTGATGTAATTTTAATGCTCCACTTTTGTTTTGTAGCCAATTTACGCGATGGTGAAATCGTGGATGTAGATCTATTACGAAAAAAGAGAGCTGAATATTACTCCAAGCCTTAGTCGAATGATTACGTTTTGCTGTTTACTTCGCCTGCCTCGAAAATGTACACGATAATATTTAACGCGTATTATTTTTTAAACGTTCGTAAAAGTCGCAAGCGATTGTTAAAGCATGAACGGGAGATCAATGTTGTAGTCACCGCAACCGACGTAAATAGTTCCATAAACGGGGCGTTCAGGCACATGATAGAGGACGTAGCCCAGCCACTGCAGACTCTTTAGGTAAACAACAGTCTTTCCTCTTTCGACTTGAATTGTCCAGCATCCTTGAAACAGAAATGGAGAGCATTCAATTAAAAAAGCAGGAGAACGTCACTTCCGTTATTTTTATTGAAGCCTAGACTAAACAGATCGCTGTGATGTTTTCTATTGAAACCAGAGATAAATGTATCACAGTGGCGCTTGTTAATGCGTTTAATAATGTCAGTTCTGATGGAGTAAATGGGCAAACCGTAGCGAAATATGTCTTCAGCATGTCGTGTTCAAAGCATTTAACAAAATATATATTACCTCTAGGAATATCGTTTTCGAGCGAATCCAAATAGTCAATAGCTTTATCCAATTTAATCTTGTCTTCTAGCGGCTTGTGTGGATATTTAACCGGCTTCCTGAAATGAAAATAGGAAGCGAGTTTTGAAGCCTCCTCTAAGGTCATCCCTTCGTAGTTTTTGTTTCTAACGATTTGGTCGTTGGGTAGTCGAATAAAAGATCCACGTGGTATTGCACGCACGTCTTTATCTATTCGTCGAATGACTGCGGCAAGTCTGTCTTCTTCTTTTATTTTCATCTAATGGAATTAAAACACGAAGAAAACACACCAATGTCTCTTTCGTTATAAGCTCATCTTTATCGTTGAAATGTTGAGATAGCTCAGTGTGCTGGAATTCAAATTGGGGGTCTCCCGTGAACCGCATCTTGAAAAACTCAGACTTAGTGAGATCATCCTTAGTCGGAATTGGCAAGATGCCCCAGCTTATGGCGTCCTTGCTTTCGGTTGTTATTAATTATGTTACGGCTTACCTATATACATTCGTAATATCGTTCATAAAATCTTTTCCGATTCCCTGTGCAATGTAATAGTCACCCCGGATTCCTTTCATAATGCCCCAAAAATTGACAACAGTAAATTTTTGCTCATATTTAAGTAACGTGAGAGACGTTTGCAATGACGCCTTTTGTTCTGGAGTAAGAACAATCCCACAAGCGCCGAGATATTCAATCTTTATGTGCAAGTCATAGGAATCCATTTTCGTAAACTGCACAGATAACTGTTGCTCTGCTGTGGTGACCTAAAACAAACGGAAGGTAGCAATAGGTTCTAATTAAGTCGCAACTGATTAAATAGTTTAATATTTACGTTATCTATCAAAATAATTTCGACCAATTCCGCCACCCTTTAAATAAATAAAGAAAAATTTAGGGAACACTTCTTGGTGTGGTCGAGTTGCCTTTGAATTGCTGTCATTGAAGTTGCGCTTATATCAGAATCATTTTTTCTTAAACCCCACTTTGTCTCTTTGCTGACTAAGTCCGAGAGAAAAAAGATGCAATTTTAAAACGCCTGGCCTCGTTCTGAAACCAAGTTCTTTGCAGTTTCGTCTTCGTGTATTTGCGGTTTACTGATTATCTAATGTGGTACAAGATAGGGATTGCGAGAGCTTTATATCTTGCCTGTGAAACCGTTCAACTTTTTGAGGCATTCAGGTAAATAAATCTCGTATTTTTCTTCCACATCTCTAAAAGGTTATTTTTATTTCGTTTGGATAAACACATACTTCTGAATTTGCTTCAACGGAAAGCTATGTCAATCTCGCTATGTTCATCATTATTATTATTGTTGTCGCTGTCTGGAATGAACGAGTCAATACCTTAAACTCATAAAATTCCATTGATTCCTGGTTTATTTCATCGCGGTGGCTGGTGCGATGTGATAAATGATAACAATATTTGCACCTTTGTGTTTCTTTCTGCTGCTTTAGTTAATAGATTCTTTTAAAACACAACGTTTGTTAGCATAAAAGGACAAACTAAATTTGTTTAACTAAGTTAATGGAATATTTATAATTTATATCCTGTTGGGCAGTTTTACAAAACATCCATCACATGAATGAAATTGACGAGTTCTTTGATGAATGTCTTAGAGAACATAACAAATTTAGACATCGACACAACGTTGCGCCTTTATCTCATAGTATTTCGTTGCATAAAACAGCTCAGGAGTGGGCTGAGTCGCTGCTGCTAAAAGACAATGTAATCAACAGCCCATTATCCAATAGAGGAGAAATAGGAGAAAGTATAAGCAAAAGAACAACAACTAGAAGTGAGGCAGACATTTCGGGTACATCCGCTTATCTTTATAAATTTCGTAGGTCATGAATTAGCAAATCAGTGGTACAACGACATACGAAGTTATAATTTCGAATCAGGCGCCGGTGCTGCAGGTAACGTTTTTTCCCTTATACTTGATATAATTCCTTATTTTTGCTGCACCACTCACGAATATATCATATTTAATTTATGGAAATTTCTGTGGTTTAAATTTAAATTTCATTTAAATGTAATTTAAAGAGTTCGCATTCATGTTGATTAATCTATAACTATAGGCAACTTCACGCAAATGGTATGGGCTGGCACTCGGGAAGTTGGATTCGGAAAAGCTCGTGGTCAAGGGCAGTGCCTTGTTGTTGCGCATTATAGGCCTCCGGGAAACGTGAGAGGTCGATATGCTGACAACGTTTTCCCCGCCGTACCAGAAGAAGCGGATGTATATTTAAACCAGGGTAAGAGCACTTCATAAATATATCCTTCGTTTGATGTACATTCATGGATACCTAGTGTGTCCGTCGAGGTTTATAAAGTGCTGAAACCGGCCACGAATTGCACGGTTGCAGTTTACCAAGTTAGGAAAATGATAGGGCTTGACGTAACTATTGGCCGGCATGCCATTGGATGAAGGACGGACAGTTTTGAATTGAGACAACATGAAATTTGATAAATATCGGTTTGGCAATTTTTCCTGGCGTCAATGGGCCCCCAGTCGACTGGTGGGTATATGGCAACACTCTCCTAGGCGTAGGCGAGGGGTTGGCAAAATTTCAAGGCAATCTTTTGCGTACTTTTGGAGATGATCGACCATGATACTTTTCGAGTTTTATTTTTGATTTTTTATAGATGCTGGTATTTACTTCCATATTTAGAAAAAATAATCAAAAGAACAATAATAAAGGATAAAAAGTGTGATCATAATGGACAGGAACGGCCAATCATTCGTGAAATTCTTGAAGTCAGAGATGTTAACGGAAATGTAAGTTAAAATGTTTAAGACAAATCTTAGACCGAAAATTAAATAAAAATAGTTTACCACCCGCCTCTTTCTAGATTCATCATCGAATTAAGGAGAGTTACTTGGACGAACCGACCTCACAACATGATTTCGTTAACCACCAAAAATGCTCCCCACAATCTCTCCCTCAAAGTATGCCTCTTGTAAGTTATTCTTTATTTTGAATAAAATGACTGAACATGACAGAATACAGTTTTCCTATTTTCGGTTATTTTTTCTTACATGTTTCACTGTCTCTGCTATCTTTTTGGAGAACACATGCTCATGTGCCGTTAGAACATGCTAGCTTGTGCATTTGTTTATATTTTGTAAACACGTTTGCTGTTCGTTACTGACGAATTCGTTAAGTAGTAATATGAATACGTGGGGTCATGGAGCATTTTGAGTATCCTCATTAGAAATAGCCCTCACAGGGTAACTTTATAAGGCTTCAGAAAACTTGATAAAAACATGTACTTGTCGAAATCTTACCCCTGTAATTTATAAAAATAAAAATAATAGTATTCGTTTCATTGAGGACACGAGGACAGAACACTTGCATCATCAAAATTTACGACGTAGAATATCCTGAATACGTTAATACGAATAAACTAAATGACGAGATTTGGCATTATCGGTATTATTTGTAAATGTGCTAATGAAACATGAAAGAAATCGAATGAAACGTACCTTTTTGTGTTTACAAATCCAGCAGCCGTCCAAACAGACAGTGTTAGAATTCTCACAGGAAATTTTGAATCATCACAACCTATATCGACGGCTCCACGGATCTAATGACTTGATATTAAATGGGGTGAGTAATTTCTAGATATAGCATTGCTCTAATTGTTCGAGAAATTTTGCATGATGTTTAGAGTGTTTGCTGTAAACAAACGGATTTTACAAGAAATTCAATGGATTTTCCGTTCTTGAACATTTATTTGGTGATGCATTATCTAAATTGAAATCACGCATTAACAACCAGAAGCTGTCCCCCGCGGTGAAATGACATCTACGCCGACAGACTACGGTCTAACAGTCAGGATCATTAAAATATTCACTTGGTGCGATTGAAGATAAACCTCACATTCTTGGATATTCCATATATATACCCTGGATAATTGGAAATACCAGTTTCTTACGGATCTTGTAATAAACAAAAGAATAAGCTGTCTTTAAACCACGCGTGACATTCGCGTTAGCTATGCACCGTTGTGTTCGTGTGCACTGCTCTAGTGGCGTTTACGGAATCATTCTTCAACCGATTTGTGGCTGGTCGATACCCCAAAGGTATCCAGCCAGGATACCTGGCGGATAGCGATCGCCTCCTCCTTCGCCTCCATCCCTCAAAGAAATAAATACTACTACTACTACTACTCCTACTAATACTAGTACGACTTCTACTACTACTGCTACTCTTAATAATAATGTAATTGGTTTAGTAAGGTCACGAGGATCAGAATTTGACTCATTAATAGCCAATCAGAATAAACTAATGCAAAAGAGAACTTCAATTACCAGTTTAAAATTTTGTGGTTCATCTGAAACTCGGGGCAGTTCGGGAATGACCGTAAGCGGTTGCAGCCATGGAACTGCGGCACGTGTCGTCGTGAGTTAATGGAGTAGCCGTGGTGTGTGTTGGCCCCCTCTTCAAAGGTTCCCGTCCAGTTCGTCTCCCGGAGGTTAAACGTGACCCACGTGACAATCGCACGATTCCGCTTTCCCCAGCCCCCTTTTACGGTTCTCACACGACCAAAGTTACGCAGCAACCGGTTGACTACCCCTCTAAAACGAATAAATCCAATTTTACAAGTGCCTGTCGGGTACTCCGTTTCCCCGTTTGACGTTCGTCCTGGACGTCACCGTCGTGAGATGTGTTTTGTTCCAGGTTGTTCGATTAATTGGGTTGGCAGTGCGTGTGTGTCCCAACAGGATGCTTTTTGTCATAGATGGTATCAGGGGATCAGAGGATCTTGGTTGTCGGTTTATGGTTCCGAGAACACTTTGGACGCTTTGCACCCATAATTAACTTCAAAGCACAAACCGAGAGGTTGCCTACGTTTGACGAAAGTACTCTTGTCTTTGAGAGGAATCAGAAGATAAAGAGGCGAGGTCGGTGTACAGGCGGCAACAGAAATTAACGATCGGATGTCATAAACCCAACCCCCAGAATGCAAGCGAGACAAACTGGGGCAATGGGTCCGGAAGCGACCAGGGCAATATTAATTGATGAGGATATTTGGTTTATAGATGGCATGCCGACGGCATTTTACCGTTTTAGCTGCCATAAAGACCTTATTTGGATTGGAAAGTTTTCAAGTGAAATTTAGATACCGTAGACCAATCGCAATAAACAAAGACGAGATATGCGGCTCAAATCTATGTTGATTGCATCCAAATCATCTCACGAGGAGGTCACGTTTAGAAGAAGGCTCGCGGCAATAGTATTAATGCGGAAACTGTGGGAATCGATGTTAGCTGGATGAATATTTTGTTGAAAATCAATTAATCCGTGGCCGAGTGCAATTGGGAACAGAGTTGGAATCTGAGAGCCGATGTGAGATGTCCTGAAAACATTTCTGCTTTAATCATCCAAAGAAGCATATACAGGCGGCAACTGGCCGTTTAAGCAGTTGGGAACCACCTTTCTTTTGATTGGCAACTTATTAAACGCCCTGCAAACCGTTCCCATTTACATGGGGGGGGGGAAGGCAGCGACGCTGAAAATTGTATATTTCATCTCTTTTTCTTCTCTTCTAGAGAATTTGTGCGATGGCACAGGAGTGGGCCGAGTTTTTGGTCGAGGAGGTGTGCCTCTCGAATAGCGGCTTCACGATGGACGGGGGAATTCGCCTCGGTGAAAACATCAGCAGTCGGTGGTCCAACAGCGAACTTGAGGATTCCGGTGGGTGGGGTGGGGTGGGGGTGGGGGGGTTGATCTATTGCTTCGGTTTAACGAACCCTGCTTTGGGTGCTTGGTCGGCGCGCGCGATGATAAGTGTGTTTAAAATGTTACAAAGCGGATATCTCTCTTCCTTTTTGACTGCCTTCTAGTGAGATATGCAGCAGACAGCATTCGGATGCAGTAAACCTATTCATCTTTAGTTTGGCAAAATTATGAGTGAATATTTGGGAAGTATAAAAGTGTTCTGTTTGGTCGACGTTCACGTATGAGGCTATGGTGCTAACAATATACCAGTATTTGGTGGAAATGGTATATTTTATTTCGTAGCAATTTTTGAATCTTATGAAATAGTATAGTTATATATTTTAGAAAATCCGCGATGATTGAACTCCGCAAGATGGCAGTATTGGCTACACCACGATTTCAACACTTTTAAATGTTGCGGATTTATGTGTCAACACCTTTTAAGTGCATGTCAAGGCTGGCTACAATCACTAATACCCACGAAATTAGCGCGTCGTGTGAACGCACTTTTCGAATGCACTTCACCACAGCAAAATGGCATTATGAAAATACAAGCAAACATGAGTCATGCGCTGTAAAAAATGATGTCTCCAAGTCGCGCCTGTCAAGAAAGCTATGTTATATACCATTTCAATTAGTTTAAAATGTTAATGGGCTTTTTTAAAGATTATTTCTTGTCAATCGGATGTGCCATTATCAAATATTAAGTCTGCTTCAGCTGAAGGACATAAAACGACTTAAAAATCAAAGATTATAAGAATGTATTGACTTTTTTGTTTCCGCGTTTTCAGCTAAAGATGTTGTCGATTATTGGTACCAGGAGTCCGCGCGTTTCAAATATGGGCGGGAACCAATCAGTATACAGGGTATAGGTGAGACATTTCGTTTTCCACCAAATTATCTTGTGCTCGAGCTCGGATTTGATTCAAAAATCATACAATGACCGAGAAATAACAACGAAAAAACGTTTGACCATAAAATCCTGATATTTGACGTGCAAATAACGCTTTGAATCATTACAGTTATAGAGAAAAAAATCATACAAAAATAAGCTAATCCAGTTTTAAAATTCGTGTCCAGAAGGTCAATGAACACCCTTAAATATAAACTTTGAAAACGCACAACCACCCGTCTGCTCCATTGTGTGGGAAGGATGGACGGTGTAGCTTCGATGTCCTTTTGAGTGGTGGGGAGTTTGCTTCAGTGGTTTGTGGTGTGAAGAGCCTCCACTGTGTGTGGTTATAGGTGGTTGCCACCGCGTGGAATTCAACACCAAAAGCAAGATGGCGGCCGTCTATTGGTCAATGCCCTGCATCACAAGATCCATGTCAGAAGTGGTCCCCAAATTGTCGTTGTATTAACGGTTAATTGAAAGGCACCTTCCTCCCCGTATCCCCAAGTAATCAATAACTGAATTAAATCACCGACCCACTATGTTCTTAATACTCAAAGAAAACAATTTTGATCCGAATACATGCCTACGAGATCCAATATCAATATTTAATTTTAGGGAAAATTTGAAATATGATTAGTGTGGAATTTAATTGACTTCAATTGGAAAATATCCATAGTCGAGACCAAGGTGGTAGTTGCAATTTCGGTGTAAATTATTGATAGCTCCTTTTGTGGGGCCGTCCTTGGACATTTGTGACCGCGATAAGAGCCACGTGGAACGACGATGCGAATGATACAACCGCCGTTTGTCCCGATATCTGAATATCATGATAGCTATAGAGGAAGGTCAGGAATAAATAATATGGTTTTTGATTCGGACGATTATTAGAGCCTAACACAATGAAAATATGATCAGCTGGGCCGTAGTTTAAACCATCCCAAAATTACGCCCAGACCAGTGAATCCGCAATGAATATCTGATTAGCTGAGCCGTAGTTTAAACCATCGCAAAATTACGACCGGACAAGTGGATTCCCAATGAATATCTGATTAGCTGAGCCTTAGTTTAAACCGTCGCAAAATGACGCCCGGACCAGTGAATCCGCAATGAATATCTGATTAGCTGAGCCTTAGTTTAAACCGTCGCAGAATTACGCCTGGACCAGTGAATCCGCAATGAATATCTGATTAGCTGAGCCGTAGTTTAAACCATCGCAAAATTACGCCCGGACCAGTTAATCCGCTATGAATATCTGATCATTTGGGTCGTTTTTTAAACCATCGCACAATTATGCCCGGACAGTGAATCCACGATGAATATACGATCAGCTGGACCGTTGTTTAAACGATCGTATAAAGACGACCGGTCTAGAGATTTTTACAAATTTAGCCCTTCATTTATAATTCAATCGGATAAAAAATCCCGATCAAATAATTTAGTACGCAGACTATTTCTGACGGGTGCAATGAATACTCTTCTCTAAATATACCTGGAATTTTAAATGTACGAAGTAAAATCAATCTCTTGTTTTCTTATTTAATTTTATGTTTGCTGTCCCTGCATATAAGATATAAGCGAACTAAATGCACAGGGCCTTCAAAGCGCGATCCTTAACACCAGTTATTGTGGAAAGTAACGAAATAAAATAATTAAAAATCCAAAAACCACATTTATGAGGGTGACAGATTGTAGGCGGAAACCCGCTTGAAGTTAACAGCGATTTGTGAGTTGCAGAAATGCTACTCAATTAAATATTTCTACGGCGTAGATTTTAAATCCACTCATTTGAGCTGGCTAGAACAGTCACTTTAATATCTTCAACTACTACGTTTAAAAATAATGTTATGTACTATTCTCTCAGACAGATTATTAATTCATTTTTTCCACTAGTTTTGGCTTCCTAAACACCAGCGACTTCGAAAAAACCTAAATGATTGTATGTGAATTTTGCCTGCCAAATTTATGGCGGAAGGTTTTGTCCCGAAAACCTGCACCACTTAATGGGAGGTCAACAAAGATTGATGCACGCCAATTAAAATAAAGCACTAAAATGGATTTAAATTGGGCGGTTCGCAAACCAGCTTGAATCCCATTTGATTTCATTCGGAACATAAGAAATATGGTGGCTAATATTACAAAAAAACATAAAACAATAAGTGGAGGTAATTCTTGACATAGCAATCAATTAGTTTACCTTAATGTTACTGTTATCACCCGTGATCCCTGTCAATCGGAAGACTATACGAAAACGGCGGTGTTGATGAATTAATTTCGTATTCATGCTGGGATTAGGACCGATTGGGGACACTCTGGATGTGATAGATTCGAAGAAACCTTTCATACATGCGTGGTTCGCTCTAAACCTCAAGGTAAAAGACGTGGGGAATTAATGGAGGCAAGTGGTTCACAGATAACAAAGTTTCTTTGGAGAATCAAACGGGCACCAAGGCAAATACCTTAATTATTCGGGGGGAAGATCTAGCCTTGGATAATCAAGTTCCTCCTGCAAACCACCCGTGATCTGGGTGGCAGAACATAATCGCCCATCTGACCTTTGAACCTTGGAGTAGATAGAATTCAAGCAGCCTCGCGAAATTGGTCTGCTTAAACCTGCTTGGGAGAAGGGGAAACTCGCGGAGAGCTAAAGTCACTGTCCCATATAGATTCCTATTTAGCTCGCCACAGGTCAATTGGAGTGCGATTACTTCCGCATGCCGACAACTGCAGCTGAAACAATCACCACCAACAACAACCAAAGTAAATCTGCAGAATTTCCGTTTTTTTAATTTGGTTTTCCTTTGTCGCCCCCACCCCCGACCAGGCAATTTCACCCAACTAGTGTGGGCAGCCTCTCGCAGTCTGGGCGTGGGACGCGCCATCCGACTCGCAAAGGTGCAGGAGACCCCCAACTGCCCTCCCATCTCCTCCAAGACCGTGGTAGTCTGCTTCTACTTCCCCCCTGGCAACGTGGCCTCCTACTTCACCGAGAACATCCGCCCGCCGTTGGTGGCAGCCTCCAACGACGAGGCCTAAGGCTGCTGGACAGACGAAACACGCATTTTTGAACTCTGCTCATACGCACAATTGCGCACACACACACACACCCTGCTTAGGCACCCGCCGTCAACGGGCCTGAGGAGTGAATGCACCAAGCACGAAGATGCCTTCCCCCCCCCTCTTCACCTCCACGACAACTATGAACACATAGGCTTGTAGGTATCGCAGCACGTCAATACAAAAAATATATTTTAAATACTGTGAATCCGGGCCTTCGCATTCTTGTCTTGAACACAACACCGGGAAGTCTCGGGTTTTAGGCGGTGAGTGGTACAGGGATTGTTGCATTCGGAGGTCTCGATTGAACCTCCGGACAGTGTTGGCTAACTGCGGTAAATCTCTCGAAAAAATGCTCTTTTGGGGTCCTACGGAAGATTGCATTTTTGCAGACCTACCGGGCATTAAATAATCAAGATTATAGTGTGGTATAGATAGTTTAGTTTTGTGATGCACTAAACGATAACAGATTCAATTTAAATTATTTAATGATGATTTGAACAATCACGAAATTTAGGCTAATAGAGAGTTCTGATCTTCGGGCTGGCTGTTTATTAGGCGTGGACATCGCATGTGGGCGTTGACGATTGGGTTCTGGAACTATCTAACAACAACTCGCAAACAGCCTAACCGGCGACCTCTCCCTCTTCTGCCGGGAGGTTGTCTGTACCAAGGAGCCATCCCCTTTTGTCCAGAGATCGCTTGGACCTCGTCTTTTCCGTATGTCACTAATACCAGCCCATTCCTCTTCGTGGAAGTGAAACTGCATCTCTAGAAGTCACTTTAATTCAGGTAAACCATTCGCCGACAAAGATTTATTCCTTCCCATCCGCTTTTATATCGTGATATGATCATCTTAAATAATACCATAGGATGCTGATTAATCAAAACCTTTTTATAGGTAGCTGATTCCCAGACACGTACCAACTTGCACGCTACTTGGGCTCAACAAAGTAACAGAGAATCGAATTATATGTTACATAGGTTTCTCCTTTTACTTCCTATCAGCACCAATGCCCACTTACACCCCTTCGGGTGGAATTGGGAACGCCGGCACCTGTAAATATGTCCCCAACTAGCTTCATGAGGCTGGCTTATCCTCTGGCAGGAGATTCCCAAACGAAAATCTGCCGCCCGCCTACTTTTAAAGCCACTTAGACGTAAGTGGCATTGCCATCGGACAATCTATTTAAAACTCGACGTACAAGCCCTGAAAATCGTGTTTGTGTGAAGGTCCTGCCCTTGTCGGTGATTGGTCCGTGCCTGAAAGATTGGAATTCAGGGACTCTCATCATAACTGACCCAAGACACAATAATTAATGGCCATTTCAATAGATGTTGCCTTCCCGTTTCTGGCAGATTGTCTGACAACTCTCATCACCCGATTTAAGTCCCTCTCACTGTAAATCTCTTTCCACCCGTGCGAGGGCTGTACGGTTTTAATCCAATTCGGTCATTCCGTATTTGTCTTGATCTTAAATTCACCAAAAATAGGAACTCGGAAGCATTTTTAATTTGTTCTATTGCTGAACATTTTGCAATACGTGACCTTTATAAAGCCACTACAATGATTATTATTATTATTATTATTATCATTTTTTATTTAAAAAAGAAGAGTCAATAAAAAGGGAACTGTAGAAAGTTGTGTCACTTTTTTAAAGACTTGAGTTTCCATTTGTTTACATGATTAAGCACCATTATGTTTGAAATAAATTTGATTATGTGTGTATGCGACTCTACTTCTGACACAAGCTTTTAAATAAACGATATATTCGCGTTCACGAAAAAAACATTACAAAAACGGTTGTGTGTGAACTTCATCTAAATTACCCAGTTAGAGCCACCCCTTCCACAGCGATCTAATTGGGAGTATCTTTATGCTTCGGAAACTTGAAATTTTGCTTATCTTATCCAGGTGCCAGGAACGACACTGTGATCCCAGGCTCTAGGACAACACATTTATTCACACATTAATTTTTATATTTGCACTGCTTCTTTTCGAACATTCTAGAAAATTATTTGGAATTCGAACTTGGGGCATCTATACAATCCTGTTTCGGATAGAAGACAAATTCAAACAATCTTCCACAAGCTAGTATAAATAAGGAAAATAGACTTTGTTTTATCAAAGTATAAGTATCTTGATTAGAAATAACGGCACCAGAATTTTCGGCGTAATGTTGGAATTCAACGTCCGTTCTCACCCATCGGGGATTTTAGAGATCATTTTCAAGAAAATCACCGACGTTCGTTATTTACAATTTTCATGGACCAATCGAAAGAAAAAGGACAAGTTCAAGGAAGAGAAGTGATTGCCTGCGTAAGCCTACCTCTCGTTTTATTCATAAGTTATTCTCCGAATTCCGCCTTCGTTTTATGCCGAAAAGCGTGGTCCAAAGTATTAGGCTTGGCAATCATGTCTTTGTCGTAAGAAGAGCGGAAAAATCCCATTAAGAACAGTCAAGATACCACCTCCACCTTGCGCACAGCGTGTCTGGATGAAGGGCGAATTATTATGACAAATTGCCCCCACGCACCTTCGAATAATGTCCACATCGGCTGGCCTTTAAGTGAAAACACGGACGAACGTCCGCACAAAAATAACTGCACAATTGGAGCTCTGTACTGCCCAATTAACTGCTCCCGTCGTTTTTTTATAGAAGTGCATATTTTTATTAATTACGTCAGCGCTTTCGACCACAACAATTGCCCTCCAACCCGCCCAGGTTGCAGCCAGCGGTAAATCTGTCTCTCTTTTCGATTAATATTGATCGTTTAACGTCAACGATAGACTATTTTACGCGTTCGCTTCAAATAGAATTTCGGAACCATTAGTCAACCATTCCAAACATTGGTCGAAGCCTTGGTGTTGGTGTGTTGGTGTGTTGGTCAATTTGTCTATCTCAGGAAAAGGAAAAGGTGTCCACAAGCCACGAATAAATATAAAGAGGAGTTATTTTATTCAAATTCATAACATCTATAAAGGAATCCAAAGTTGTAATATCAGATTTCGCAGTTAGGAAATCGTTTTTTCTGCTAAATATTTTACGAGCGAGTGTCCTGCACAAGATTTCATGAAATGAATTGGCGATGATTTTAGTTGAACATGTTGAATTCGGGAAAACCCCAAATATATTTAGTGAAGGGCCTTTTTAGATGCGTCCTTTAGTTTCGGAAAATTGGAGTTATTTTGATTTTCCTGGTTCTTTGGTGATAATTTTAATTATTTTGGAATACATAAAATGGCTAGTGATAAAAATGAGCGTGGGGACAAATGTTCAATTAATAAAATCTTTTAGTTTCAGTCTTGCGTGCGACGAAATAAACCCCCCTATTGGCCCATGTCATAATATAACAATGCAATGGCTTTATTGTGGTCCCGAAGGCCAACACACTCTTCATTCGAATTAGCAACAAATTCGTGTTGGGGAAGCCATTGATTTCCAAGAAAACATCCTAACATTGGCTTTAATTATCTCCATTTATTAAAATACTCAACAAACACGCGGAAGACCTGACGGTAAGAAAAATGAGGATTCTCAATAGCTCGTGCAGACAGTAATTAATTGAGGTATTCGAGTGGCCTTCTGCTGAACGCATCAAAATGCATCTCCATGACGTTTTACCTTAGAGAAGATGTTGACACTCCGAAAATCACATAGATCCTTAAATTTTCCTCCAGATTATGATCACAATTCCTCGGCGTTATTTTCAACATTCGGATATCTTGGAGGGATCATGTGGATGCCGACTGTGGTAAACATCTTCGCTTCTGGTTAAAGTAAAACCGCATAAAAACCGTTGTCTAGGCCTGCATAATTCCCCTTATCGGACTTTCCCTGGCCTCAAATGTTCTGACTTTGTAAATCTCCGAAGGCTTTTTAGAATAATATAATTTTATAGTGGCCTCCCTATGCTCTCCATCCAACACCACTTCACTAGCCGCTCGTATATTAGATGACCCCTCTCATCCCCTATATTTAAGTGTGTCTAAAATAAAATCTCTCCGACCAATACATAGGCAATACCGTTTAACACCTGCAAGAACGGCGGTCTATCGCAATTCGGTCATTCCTGATTTGTCCCAATTTTCGTTTCCCCAAAAAAGGTGAAGTAAAAACTAAAAGACAGTTTGCGCATATAGCATTGTTAATAATAATATTTATTACGCTGAAATCTGTAGTCCTCGCCATTTTCAATAAAGCGCTTGTGATTATTATTATAACATAAAGTGATACAGGAAGTGGCATGTGAACATTTACTACAGATAAAGCGATTAACCGCTAAATTTCTCACCCGGTGTCTTTTTTGCCGTTTTCTATAAGGTCAAACAGACCGAGATTGATAAAAAAAATGTTTCGTCGGTGCCTGCTTTAATCAATTCAAACGACCGTCAATCAAGCGTAAATCCGACCCGTGAAAATGTAAATTGGGGTTAATTTAAGCATACTTTGGCAAATATAGGAAAATGAGACTCCATCGTGACTTGCGTGAATGAGACATGAGTGGCATTCCGGAATGATCGCACATCGCAATGAATAGCGGATTTATCTCGGAAACAGAAAATAATAATGAATAGTCTCAAATTTATATAAATACAAATGAAGTAATTCACATTGGGCGTCAACTTGTCACAGGGGTGAAGGCGATCCAGAATAGGTTAACAAAGAAGTAAATTGGTCGAACGGCAACTGGGACCCCAGATATATAGACTTTGATGAACTCACATTTGCGGCCATCAAAACATGGCCACATCAACGATGAGTCCGCACCTAGATGTGTTTTGTTGAGTGGAGAAAGACAAAACTACAGCCGTCATGCATTTCCCCGCATAATAAATTATTAATTCACAGCATTAATTAATTAAGCGTCCCAGAACTTTGTAGCTTCGGCTTTTCGTTTGGATGCTTTTCGACGTGGAAACATTTCCCCCCGGATTCGAACCTCTCCGGGGGTTTAATGGGACTGGCCTCGACGTGCAAATAACAATGAATTAAGGATAGCCAATATAAATGATCAAATAGAATAGACCAATGAAAACCGAAATGGCTGTAAACACGGTGAAAAAGGCGACATATTTTCAAAAACAGCGGCACTTTGAAAAGACGTATTAGGCTGGTGGTAACCAATTTAAAGAGCGTTAAATATGTTTGAATAGAAAAATCTATACATTTTGCCTTTGGGGTTTACTGGGAAGAACAGCGTGTTGTGAACTTCTTGGGGAAATTGAATTGTTCACCGAGAAAAAGATAAATACTCAATCATGGAATACAGACTTAAAACAGTCCGCATTGCCGTTTTGTTGTCAGCCAGTGCGCGAAGGTTTGGTCACCATGACCATAATAAGGCTATTATTATTATGTGCGGAAGGAATATTGTTTTCCAGTCTCTAGGGTATCAACACCAATTTCGAACCATTCGGATAGCTGCATACACCCCGACACATCAATTAATAATTAGCTTCAACACTCGGACTGAAGCATTTACCAATGGTGAAGGACACTGAGTCCAAATGAACGAGTTTTCAAATTTATCTGCTAGTTGTACGTCTTCATGCGTTTGGAATCATTTCAGCAGGCGTAAACCTCCAATTCGGTTGCCTTCAGAACGTTTCCGCAAATTTCACGTCGTCTTAGCAGCACTATCGTCAAAGCTTACTACAACTCCGAGGAATGGGATGCATTGCCGATGCAGATTCCCCGTGTAACGGTGGATTGCTCGTTTAGTAAATTCATGGCGATAAGATTCAAATCAGGATCTCCTGTGCGTCCAGGGGGAGTCAGGGGTGACACAACGGTGTCTTTAAACTGGATAAGAAGTATAGCAGCACGATCTTTTGTGTTTAACTGACGCGATGAATCGCTTCCTAAGCCTTAGAAACCAATATAAATGCTACAGACAAACGTTCTCAAAAAAACGACAAATTTCATTCACCAGGATCAAAAAGCAATTGCCTGCCTAAAATCTGACTCATTTGGGCTCTAATGCGCAGTCCACGCGTCGAGGCGAATAGTGGCGGTTTTCTGACAGCCCCATAAATTAGAAGAAGACTAATGTCCCTCTCGGGCAGCTGAGAAGCTGTGTGCCAGTGCGTCCGATTTTGACGATCGTCAGCGCCTGCTGTCACGTTCAGCTGTTTTGTTTTGGTTGTTCAAACAAGATAGAAATGAAGATTTTCGTAAAGTAAAGGAGAAAAATTAGGGTTTGCCTCCATGACGGGTAAAGCTCGTCGTTTTGGACAATTGAGGTAAGCACCTTCTAATCGGGGTACGCAGATCCCGTCCATCGTAAATTGGATTGAAATGAACATTCCCCACTCAAAATGCAATCTCCGTGACTTCAATGAGTGTTTCTCAATAAAAAAATAATTTAATTCTTTAATTTTACCACTAGACGATACACCGGCATCATGGGGTTTTTCCATGAAGATTCTGGGGAATATGTTTACAGGTTGCAGCCTAACCTGGGAGTCGACCCCATGTCCATCACCAACAGATTGAAGATGTTTTTTAAAGCTAAGTACACGTATCGTATTTGGTGTAATGGAACGTGCTACCGTTTCTTAATATGTACATCTCTTTGTGGTCAATTTTGCCTCAATACGGGGTCTTTTAAGTTCCACCTTTTTTTAATGGAACATCAGTAAGCGTGCGCGGCAGATATTTGCAACATATAATCTATCGCTCGTAAATAATAGAGCGTCTGCTATACATATAAATAAGCCGATAATGATATCAAATTCAAAATGAGTGTTGAATTTTTAAAGGAAACTCAAAGATGAAATAACCTGCAATCTTCATGTTAATTACCATTTTAGAAAACCGTTCGCACGCGTTAAGAAATCGTCTGTATAAGCCGTGCAAGCAAATGTTTTAGTCCGAAAAAGTAAATAGCTCGTGGTAGGCAACACAATAATTGTGTAAAATGCCTGGAGAGTTCTCAGTAAACTGTCGGTCACAAAATTTCGTTCGGGTGACGTGTTTGGAGGCTAAACCACATCCAGATCCCAATGTTATGCTTGTTTTTTTCCACTAGAAATGTCACTGCTAAACTGTGTGGATTACCATTTAATTTTTGAAAAACAAGTTTTGAAAATCAATTTAAATTCTCTAGAGAAGAGTTTGTGATAACGTTTCTTGAACAACGGCCTTATTGAAACCACAGAATCAGTTATAAAAACTGTCGTATTTTAATAACAGGATTCCGCACCGAAAGCTTTCCGACTCTTGTTAAGCCGCTCTCATTTGTGAATTGCCTTGGCTTTCGATAGAAATTAAAAAAATAAACAGAAGAAAGTTGACGTTTTTGGGGAGGTCGCATTAACAGGTCCGACATACAAACAATGGCCTTATTTTTTATGGAACCCTAAACCCATAACAGGATGACCTTGAGATGTCACCGACGAATCATGATCAGCACAAAACAATCTTACAGAAGCAGAAAAGAAATAATACGTGTGCTTTTTCATTCCAGACGTTATCCAATGTCTCACACACATACAAGCTGCACCAAAAATAAATAATTCATTTTAAAAATTGATTTGGTCACAACCATTGGCTTGTAGTAATCTGATTTGATTAACGTTTGTCTAAAACGATAGAAAAAACAACGAAACGCTTGTCCTGAATTGATATCTTACGTGGCCTTTGCTATTGTTCCCGCGTCATTAGAAATTCCTTCGATAGGAAGTGAATATTTTGTGGTAAAAATATTCGACTGAGATCCTTACAGGTTTCTCCGACCAACTTTATCATAACCGACCTCAGTAACAATTTTTGCAAAAATACAAACTGGGGGTTATGCGAATCAAGTGAAATTGCACAATGAGCCATTTAAATTCAACCAGGGATTTTAATACATCTTCAGCCAAATGTTTAGGTCGTCTTTATTTTTGCACATAAATTTAATTCATATTGCCCGATTTAAGCGTTTTAAACCAGAATTGATATCTGCGGACTGTAAGAACTTGACCGTAAATTTCAGTAATGGCTTACTGGCGTCCCAGTCCCGATCCAAGCAAAGATACTTGCGATGTCTGGAGTGTTCCATATAGGAGGGGTTGACCATCTTTATTCCTAAAAATTATAATGAAACTTATTGCTTATAAATTTCTTTAAAGATTTTCCTACCAATAAAAATACTAAAAATGTGTTTTGAACACAACCTCAACTCGACCATCTGTTTGTAAATTGCGTGTTTTCTAATTGGTTCGACGTCGTCTTCGAGCGGTTGATGCGGTACCAACGCGTCTCCCCAGTCTGCTGTTTCAGGGTCCGATATTCTTACAGATGACGATTATTTTGGTGAACTGTTTGATGAAATTGCGGCATAATTGTGGTTTAATTGCCCAATGACACACCAGACGAATATGCGCACCCGGCAGTAAAACGAGTAGAATGCGAAGGCAATTGGACATATTGGCGTGGGTTTTTTCCAATGCCCATATACGGCAATTTGGCTTGTTTAAGTACTCAGTCAAAAGGAAATGACCTTCGTCTGTGAAGATCTCCTCACCATGTTTGATCGTATTAAGTTAATTAAGCTACAAGCTCCACTACTGGTGGTGCCCAGCATTCAATTCCTTTAAGTTTCAGCTTTGCAGCCATACTTCCCCCGGGACCCCCCGTAAATACGGAAAGGTTTCCCGGAGATTGACCCTGTGGAATGTTGACGAAATACCACCACGAGTAGTTAGTTGGCATCGTTTATGGCGGAAGTCAGTCGAAAAGCTGTTTTACCAAAGTCGGCTTAAATTATTGCCGCGGCGTTTTCGCTTTCAATATAACATGAAACATCTTGGGTTGTTGATTATCTTTCGAGATTTTTTGGACTCAAGGAAGACATGTATTAATCAGATTCAATATAGAAGGCATCTAAATATGAAAAAGAATAGCTCACACATCAATTAAAAGATGTATTCTGGCCGTTGAGCAATCACGGAGAGATCAATAAACACTAAATGCATTCCATCCTAGAAAATACACACCTTATGATGATTAAATTTCTTCACGATGATGTAAACATTTGCCACAAAAACACAAACGCATATGTGGAGGGGTTTTTCAAGTTAGAGACGAGTGCATCTTAACCCTCCAAGGCAGAACCGAAAGTTCTAAAGCCCGAAATGGGATTTTTTTCTCTTAACGTTATGTTACGGTTTCGACAAGTCCTGGGTTATAATTTAGAACAGGAAACGCCACTGCGATCGTAGGAAATTGCCAAATGTGTTTTTCGAAACGGTGGTGCTTCTCACTAAATATTGGCAAGTTTTGCACTGACATAAACAAACCCTTGTGGCATAAATTAATCTTACAACAAATTAAAATCGTCAGTATTGAGCGTGTCGACCGTAATTAGTAACTTCGGTTGATGGGTGGCTGCACCACATGATCGAGGCTGGTGTCAGGTTATCCAAAGTTTATGGGATGACAACATCAATAAATATAATTGGACAAACTCAGCGGAAACAAAATTCTGATCATGCTCTCAAGCATACAGTGGTCGTTGAAAGCGTCTTGCTGCGGTATACGGCTACAAAGAAAACGAAATGATGGGGCTATACCATTATTCTGATGATGAGCATAAAAATTTCAAGAGCCTGAAGATTTGTATCGAGATGCGAAAGAATGCCAATTCAAATTATATCAAAGCAAACACAGGAGAAAACACGCGGCTCCTCAATTAAAAAAGCTACGTTATTCTCTTTCCATCGTTTTAAATAAAGAGGTTGAACAAGAAAATTTAGGTGGGCCTGTGGCGAATGTTTTTTTGCTACATATATCAAAATCAGCATATATATATATAAACCGGGGTGATCCCAAATCATAGCTCTGTCAAATATAATGGGAAATGTTTATACACCATTACAGGAAGAGTGGTGGGTTTTTATTTCGTCAGTAGTTTATTAGGCCAGAGGATGTTTCTGGCGTTTTGTGACCTCTGTATTTCTACGCTTTATGGATTATTGCAGTTTTTCTAAAACTTTTTTCACTTGCGACACACTTGGGATATCTGAAAAGTTTCGCGACACACCTTAAGTAATAAAAAATATTTGGGTTAAACTTTATTTTCAACGTTTAATGCGATGGGTGGGCTTGCTTTCGAGAGCAAATAAGGTTGAAACGTGGCTCTAATGCTGACAAACAAACACCCATTTCGTCGTCAATTCGAAGGAGTCGCGCTCTCTTTTTTTATTTGATTTCAGTCAAAGCTGAAAATCCGAATTCACAAAACCATGAAGGCGCCAACGGCAAAATGATCTTGATTGCTTTCAAACTGAGAGCTGGAAACAACTGCTACACGGAAGATTTGATGTCTCGTTGCTTCCAAACGGGTTGAGTTCAAAAATCTCGCGACACACCTGCGAATCTCTCGCGACACACAGATTGAGAAACACTGGATTATTGGTAAGCACTCTAGGCTTATATTGTAATTAACAAGCATACATATATCGGAATATGTTATTGTGTGAAGCAATGTGCGGCGTGTCCACTTCTGCTCTCAGGGAAACCGTTGCTGCGTGCAGCAGGAGGTCGTTCTTTTAAGACAACTAACATGCCCTAATTGTTTGGAACACCCGTTCCGTCTTGCCGACCTAGATGTGTAGAGCCAGGTCGGTCGCGCATTGGGCGAGTTCAACATTATACGAGTAAGTCGCTGTTTCCTTATAACTGGGTTGCTCAATCCCGCCGAATGATCAAGCCAAGGATGAATTTCTGCTGCGTGTTGATAGTACTCTTGGGACCACACCGAGAAAGGCCTCTGAACAAAGGCTCGTGTCTGCTGGGGCAGAATCCCTCCAATCCAGGCGAACCGTTTCCAAGCTGTTCTTGGTCACTGCGATTCGAAGACACGAGGAAATCGGAAATATTTGATTACCAGGATCTACCACGAATCTGAAAAGCAGACTGGCTTGTTAAAATCTCCAGAACCGAAATAATTTTGCTGTCAACACTTGTACAACGCCGTGGGCTACAGAGCTTTCATACCAATGCCGAGGCGGCAGACAACTGAAAACGTCAATGGCTACGGTCAGGCATGGAGTGCCTGGAGTTGCTTGCGGTCTTCAAAGTTCGACGACGCTGGAGACTGCGCTGTACCACCATGTGCGCCAACCTGATCGTCTCTGATCGCCGTGTTTGTGAAGCAACAATTGGTGACATTTCCGAAGCCGATTCAGCCTCTCACAGGAGATTGCCACCACAAGGAAGCAGAAAAAATCGAGCCGGACTAAAACCGAGTTTTTTTTTATAATTTTTTTTAAAGGGCGCGCGTTATGGAAAAGGCCTTTCAATGGCCGACATTACGCGTTTGCCTTGCAAATTTGACTTTCTTGCAAATTTACCTCGCTTTTATTTCGTTCATTCTTGTTCAATTATTTCACACCTGCTATGTACAATCGCAACTTCTTATATAATTTTTGTCTGTTGTAACATTTTATGCTGAAAGTTCCGGTCCTCGTGACCTTAATAAAGCGAATACTATTATTATTATTATTATTATTATTCAGCAGTCGGCGATTCGTGCGTGGTAGATTATTATTGAATTATTTTTGAACAGTTAACACGAATGAAGAAGACATAATGTGCTACCGGCGTCGAAAAGGATATAACTTCACTGATTCCAGCCGAAAAGCGTCTGGATTGTTAATGGCGCCTTTCCAGACATTTAAATCATGTTTCGCTACCTCCTTTTAGGAAGCCATGCACAAGGAATGAAGTGGACCTTTTCGTCTTATCAAGTAAACACTCTCTGAGGAAAATGAAAATCGCATATTTATTGTCTGTCTTATGTTCTGGTGAGAATTAATTGTTAACGAACGCCCAAACATAAACCTCCCGCCATTAAACAACACCCGAACAACAAATAAGGTGTGCGTTACATGACGACAATCTACAGAAGCCTTAATGCATGCACTAAGATAACGATTATTCGTAGAAAATAATTTGATTTCGCTTTTCTTCTATTTCTTACGTTCCGACGTGATTGGTCTTGTTGTCTCTAATTATGAAACTGTCCATTTTCGTCCGTCTCCTCCTCCTCCTCCTCCTCATCCTCCTCCTCCGCCTCCTCCTCCTTCTCCTCCTCCTCCTCCTCCTCCTCCGTGGAACTGCCAGGTCAACAGCGAATGCAGGCGGACAGGAACGCATTGTCGATGCCAATAAAAAGATGTGTGATTTCATGACGAAGGTAGGTAATTGATTTTTAACTCGAAGACGCGCTGCCTCGGCATCTTACAGGAAGTGCGTTTTTGCGCTTTTTGTCTCATCAACTTCTTCCGCTCTTCTTCTTTCTCTTGTCGAGAGATTCAAATTTCGAAAACGAACTGTGGAATAGCGAAAGTAAGGCTACAATTTAAGAGTGAGAAATTTTATACCGAGAATCGTAAAGATCTTTAAATTCTGACATTAAATCAATCGGTGTTATCAATTCTGAAACCTTATAAGCTCTTCTATATATATATATATATATATATATTTATGACTACATTGTGTCATTGTTGTGGGAAACCATTTATCCGTCGACCTCTTCTGCATAAGATATTTTTGGGCAGTTGAAAGATGACAACTCCTAATTCTGAATGACCGTGAGTTTTTTTGCATTATTTAGGACGTTTTAAAATTTAAACCGTTGTCGTTGTCTGGTTTTCTATTTTTAAGCAAAATTGAAGCGCAAAATTCTTTCCTTTACCGTTACTGCCAATTATAAGATCAACAATAACAGTAAAAACCATAGAATCTTATTCTTTTAGAATTCCTATCGCTGTGCCTACCATTTTTTCAATCTATTTAGAAAACCACTCCTCTGAATCCGGAATTTATTTGGTTGTTCATAATAGAAGGTTTTGTGTATTTCTGCAATTCTT
Source organism: Proteocephalus fallax (assembly GCA_028672205.1). NCBI lineage: Eukaryota > Metazoa > Platyhelminthes > Cestoda > Proteocephalidea > Proteocephalidae > Proteocephalus > Proteocephalus fallax. The sequence goes on along the minus strand of JAPUBX010004010.1, from coordinate 562,627 downwards.
TTTCAAATAACACTTGTTTTTCCAACCGTGACCAATCTTTGGGAAGGATCCTAGTTCAATACCACTACTTAATCTCGGTTTTTGTTGGTCTCTGTTAGAGAAAATTAGCAGATAATTCATGTACAATGTGTAAAACAGTATTTAGCCAGTCATTAATTGTGCATGCTCGAGAGTGGACTGTAATGTTCATCATTGGTACACCTAAACCATGAGGTTCAAAAGTAGAAAAAGAATTTCCAAACATAAAATTGTCGACTCTTGTTTTTGATAATTATCGGTAACTTATGATGGAAAAAAGAATTTTGTGATGACACAAGTTCGTCTCAATACTGTGTTATGTGCCCTTTGGGGGCAATGTCAGGGGTCAAACGAATTCTGCAAGTCTTGACAAACTCTGGCTTGTATTTTGACCAATTCCTCCATACAAATCTCCTCAGGAGCAGAGATGGTTGGAGGCTGTTGATGGCTAATAAAAACATTCGACTCTCTAAAACGTTGCTGGTCGCTGGCTAAACCAACCCAGGATCGTGAAATGCTTCTTACGAAGCAACTCCTTCATTGTTCGGGCGGTCATTGAAATGCAGAAATGCTCAGCAACGTTTCCTCTTCAATACCTTTCTAATGGACGGAGATTTGCACTCAAAATCGACCCCATTTATGCTTGCCTGTACACAGAGCAGCCCTCCTTGTCCCTTTGCAGAAAACAGCCCCAAATCGTAATGTTTCTACGCCCATGCTCCACAGTAGGGATGCTGTTCTTTGGGCGTAACTCTAGTATACTTTCTCCTCAAAACGCAAGGAGTTGAGGTTTTACCATAGTGACCATATGGGCATTCTACGCCAATCGTCTTCTGGCTCATCCATGTCATCTCCAGCAAACCTCAGACGGGCCTTTGAGTCCCTTGGAGACGTAGTGTGTTGCTTTGCTCCCAGCTCTCTTTGAGTCGTTCGCTGGCTTCCCTCGTGTAGTTCTGTGATGTTTGGCCGCAGTTTTTGTAATCATTTTGACCCCACAGGTTGAGATCTTGTGTGCGGCCCTGGATCGAGGTGGGTTATCAGTGGTCTTTTATTTCTTCGATTTTCTTTATCATTTAATTGCCCCTACAGTTGAATTCTTCACACCATGCTGCAGATTCAGTCTATTCAGACTGGCGCAGGGCTGAAATTGGGAATGTGGCTGCTTTAGGTTGTGGACAGTTAAAAGCTGGTAAATGCAGGTAACGAGTGGAGGACAGAGGGGAGTCTTGAAGAAAGGTTTAAAGGTCATTGCGAACCATACATCTTGTATGTCTGCAGGTGAACAAAATCCTATAATCGCATTACGTACGATTTCGTCTCTCATCGTAGAATTGTACCGGTGATAAAAATCCAAAGCACCCTCATCAAGTACGAGAACTTGTCTAAAACAAGTTAAATCAGATTTGAAAGAGAAATTGAAACACTAAGGCTTTTGATGGCGCTACCGCGTTTCCTTTCAATAATTCTCAGCAGAAAATGTTTCCCCGGGCCCACAATCCCCAACGATTCGTTAAATTTGCAATTTTAAAGAGGGCCCTTGAGTGACCTGAGACAAACGGTAACTGGCGACTTTGAATACAACTGGGCAAACAACTAGTGCAAGGCGCATTTTCCCGGATTTGCATCAATTGTTTTCTACTGGCGGGCAAGGTGAAAATTCTCAGGCGAAGCCTTCACTTAAAACCGGATATATGACGCCGAGCGTCTGTCTAGCGTTCCAGCAGCAGCGTACTAGCCTCTGGGGCCGAGCGGAGAGAACCCCTCGGACTATGATTCGTGTCTTTCGCAACGCTAACCTACGGCTGTGAACCCTGGCCATTGTGTCTCTCGAAGAAATCGGGAGATTGGCATTTTTCCATCACTGGTGTCCGCGACGAATCCCAAAATCGGACTGGCGCAACAAGCTCTCCAGCAACGAATTAAGGCGTCGACTTTCAGCCGCGGAGATACTTTCAACCCTTCTACAACGCCGTCGGCTGAGGTGTTTCGGTAAAGTTCTGTGCCGCCCAGCAACAGAACTCATCAACGTCTGTCTTTCACCGTCACGATGCACAGTTTTGCGCTCCCAGGACGGTGATCAACTCAAAACGTGAATCCGCACGTCAACGGGGACGTGCACCGCTCAGATCACAATCCTTTCTGCCTTGGCGCGTGGGCGGCCAAGATCCATGAGGCTGCCGGCTCATCCTCCAATAGGAGCTAGCCGCCCCAAGGAGGAAGAAGAGTGTCGGTCGAGTGAAGTGTTGTGGTCTTAGCTGAAAACCCGCCGACTATAAATTCTCATTCGCGGAGAGCCTTGATACGGTCGTCACTGTTAGCGTATCCTTCAATTGTTGTTGTTGTTTTCGTTTATATTTTATAATGTTTGCTTAGCGTATATTATGAATATAAAAAGAAAGAATTTCTCCCCAATTTATCCCCGTAATCTTCGCGGCATTGTCAGAATCTTTAGACTGTCGTGGCGAAAAATATTTTTCTCCATCGGCAGCATACATAGTATGACCAATCTCAGACAAAAAGGTCTCTGGGTACGCCGTACCGGTGATCGTACAGTGATCGCCGCTGACATGCTACCAATAAATTCAGCGTCATTGCGGAGAAACACCACCCCAACCAACGCTCGTCTATTTCTGTTCCGAAATAATATCGAAAATAGGAATAAATGGCTAGTTTGGTATGTGTCAATGTTGTGCGTTTTGTTTGTCAAGATCCTAATAAAGTAATAATTAGGTATATTTTGGTTCCGGTAGACAACCCTATTATATTTATATTAATTCAAGTCATTAATTCTAAATTTACTTATCCTAAACGTTACGATAGAACCACGCACGTCTGGAAATTCACGTCTGGTCAACCACGTCTATGATCGTCTACATTATCGCCTCCGTATTCTCCTTTAGGCCGACTGTCCCAAATCGGCCCGAATTCCAATATAAATACCCAATGAAACTCGTCGATAGATTAGGTTGCTGAGGTAAGTTCTCTAGAACGCTGCAGTAATCGTGCTGCCTTCCGGTAGGTGGGTAGGTAAGAAATATTCACTTTTTTTAAACATACACGTGTTCATGTGCCTTAAACTGCTAACACTGTGGAAATGCCCGAATACAAATATCGCTTAAGACATCGTATGCTGTAAAAAGCATGTTTGAAATGCCTGGAAAGGTCACAGTAACATAGCTCCGAAATGCCAAAGACCGTTTCCACACAATATTGTTCGAGTTACCTTTTTTGAAGGATTAGCCAAATTGCCGACTTTCTTGTAAATTTCATGGAAAATTTGACCTAAATAATCGAAATTTCTGAGCGTGCACACGAGGGGAATTTGTAATATGCATAAATTGTAGAACCTCTACTATTTATCTATCAATAAACAGATGACGATATTCCTGTCAACATAGGTTTATAATTTGAATTTGAAAAAAACTTGAAAGATCCTGTATAAAGGGGCTGTCCTTGACTTTTCGAGGATGCTTACATCAACCTTATACGTGCGGGCTTGAACGGTGTTTGCAAGCTTGTCGCAGTTATCGTCTGAGAGATGATGAATCAGCGGATTGCAGTTGTTACCGGAGGCTGGGTCGGAGCAGATTTCCGTTCTGGTTTCTGGTGAAGCACCCCCAAGGCCGACAGTTGGATGCTCCAACGTGGGCAACGTGGCTGCGAAAGACGGTTTTTTGGGCGAGGTTGTAAGAGTGGATGGTCTGCGGCTCGTTCGGTCTGTCTTCAAAACTGGATGAGGATTAATGAGATAACAGATTGTGCAAAACATCTCGTGCGGTTAACTTTAAGTAACCTTGGCACACTCTTTATTTCACAGTTTAAACATGTTTGCATAGTTAAATCGTTTTGCTGGCCATACAATGAAAAATCCAATACAAAAGAACTATAATCCTCAAAATAGGAAATACTCGCCGTTTTTTCACAAAAAACAACTTACCCATTTTCACACACACACACACACACACACACACACACACACACACCAAGAGCCAAACTGGAGTTGAGCAAAGTGGCCGGCATGGCCAGTTGGATCGGCAGAAATTGCTGTTTTCAAGAGGACGCCGATGGTGGGCGGTTTAAGGCTTGCAGATGCTCGTGTAGACGTCCACAGCTGACCTCAGTGCGACGTATTGCGCAGTCCACGACGAGTAAGGTCCTCTCCGGCCGCCTAACCACGGGACAGAGTTGTTCGACGGCAAAAATCATTTAAATCAATCCAATTTTAGCCGCTATCTCCTTCTTGGGGATGAGCCGGATTCATGCATCGCATTTGCATGAAGACTCTTGTTGAAGTTGTGACGTCCCCGCCAACTGCAATGCAAACAACTCTTGGTATTCCGAGTCGGTCAGTCGTGCAGGGACAAGCCCGCTTCAAGGTAGTGTCACTTCCGTGACCGGACGAGAACCCGTGTTTCCACGTGGAATGCTCGGCGCAAACCTGTTGAGTCGATTGCCTCTTATTCGTATTCAAATGAGGGCAGATTCCGATGGGACAACAATGACAGACAATGGTGAAGTTGTATCCAGTTGAAATGGGTTCTTGGGGTAAAAATCATTAGACATGATCATCGGGTCGTCAGCGAACAAAATAATGTTTGGCTTATACGAGTTGTTTTGCCGTGGCTTTAACAAACACCAATCAGAGCCGCCGATTCTTTCCTTGTTATCGGCGGGGTGGAAGTACAGCCGATTGTCATTTGGTGCCCCTCCCGATCGATAAGAAACAGGAAAACCCGAATTGATTGGTTATCTAAAAACGTCTCCTCAAATGAACATTGTTTTTGTCAAAGATAGGATTTCCCCAAAATAAAATTATTTTATTGATAAATACGGAAACGCAATAAATCAGACATCTCTAGAAACTCGCGGATATTGATTTTCGAATTTCCGAGCTCAGCTTCTATCAAAATCTTTTTTTCGGTATTGATCGTTTAACAGAGTTTAATTTTGTAATATAATTCGCTGACAGGAATGAAATGAGATATAGAAACCACTGGTTCGCAACAATGAATTTCCTGGGTAACTCAAACTAAAGCGAAAACTGAGCCGGCTTTAAGATTTTGGAAATATAAAAATAAAATAAATTTTATGCAATGCAATAATTCGTTCGCAATAGATCGGGGAAATCAATTACTTGGAGTCCTCTTAGGCCATTCCGCGACTCGGATTGTCGAAAAAGACTCTCCTAAGCTCCTATTTCACGTTGCTAAATTTGGGTGGCCCGAATTAACCGCCTCTGATGACAACACGCCGGACTTTGTCAAAACCTTGATCACTGCAGATCACAAGTTCTGTTCAATGAAACCAAGATGTGTGCGAAGTGGAAAATAATGTATTTTTAATATTATTTTACACCCTCAATAAGCGCCTGTTTATATTAGTTACGAATGATTAATTCTCTTCGTGCCAGTTAATAATTAACCACTACGTTATCTTCGAATGTTTCAAGCGTTGTGGAAAAATTGACTGAAGTAGGATATTATTTCCACAATACCTGCTGAATCATTCGCCTCAAAGTAAATTTCATTTTTTTCTCTTTTCAACCCTTAAAGGCGTTAACCTTGTTTCTGAGTGTTTATCGTTTTGCGCTGAAACCCCAAAATATTTTGTCATTCAAAGAATTGACATTGCTCCTACATGCACCTCCCAACCGCTGTTAGACCGCTTCTGGGGTATAATTGAAATTCGGTTGCCCAGAGTAACTCAGTCAACTGAACACTCATCCATGGGTTTTAAAAATAACCCACGGGAGCCCCGCTGTGATTGCTTTCAATTGGATGGGTGAAATCGGTGGCAACGAGATACTTGGGTGTAGTGGGAATTATAGTGGACCAGGGAGGAGGAGGAGGAGGAGGAGGAGGAGGAGGAGGAGGAGGAGAGGCCATCTCTGACCTTCGTGGGGTTTGCAATGCCCCACTCTCGCGGTAATTCTTCACTGAAATTCGCACGGAATAGGCTTGGACCGACTTACTGTCTGCGTGCGACAGTGGAAGCGCATCCAAAAGCGTAAACTCTCCGTGAGTTTTTCAATGTTCTTCTACAGGTCCTGCGAGAGGATGAACCAGCTTAGCGTAAGTCACGAATTGGAGCCACCCACTCACGGCGATTGTGCTTAAGATCTGGTCCCATCGACGAATCCTGTAGACAGAACTGTCGGTACAGGAACTCCGTGGCCGATTCGACAGCGCAAATCCGGGCATGGTCCCTTGTTCGCTGGATGTTGTGCTCCCAAGGTTTTGACGCAAATAAAGCACTAACTGTTGCAGTATTCAGGTTTCTAGTGGCTTACCTATGCCATCCATCCAAGAGACCACAACCGCCGCTTCACTAGTCGTACGCTCCTTGATGCTCGTTTCTTATATTACCCTTCACATTCCGGTTTGTCGAAATGAAAATCTGTTCGGCCAATGGCAAAGCAACACATGCCAGAACGATAATTCCTTATTTGTAGCAAGGTTTAATTTCCCCAAACACGGTTTTGAATATTACATTGTCAATAATAACTGGGGCATTTAACTTGATATAAAAAGCCGTGATTCAGTTCAGATTAATTTTATTTTTTGATATAAAATATACAGGGGTTGTTGTCGTCGTCGTCACACCCTTCGTCTCCCCGTGGTCAACCGAAGAGTGTCCTTCTCACGGAGGAGAGCCATGTCCTTGTTGATGGGCTGGATGACTCGTCCCGACTTCAAGATCACCTTGGGTTTCGTGAGCTCCTTGTGTGACGCCTCAGTGGTCCACTCTCGACTCACCGGCTGATCCATCACCTGCTCGAACTGCTCGGGTGTGGCGTAGGGGAAGGGAATCCGCTTTACCTGAAAGAGGAGAAAGGCGGTCAGATGGATCATCTGGATCAACTGGATAATCGCCGTTTGCCCAGACAGACACGCTGGGTGCTGGGAGCGGCCGTCAACCTGACGACCAGAGGCAGAGGAGACTACCCAATGGGAAGATTGTTTGGTCAACCAATAGAAACCTGGCGTTGGTTACTAGTTCGTCGACTTCGGCAGGGGGGGCGGGGGTTCCGTGATGCTATCTCCTCCTGCCAGAGAATGAGCCGGCTTCGTGCATGAATACATGTTTTACGGGTAGCGGCGTCCCCAGTGCCACCTCATCATCAAACTAACGCTCAACCAACGATGGCTGGTCAAATTTCGGATGATGCAGAAACATCAACGTCGGAACCCGGCCTTCCAGACGCACGCCGTTGAAAGCCGCGTGGATAGGGTCAAGGCAGCGTCCCCAGGGCTACTCAGAAACTGAAAGATTTATAAGACGCAGGAGTGGCATGGTCTTCTCGACTACCAACGTGGTTAAGGGTTCGAGGGGGCAGTAGCTTTCAGGCATGAAAACATTCTGCAACAATCATACACGCCGGAATCAAAGCTTCGGTCGCAGGGGACGTTGATTCGCGTTGATTCTGAGCTACCACGCCCGGATAACTACGAATGCTAACAGAACCCTAGTGTTGAGAGCACCGCGACACTCTCAAAACTCACAATTGCAGCTTGTTTGGCAGCAAGGTGTACACGACAAACAAGGAGAAAGTTTACGGAATTATGGGTAGAGAAAGTGGGAGGGGATTCCGGACAGCGGTCAGCTGACCCACAGCACAGTATAACCGATTTGCCATTGGTCAGCGTAATTGCACACTTTCGGAGTTGTTCATCGTTTACATGACCACGAGAAGTTTCCCTTTTTTCGGAGCAAACACTCCTAAACCGCGCACATCACCCTACCCCACCTCCCCCCTCCCACCGAGGGTCAACAGTTGGACGACATTAACTACACCCAAGTCCAAGACTATTTTCAAACGTAATTCAGACCTTGACCGTGGCTCGATCACCACCCGTTTCAACGAAACTGCTACACAGTGCTGCTGTTCGTTTAACCATCATTGCTGGTTAGCCTTCATCTGTCCGATCGCGACCAGGGGCAGGGGGGTGAGGGTCATTTACGCCGTTACTGCAGAACACATCGAATGGGAGGAGGTTACCCAGGCGAAGGAACGTCTTGCGTGTCTGAGAGGACGCGTGTGCCGACACCCGAACACACACACACACACAACGTGGCATCGGGGCAGATGCCACGGTCGAGTACGGTTGAAACGCAGAGAAGCCGGCGACGCCATGCATAAATTCACACAATTAGTGTCCACACGTGTGAAGAAGAAGAAGAAGAAGAAGAAGAAGAAGAAGAAGAAGGAGAAGAAGGCGGTGCCAAAGCGCACCCGAACCAATCGAATAAAAGCCATAGTGCTCACGCTTTCGCTTCAAGCCAACGCACGCAGAGAAAGCGACCACCTAGACTCTAGGTCCTAGAGGCTAAATGGTGTTGATAGTCTCCTGATTATCTTTTATTATAATATGGGGGTTTTGATAATTGACCCTTGTGATAAGGTCCGATGGTGTGGCAGTTGGCAGCCTCGCTCTGTTGGTTACGGGACAGGCTGGGTTCAATTGCCAGACGAGGCCGTGTCATGTGTCGGCTGAGAGTGACCTTGAGAAGGCTGTCGCGAATGTCTACGGCGCGCTCGCATACTCAACCACTGCCAGGGCTAAACCAGCAAGACAGGTAACCGTGAAGGGGGCAGCCGTTGCAACAAAAATTTACTTAAAAAATCAGACTCCCTCTTTCTCGCTTGGATACAAAACTCAGCGGTGTTTGCAGCTATGAGAGAACAAAAAATACGTCCACAGCTTCCCTCTACCTGTCCCCACCTAAACAGAGGTTGCATTCGATGGGCCGGACAATGAGCAGTGTTCACGCGCCCTGCCTCGGCTGTGCGTCGATTTGCAGACGGTCTGGTGCACTTCTTCTGGGCGAGTGCCGTTGCTAGGTGAGGGGCAGTTAAACCAAATAATAAATGGACATTGGCGTCATTAGATGTCCGATGTGTGTGTGTGTGTGCGTGGCTTTGTGTGCTGCCACCAGTTCTGCTGTTGCGTAGGCGTGTCACCTCGTGTAGAGTTGGAAACAGGGTCTGGCATCTGCACAGCGTCCGCACAAGGTATTTTCGCACAGATTTAGACGGTTGGTTGCATGGCAGTGGGCAATATTTGGATTGGTGTGTGTGTGTGTGTGGTGCGACGATGTCGTGGTGGTGGTGGTGATGGTCATTAATATCTTAGGGCTGACAGAAGTTGAAGAGGTAAACATGTTTTTGTTGACAACAAATCTACCACCCCCCCCCCCCAGATCTCTTTGGGGTAAGTTTATGGGATGCACGAAAAATGCAGAGAGCCCAGCGTGTCACCCAGAGACTCTGGCATGGCAGTCAGACGCCGGAGAAGCAGCGGCCCCCCTTTGATGTTCGAGTTGACAGTCCAGTGGAGCCCAAGAACCTCGCCACCAGAGGTGCTACTCCTCCCCGATAGGTCAAGCGAACAGAAGGAGTCCAACAAAGTATTGACAGCGCTAGGAAGGCGCTCCCCAAACTGCGTGTAAGCCCGTGGGGTCGCAAGCTTCAGGACAAAGGTTTGTGAAACCTGGCAACTGCGTGTCGATGACACAAGAAGATTGGAAGGATTCGATCATCTCCTGGTATCTGAAAACGGACGTGCGCGAATAACTATCCAACAACGAAATAAGACGTCGTGTTTCACCGAGGAAAAAAATCTGTAAATGTCTATTATTGTCAAATTGTATGACTATTAATTGTGATCATTCTAGAATTTTCTGCCATGCCACGACAGGCAATCGCCACTCCAGTCTTAGATATTAATGTGACAACATTTCTGTCAACACGAGGCCTCACCGGAATCCATCGCATCTACTTGCCGTCTTCTTCTTGAACCAATCAATCGATTAAAAGACTTCGACAAATAGGCAATAGGTTCAAGGACATAAAACGCCAATTAACAAAATCGCCTAATCGTTTTCCCATCTTCTTCCGTGTAGCGATTATTCAAACGTACAATGGAATGTTTTTTTCCCATACGACTGGTCCTCACATTGCCCGAATATGCAAATGCCGAACTTTGCCTATCCCCTTTGCGGAGGAGAATTCCAATCTCTACAATCTCATTACACATTCTGAACCTACCAGGCGTGACTCGAAACCTCCCGAAAAGGAAAAACCAAAATACGCTCACCAACGTTCCTTTACCCAATTTCTTCCGTCAACTACCCAGATCCGCAAGTGGGCGCATCGGTATCTAAGGTGCATTAACCGCTGCAACGTCTGGAGCCACCCTACCCGCTTTGGGATGGGGCCTTCCAATGGCCGTCATTATGTATTTGCAAAACTTTAAATACTTCTGGGTACAATCTGTTTTAATAAAGCGAATTCCACCGTCATTACTATCACCTCACTCAGGTACTACAGAGCTAACGGAAGGGGGGGTTGGGGGTTACACGAATATTAATCAAAATCAAAATTATTTCCCATGATCGAAAGTAGAAGCGACTCTAGCTGCATTGTCGCAGGGAAGACGCTAATGCACCGCGGCTTGAGGAGATTGCCTAGTGTGTGCTCCTTATTGGAGGTAATCCCAAAAAATTAATTTCCCCTCTCTGCGGAAGAGGAATCACGCGCATTTGGGCAGGCCAAAGTCGCGGGTGGCGGCAGTTGTTGGTTCAGTCAAAATCCACCCACACCCCTGGCCGGTATGCGTTAAATGCGTTCAATTGGGGTGTCCCCCTTTAACTTGCGTGTTGGTGCATCAAGAAAAAAACGGTTTCGCCCAAACGACAAAGAAACCCACTAACTCGCCAACGCAACACTCAAAGGTAATGAAAGACTGATTCTGGATGGGCGACTCAACTATTTAACAGAGCGCACAAACACTCACGGGAGCCTGATGATCCACATGCGTCTTGGGTCGATGAGGGGAGGATTGCAAATGCCCCCTATTCACTCACACCCCAGCTTAGATAGGGAAGGTAAGGGGGTCGTGATGTGACAGAATTAAAAGTCCCTTTCAGTTATTTAATGGTACACAAAATTTGTCAAGAGACGTTTCATTTTTTTAATTTTGTAAAACACCACAACCAGTTCGAAAAAACAATCGTGTGGTGCGCTTTTTGACAGCGCGGCCAGCGAATGGGAACAGCCACCACCACCACCACCACCACCACCACCACCAGCCCTTCAGCTGGGATCGCCCAATTTTAAATCCCGCACACCATGCAAACCATTGCTCGAAATTCGTTTCACCCCCACCCCCGCTCCACCAAAGGTTGTTTTGACTTGGCAAACCATTTTGGCCTCTAGTCAAAATAAGGATTGGCAGGTGTCCCCAAGGGTCACGCAAACCCGACTGGAGGGGGAGGGGGTGGAATTAGTCGAAGGCGGAACCTATTCTCGGGTTGGCGTGTTCGAGTCCCGCAGATTGAATCGGCAGATGGAAGCAAGGACACAACTGCACCGCACAGCACGGAATTGGATCAACAACCCTGAAGTGTAGTTTCGGTTTTGCCTAAGATAACTTGGTCTAGTTATTCAACTACTTTGCAACACAAGGCTCAGGTCACAATCAAGGTAAAATTGGACACTACCCGGTGATTAGTATATACTTCGGAGACGTGGGCTTGTGCGCGCGCATGTCTAAAGGCGGGATCTAGATGATGCCGAGAAGTGAATTCGCAGCTCCAGCTGCGGAGATATTTAATCGGTGCACAGGAAAGCCCGTTCACAACACTGGGGTTGATTTATTTCGGAATGCCAGTGTGAGAGAAATGTCGACAATTTGCACGTAATTCGAACACACACACACACACACACAAAAACTCGTGCTGCAACAATTGGTTTTGTTTCCCGTTCTCTCTCTCTCTCTCTCTCTTACACATAGGCGTGAACAATTTTGAATCAAGAAAATTGCCCCTGGCACGACCAATTGTGGCTGGTCTACTTTCTGGTAGGTTTCATTGGTCCCCGAACGCCAAACAACGACAACGACGACAACAAAAACAACCGCCATTCCCGTATAGCTCCCACCTTATCGCAGTACTGGGGTTCCTGGGCTCGAACCTCCCAGGTCGAGTCTAAGAAAGGAGCAGCTGAGACGCACGGGATACGAGACAGGTAACCGCGAGAACTCACGAGGTGTTTCTTCAGGTCGTCGTTCACACGCTCACGGATGATGACCTTAGCGCGGCCCTTATCCTTGCGTTTGCGCTTTGGCGCCCGGATGAGCCGTTTCTTGCGTAGGGCCTCGTCGGCAGCCTCCATACCTGGCCCCGTCCATCGATTCCAGCCAGGCAGGAAGGGGTCGAGGTCCTGGGGGGCCTCCGCCTCCTCCACGGCCATCTTCTCGGCCTCGAAATCAGCCTCCGCGGCGCCACAGTCCTCCTCCCCGACGGCCTCCTGAAGGGCTGCAAAGAAGGTATCACTCGTGGGGTCCAGCGACAGGGAGCCCGGGTGATGGTGGTGGGGCTTGTTGGCGGCTTCGGTGCGCTGAAGAATGTCTTCCGGCGCCAGGGTGGACAGGAGGGTTGTGGCTGGCTGCTGCTGCTGCACCGGCATCTCTTCATCTTCTGCCACTGTTGGTGCCGTCTTCGGTGGTTGGTTCTCTACCTGCGTAAAAACGGAGCAGTGTTCGTGAAAATCAACATCGAACACAGTGGACCAAACCACGACGATGCATAGTTTGTGCTACCCGATGGTGTAGCGATTCGCGTCCGCATCCTGGGTTCGAATCTCGAGTTAGGCAACCTCAACAAGCTGACCGACAGGGGCTCGATGGCGCAGTTGTTAACATCCACGAGCGGGTTCAATTCCCAGGTGAGGCCAAGCTGAGTGACACTGGGGGCACAACCTGTAAACATATTCCCAAGAAACCTCCATGAATCCGGTTTATCCTTCAGCAGGAGATAGACACAAAATTTTGAATGCTTTTAGAATAAGCCGTTCGTATGTCTATAATTCAGCGACTTGGAGGTGGTGGAAACATCAGATACCAGAAAGAAGCAGAATGTGAAAATCGTTTAGTTAAATCACCGTTTTAAGATGAATTCACTAACATGGGATTAAACAAAGCGAATGGCATTGTGGGTAGCGAATAAATTGAAATAAATTGGATTCACGCTACAGGTTCCAATGGATTTAAGAAGATTAGGAAGAAACAATTTCCCCCATTGACTAATAAATAAGGGTTCAATGTGTGCCCTACAATAATAGCACATTGAAAAGGAAAAAATCTGCAAAAAAGAAAAATAGGAAGCCATATTCCTGTCTGCCAAGGAGCAACGGAAATTTATAGGAACATTTCTTCAAATGGACCATCGAAATGGAATTATAAATACCTGTGCTACTTTAAATAATCAGTAGGCAAGCTGCAACAAACATATATCACCCACCTTTGACCACCAATCGACCAGATGCGGTGCGACCCCCTCCTCCTCCCGCCTCGTCATCTCTTCTTCATCCAAACCAGAGGCGGCATCATCATCATCGTCCTCCTCGTCTTCGTCCGAAGAGCTCAATTCGGCCTCCGAGAGAGCAGCGTCACTATCGCCATCGTCATCATCTCCATCGCGACGGCGTCTAGTGAGGTCTCGCGCGTTGTCCTGCATGTGGGCCACAGCCTCTCGCGCCTCAATGTCGTACTTGGCACGAAGGCGTTGCAGCTTCGCGAACTTGCCGCCCGTCTTGTGGCGCAGACTGGCCCGCTCCTTCGCCCGCAGCCTGTCGGCTTCGATGAGGCGTTCGGCAAACGCCGCCGGGTTATTGGCACGCAACAGAACGATGTCCTTCTCAAATTCCTTTATGTTGCGACGCTTGGCGCGGCGGTGGTAGTTTTTACTCTTGATGCGTTTCTGCAGTTTGGTCTTTTGCAGAAGGGCTACCTCACGCAGGCGTTGTTTCATCTGATCAGAAGCCTTAGCAGACATTTTGCGAGCCAGTTGAAGCTGATCTTCGCGCTCCTTGTCCACTGCCGACTTTCTAAAAGACGTTGAAAGACAAATGCCGTAAACATGCCAATGCAACAATTATAGTATCCACAAACCGCTATCGCTACTACTGGAAATGTTTGACTTAAATTCCAGTGGCACAGTCCACGAAAGGATCAAACAAGAGTCAGCAACAACACACTGGTCCCGATATTGCTTAGAACTCTTCGCGGAACTAGGCATGCTTAAATAAGCCTTCGCAGACCGGGTTAACGAAAGCAGCAAAATAAAGAAACAGAGTAACCCAGAGACTCCGCAATAATCACAACAACATCATTCATAAAACTGGGACCGAATAGGATAAAATGCGGAGTTCTTTGGGAATAATTGCTTGACACTAAATGTGTATCAGCACTACGCAATCCAATCGTCCAGCGCAAACACGGGAAATTTAGCGTGTTGTACAAGATGTCACATAGAAATAGGGACCGATTCACTTACGGCTGTGATGTTGTTTTGTACAGTGCGCTGAATAGTTTGCCCTGAAGACTCTCTGTGTCTTGTTTAACTACTTCAACATCTTTCATGAATTTCGCTTCTTTAGCCTCGTTGGAATTAGAAAACTGGATTGCATTGCTTTGCAAAGGAAAAATCATCTGATCAGCAAGACGGTTTTGATGGACTGGACCTTTCCAGAGATTGAGACGTTCACGATTGATGTTGAACTGCAGTCGTCGGACCTTTTTTTCATCGCGAAGATTGTCCGGAGCTTCAAGCGGGGATGCCTCATTTTGCAGTCGTTGAAGCTGTTTTGCCTGCTGCGACTTGCTTCCAGACTTCAGCTTAAGCAGACCCCACGCATTTGCATCAGGAAGGGCAGGAACGTTGGCCTAAAACCATTTTTAAAAACATTAATCATTACAATTGTAGAAGACAGTTTAAGGTGCTGCTTACCATGTATTATTCTTGAGATGTTTGGTCGCGTTGATTCTGAAATTAAAAAGTGTTGGTGAGGGTATATCCCAACGCGTTTGCCTAATCGTATTAACGCCTTAACGAGTTGCACCGAAGGTGGGGATTTTCTGATGAAACGTCATTCAATATAATACCAAGGAACAATACTGGGGAGCCAACCTGTACAATATTACCAAGAATAGTCACGAAAACACCCATGAAGTCGGCTCATCCTGTAAAGCCAGAACAGGAAAATGAAAATGATATTATTTAAGTTATGCGATTTAAAAAAAATATTGCAGCTCTACAGAAGAGACCCGTTGATAAAGCGGTCGAAATTATCTACAATTATGATGCAATAAATGTTCCTGGCAAAATAAATACGACGGATGCAAGGTCGTTTTAAAGAGACTCGAACCAAATGCCGAGACTGTTTATTACTTAAAGCCAAGCGGCAAGAGATATACACTGCGCAAATCAAGTTTATTGAAATAAAGTGCTTTCAAAATTTGGAAAAGAATTTTCGGGGCGTCCAGATTTAAATAGACTTCGTGAGGCAGGAGAAATAGATTCATCGCAGATAATTAAAATTATGGATATATTCCAAGAAATTGGATGTCGGTTAAACACATACATAAACGCCGAGAAATATGAAAGAAATAAAACGTATAACAACGTGATTAAACCTACGCCCAAAAAGATTGAAATAAGTGCCTAGCGCCGTAATGCATTAAACAAAACATTAGTGATATGGAAACCTAAACACGAATATTAATCAAAATTATTCAAACGCAATGTTTCAAAAAAGGAAAATTGTAAGTAAAGTGTCTTCATTTAACAATCAGCGCTTACACTAGGATAATTTCGTTTTTTTATTCCTGATCAACCTGTTGACGCAAAAAGGAAACATTGTTCACTATTACCGTTTCTGCTCGGAACGTGTCGGTAAGAGTATGGTGTTCAATAACAAGACTTCTAACCTAGAAATATTAAGGCGGCAGATACGAAACCCTTTGAGAACCGATTAAGGTCCTTTAACAGAAGAAGTTACGATTGTCCATTCGGATTTTCTTTGCTGCGGGGCGAACCATTTATATCGAGAACCAGGATTGCGTTTAAAGCTTTCCACTCGGAATTATCTTTTGTATGCTCCTCTAAAGGTTAAACCCCCTTTTCATCATCAGATACGGTCTCATCTTCAGATGGACGTCGTCGGAGCAAACTAGAACCAAATCAAGCATAACTAAAAAATAATAATAAGATTATAATAAGTATTAAAGATTCTCCGTGCATGAAACACAGCACAAATAAATTATAATCGTCTTTTTGTAATTTTAACAGCTTATATGCGTATGTATATATCTATAGTTTCGATTTCAAGCCGATTATTATAAAAAAAGTCGGTATTATTGTTTTTCTTAATTTTGAAACAAGCATTTACTCCGCTTATAAATTGATAAGAGACCTTCATGTTTCCTTACATGACTTAAAGGACTTCGACATTACTGCATAGAAATTATATGTTAAGGTAACTACTGAATGTTACTGTGCACTAAAACATATATTGACAATACGCGCAATATATGATATCCGCGATATTCCATTAGTAAACGTTGTTATCCGTTATAGGTATTTTTAAACGGCACTATCTAAAAAATTGAAAAAAATGTTTTTATTTTAAAATAAAATTATTTGGGGTTAACACATTCTGTTTGTTTTGATGCAACGTTTTAAAGTTATTTTAATTATATTTAGAAAATGATGTCCAAGAAAAATGAGACATCATACTGTTCTTTCGTAAAGTACAATGCCCCTATCCGTGTAGTGAAAGAAATATATCCGCCAGTATGTTTTTTAATAAATGTAATTATAATTCAATAGAACGTTGAAGATGATCCGGAATGTCATACTTGTTCCGGTTCTTTGGGCATCTCGGATCACTTAAAATCAGGCGATCGTCTTCATATATGTAAAATGGTAGTGTCAATGGATGCTCCAGCTGACGAAAAGTCTCTTAAAATGCTGGCTCAGGAGTTCCCACCTAGATACGAAACATTTGGCAACGAAACATGGATATCAACTATATGCCCAACACAGTCAACAAAAATGGATATAACTGGGATTGCCAGTGATATTTGCATGACTCTTCTTCAGCGGATTGCTCGACGGCGCCCACTTTGTCATGTACGAGAAGATGTTCTCCGTTGCACAGCCAGAGAAATACTCAGACAAGTACGTTGATGACACTTTAAGCTGTCGCCTCAATTATTCATGTTTTAAAATCCGAGTTAGGAGTCTTTAAAAATTGTTAGACCTATCAGGAGAAGTGTCACGAATTGTTTCCTGATTGGAGGCAATCTCCCGTGGATTCATGCTGGTATTCGTCGTCTTTGTTTGACTATCGGCTATTAGAAAGGCGAGTGTAGCTGTCACCTCACGCAATGTGCGGGAGCAGATAATTTCTCTCCTTTTGGATTTTCTAAGACCGCTTGCGTAAAAGATAGCGTCCGAAACTTCGGGGTCGTCTTCCTAGTTAGGATTATAATATAATAGTTAAGAAACACGGTATTTTAGACTCTAAATGCAGCATCTTTTTATTCGGTATGAACTAATAAAACAACAATCTCATCAGCATTAAATCAACATTATGTACCTTCCATTTTCAGCTTATTATTGAATGTCCGGAGCGTGGTACTGTGTTCAAACAGGTTTTAGAAGAGCACTTCAAATACATCGACGCGTATGAGGTTCTTCTTCGGTTTAATGATGGTTTCATGTGTCGAAAGAATCTTCAGGCGACACACATAAGAAATGCCCAGCTGATTAGAGTAGGTAATTTTAGTTTGCGTGTAATTCCATAGTAAATTGGATAAAAAAATTATTTGGATTCATCACCATACATATAACTTAATTTTCCAGGATTTAACTACAATAAAAGTATAATTAGAAATCAAACCTGTGTTTACGATGTATGCAGATACTTTTCTTCCACCAATGAAGTGCTGACCCGTATTCAATCAATTTTGTGACATTTTTCATCAATTATAGACTCGTGATCTCGAGGAGTCGGTAGAAATTCTGAAGATGCAGGTCAAAGCGCTCAAGGAAACAGTTGATCGTTTAGAAAAGAAAAATCTTGAATCTAAGAGCAAGGGAGAAGCTAAAAGGCTAAAGGAATTGACTTATTATCGAACTCTAGGAGAGCAACTTAAGGTTGGTTTAGTTGCCATATTTATTTTGAAAACCAAAATAACGCTATGCCGCTAGATCATCAACCAAATTCTGTTTTAATCGGCGTTAAAATGTCTGCTTCTAAACGTCAACCGAGTGGGGTTATAACCTCTTACTTATTTATGACAAATAAAACCTTTAAAATAAACTGCTGCTTTAAAATACAGTTTTACTTGTCTGTTTTAGTGCCAAATTGAAATGTTCGTCACTCCGGACAATGAGCAATGAGGAGAAAGGAATCCCGCGATTGTATAAGCGTTATTAGTGTCTCCGTTTAGTCTACATATCAGTCTAAATAAATGTTCAGACAATAGGTTGGCTTTCATTTCAGTTATGTCTACAAGCCAATTGCTCAATAATTTCGGTTAACCTACAAACCGTGATGTAGCTGTCATGTTCTCTTTTATAACAATACAAATACGCCGTCATCTTTGCATGGCTGAGTGATGTTCTCGTCTAGTCGCCATATTGAGTTGAACTTACCAATGTCTTGATACAACGGAGCAAACTGGCGCATACGCTTCCTAGGAAGTCTTTCCAATGTTCTTTGATGTTCAATTCGGGCATTTTTTATTCTGACGCCTTTTGCTTTTGAAATTTCTAAGTATTTTTGCAATCACATTGGATTCTTCCAAACGGTAAAATCCACTGTCACAGCAAGAGAGAGCTTAATCGTCTCCATCTAACCCTGCCCTGGTTAAACTTAAAATTAAAACTGAGAAACTGCATTTCTCAAACTCATGACCAGACGTTGCATTCCCATTGAATTTCACCATTTAGGAATTCAACGTCTTCACAAGTGTTACTGTGAAGAACAAAATAACTATTTGCTGCATTCCGATTGGTTGATGAACCACATTTTCACGTCCCAGCACCAAATTTGCCTTTTTTGTACTTCTTAACCAGACGTTGTTTCACCTAAAATTAAAATCAATCGAATCCCTTATTCTGTGATTGGCAACAAGCTGCTGAGTCATATTCACCTCTAAAATCTGCTTCCCTACGATACAAATTACACAACCTTTTCGTGAAATTACCAACCAGTGCATGATTTCAAATAGTATCGCTGGTAGGAAATAAGGGTCTTTAAAGTTCTAGTTTCCTTTTAAAATTCAAATTAAACACCCATTTTGAATCGAAAATCATCATCCATTTTTAGATGTATATAGCATAAAGTCTGCATTTCATTAATGATGCAAATCCCCGTGCACGCTTACAGATTTTGATTATTTTGGTGTACAATCTTTCTTGCCGTTCGACTACAAATAGCGCTGCTAAGATGGTAGGTACTGAAGAAGATGACGATTTGTTAATTTAGCGGCGTTCAAAACAATTGAACCTATCTGCAAGTACCACATGGCAAATTATCCATAGGGATTGGGCTCTAAAGCCTTAGAAGGTTCAGTTGGCGCCAGGATTTAATCCAAATGAATCTGTCAGCGAACACATGGGGGATAGTTGTAGTGACCTTAAACGCCCCGTTTTGTTTTAACGGACACTAACCGAATTCGACCCACGAACGCACCATCGCCGACTTAACGTCATGGCTTTGTATTATTAAATCAAGAAAACTATCTTGACTATACTTTGGTTTGCGTTCTCATATATTACCCTTTTTAGACGCGTATGTCTTAAAAGGGTTAAGTGGGTTAAGTTATCGTCGAACTGCGAATCACGACATAGTTGCCAAATATTATTTATAAATTGTAGACAGTCTACAATATATAATAAAACAGATTATAATTTCCCTGTCAAAAGTGGCGTTTAATGCGAATTTTAAAAAGACACTCCAACTTGATAGACTCCGTTTGTACGTAAGCAGGTCTCGATAGCGAAACTGTATTTTGTGCCCAACCACCCTTCTGGCGAGTGATCAATATGTGGGAAAAACATGAATTTTCTAAATATCCGGAAAATTATTTTTGTGTTTAGCGCGTCCGGTTTATGTCGTGAGAATGTCTTGAGAAAATGTGTTAATAATGGCGACGATGGACATGACTGATTGGCATGGCCTTGAGGATAAACTGGTTTGATGGGTGTTCGTTTGAGTGTGTCCGAAATCTGGGATTCGGACGAATTTACGTCATAATCGTCTTTCTTCTGGCCATAAATCGCCAATTTTTCAATATCTATCAACACATTCTAGAGCAACGGCATACAGTTATGATCCGTGATGCCCACCAGTCTGAAGACAGTACGAAGGAGGATGTGATGATGGCTCATCGGCCTCATCTATTGATGGGTTTCATTTGGCATCGTTTTTGGCGTTTGAACCGATTAGGGGTAGTCGGCGAATGATAGAATGTGCAGCCGTTAATGTTTGAAGATGGGCGGCAGGAGACGTGGTTGACCAGAAGTGTCCGTCTAGATTTCAGTTCTTCTGTCTATACTTCAAGGCTAAATTAAGGGAATTTACAAAAAATAGCAGTTTTCTGTGGAATCAAACGGTTTCCGAGTGTTTGAGATACTGGCTACCGGCATATGGATTAGACCACCGGTCACAACTATGGGCGATTCCATACTGTACATGTGACGACCAATGATAAGTTATTCCCACAGGAGTGGCATGATAGAACCAAAGTTACTTCTCCTATGGACCCAGTGATTCTGTTAGGTAGTCGTTGTCTGACGAGCTTATGGACGCGTGGTGATCTTTTAAACATGAACTAATGAGACGAAAATACCCAGGCAGTCAAATATACATTTGTTGTACCATCACGTCGAAGAAGGCCTGGAAAATAACAGATGAACAATATAAAATTAATGAGCACATTAACCCATTGGACAATAAATACAATTATGATTGCGGGCAGCATGGTTTTGAAGGCGGTTTTTTTGCAATTGGGGAAATCATCACCGCTCAAAGGGGACCGACTGCTATTTTCCTTATTATGAGGTGCAATATAAATTATTTTCCCCTGTGTGATAATGTCAGACAAGCAAACGAAAAGGCATAGTTACAAAAATCAGATTTATCCACGAATATATCAAAAAAAGACGAGTTCACGAGGACAAAAAACGGTCTACATTAAAATTTACAGGAAATGGAAACGAAATATATGACGTTTGCAAACGCTCAAAGGTGGCCATGCAAACAATTCCCTTATCTATAGCGCTTGGGTGCTTTTATAATCGTTTCTGGTTCCATATATACGACAACCATTTCTTTCAGGTGGAAAACCCCCTCTTGTGATCGACAATGGAGATTTTGTATTTCCTTTGTTGAAACTATTTGAACCGGCCATAACTTTTTGTGGCTCATCAACTGCTTAGGAGGTTGGGAGGATGATAGCGAGACTGGTGGTAAGGGTACCGTTTACTAAAACCCGCATCTGCACGCTCAACCACCACAAACCATATCAAATTGAATGCGTTAATATAGCAGTCTCAGTTCATCACTTTCGGAATCCCTCGTTTCTTTGGTGCACGTGAACTGAGGAGGACCAATTGGCGCGTTCGATCATGATTTATCAGCTAATCGGTCATTTTGGAAGCTGTTCGCGCATATCTTCGCGTCTTCATCTGGCGTCTCGACGTAGAATATTCTAGACAAGCATTAAATCGGGTTTGATCCATCCGAAGTCACTAGAGAGCGCCCCATATTCGCAGGCTCCTTCACCGGTTTCGCAATGTTTAATGTGGAAACTTCAAGGATGCTGTTATATTTTCTATGAGGGTGCTGTTGAATTTCATCATATTTGTTTAAGTGAGTGGTAAAAGTATAAGATCTCTAAGAGGTTAGGCTGCTTTTCGTTCGAAATGGAGGTTTGGAAGTTGCAACCCAATTGTTGATCCATTGAGGGAGCCAGTTTCTAAGGTTCCGTAACATTTTTCCCCTACTAAACCCCCCAAAATCGAGATTCGAACAGATTTGCCGCCTTCTAGAGGATGCACGAGCTTTTTGGGTGTCACTGTCTGCAGCTACTGATGCTTAGTGATTGGAATCCGAGTCGGAGTTGATGGTGGTTTGACAGTTCTGGATCGTCCAGCGGGGATCACCCTAGACAGACTTTGGCCCATGCAGCCGCTTTGACGCTACCGATCTACGTTTTTGGTTGGTCGACGCTCCGGCAACGCCAACCCGAGCCTGGTGACTACCAACGACGTGGCTCCATGTCTGGTCGGCGTCGAACGTTGCCAAAGCACTGCAGACGACTGCGTGGAATGAAGTTGGACACTTTCCCGGTGTCTAGAGAGCGACGGTTTTTATGAGCTGTTTTTACGCAAACGAATCTCTCTTAGGTAGAACAACTAGCCCATCAACTCTTGAGAGGGAGAGAAATGAATCCAGCATACATTCAACAATTAATTTATTTTTCGAAAAAAAAGATTTTTCAATGTTTTTTTCAATTAAAATTTTAAATGTATTTTAATATAGAACATTTCGTGTTTCTCTCCTATTTAATAATTCTATTATGCTACAATAAATGTATCTTTTCAGATTAGTCCTAATAACTCTATTATTCTACAATTAATAAAGCCTTTTAGGGTGGGTAGCCCTAACAGAGTATCCATGGTTAGGAAGCATTCTCCAGGGGCCTTTACGCAGCACGTGTTCTCTATCCAATCAAAACTCGACAATGATAATAATAATAATGATAATAATACGTGTTTTTCTTCTACAAAATAGGCACTTGTTTGGAGACGATTATTTCAGTTTATATTCGCGTCTTTGGAGCCCATTTATTTATTCGGATCGAACTAAAACTGGGCGTAGTAGTTAGCTAAATACATGCGGTGGAGAATTTACCGAGTCCCACAAACGAAATATATTGGTGGAGGCAGCCAAAAACGCGTGTGCGAAAAGGTGGGACGTGCCAAAGATGGGTCACAACATTTCGTTCGCGGTGACATTGCTTTTCAAACTGAAACGAGATGAGGAAGAGTATGGATGTCAACGACGAGGATCTGAATTGTGTGCGGTCAGGAGACTTCGCACCATAACCTCGGTTGGTGTTGCCTTCAGGCTTGGAATTCGTAACATGGTCGCATTGGATCACATTAAAAGGTCTGTTTAAAAGAATGTCGGATGAAGCTAATTTTGTGGGAACTAATCTTTTGGCTTCCTGATATTGCAATCATTCGCCACCGAAATCGGATTGGTCACGCCATGTATTGGTGAATCCAATCGTGCTCCACCAACAGAATTAGCCAATCGAAACAAGGTTTTTTTATTGGTCGCGCCTGCCTACTTAAAATTCCAGCACCGAGGGAACTTCCGCTCAATTCTAGATATTATGATTGGATGGAAGCTCGTTGTGGTGTTAACCGTTTCGTTCGTTGTCGTCGCTGTTTTTGGAGGTACACCCTACACGCACGACCTTGAACGCGACCCTGAGGAGGAAGTGAAACCGTGGTTCCCGAGGGCCGCGCGCATGCCAACCGAATTCTCCTTCAACAGCGACCTAGCTCTCCTGCGAAAGATGATCTCGGAGAACCGAAGATACGGAAAGGGCTTGTTGGCATTCGGAAAATAGTCTCTCACTCTCTCTCTATCTCCAGATGTCCCTGCAAATCTTCGTTGACAAATAAATTGGCGCTCGATGTTCAATTTTGACAGAGAATATATCAGGTCAGAAATGCCTTCTTTTTGTTGTGTTCGAGAGGGGGGTATGGATAACAACTGCATTATTGTTAACAGAAACTTGTAATTGACCGTCGGGTGACACTAGCGACGCCTCCTATCCATCTCATATGCACAAGACTCTTCATGCAAATGCCATTAACAAAGCCTCCGCATCGTCATGGAATAGGTGGTAGTGGTTGTATTTCTATCCATTGCATCTAGATCTCGGATGCGCGGTGTCATTAACCACGACTTAGCCGACCAGAATTTGGGTCAGCGAGTTCAAATCGGTAGCACCGCTATCAGTAGGTGCTCGTCGTATAGAAAGCGTTACATTATTTTGACTGTTAAGGCGGCCAACCTCTTTAAAAGAGGAAATACGCCTTGATTATTCACTTGAGCTCCGAGGAGGCCCTTTAAAATGGCAGCCAATCGATTTCGCATTACGGCTTCTTATGCATGGAAAGCTGAAGTCGGGCAGGCGTTGCTGTGGCTCATTCTACGACGGGTCCAGTTGATCTCAGAAATCAGGGAGCCGGGGTAACGGGGCAGTCCTGTGGCCCATTGACTGCTTTGGGCCACAAATATATGCACACACTCGAAAAAACGCAAACCATTCATCCAGCTTCATTTCATTAATCTCAGTAATCCCCGTAGTTTGGTTCACATGTCGTTGACATGGGGGTTGATTTAACCCCCACCGTGATCGTGTTGTTATTCCACGTCCTACCCCCCCTTCCAAATTTGCGTTTTCGATGACAATTTCTCAGCTGATCGGTTAATATGCAGTGGAACACGCATATCTGTTGTTACGATTACCGTCTTCACCTGTCGCCAGAATGTAGGACATTCTAGACAAGCATGAAATTGGGTTGAATCGATACGAGGTCATGGGAGATGGCGCCTGGGGTAATGAGGTCAACGCAGCTATAAGCCGTCATTCCATAGGATAAATATCGCTATCAAGCCTAGGCGTTAAGGTTTGCCTGAAAACGACAAGTCGTGGAATGCTTCGGGGAAATGGAGATCGGTGCTGGGTTTATGGCACTGAGAGGAACGCCAATGTTCAAGACATTTTATAATTGCTACCAGAACTCTTTTTTGCACTGGGAAATTCAGAAAATTTGAAGTGACTCTGTAGCAACTGAAAGAACCCTCGGAATTCTTTCAAACATCACGAGATTCTTGGGCTCTTGGACTTGGCAGCATTGGGAGGCAACCCTCGGCAATTCAGAGGGTCTAACAAATAACAGTAACATGAATACTACCATAAATGAAAGACGGGACTGTGCGTAGTTGACATGCAATAGTTATCGCGTTATTCAGGTCATGAGGACCCAAACTTCTAGCATTACATTTTAAAAATGAAAAAAACATGCTGCACAGAAAGAGTTTCTTCAAAATCTCGACAGTTGGGGAATATCCGTGCTGCGAAAACTCCGTTCTCTTGGAAATTGAACGACATAGCCATCGCATCGGAAAGAAAAACATAAAGGTGACCTTTGGGGGGTGCGGTTACTTGGTGCTGTCGCTTGGTGTTCGAATGCCAGGAGGAGATTGAGAAATGGCGTCTCTAATTGAGTGCTCATATCATACACTAGCAACGGGGATTATTTTAAAATGTCTACCTTGGTTCAGCTAGTCCGTACGTTTGAGACCAAGGAAAATATAGTGAGAGCAGTATATACTATGGTGGTGGATAATTCGGGCATTCACGACAGCCTTGAGAGGGTTTGAGTTCACGCCAAGTCGCCTGCGACTGCGAACTCAGTAGGCATCCATACGATCACTCCAAAAGAGCCGGCTGATTTAAATAACACCCCAGACTTTTTATCTTGCGTCGTAGGCGGTATTATTGAGTGAAGCCATCGGTGGTGTATCAACATCGACTCTAGCAATTGTGCAGAGGCCCTACGCTGACATGACTGCGGAATTGTATAATCCCGAATCACCTTTTTCAATATTCATCGTGGCAAGATAGGGACAGACTGGTCTCCCAATGTATTGCGATAGCTAAAAGAGTTGGTAAGGGGATCATAAAACGAGTGTTATCATCCACTACACGCGCACCATCGTCCGCCCAGTTAGTCGGGACCGGCCTTCACATCCTGTGGAGAATTCTGGGGGGGGTGCAAGGGGGGAAAGGGGCGGCTGAGGGAGGCTGAGGAATGTGCGCGATTCTGATTTCCATGTTAATCCAGGGCCGCTGACTGGGGCGTTTCCGTTGCCGAATGCAGACACAGATTAAAGTTGTATGCCAGGTGATGGGGGTGGGGACATATCAATGTGTTTTTTGTTGTTATCGAAACAACCCACAGTTGCGGTGAGACATAATTTATCAGTTTGGGAATTATAGAAGTGAAATTTCGTATCTTATTGTGATGTCGATGACTGGTGCGAAACTTTTTTTGGTTCCCCACGAAACCTGTTATTTAGTCAATTCCATTAATTAATTCCGGTAATGTGCAAACAACCATGCCGGGGTTAAAGGTCACTCATTCCTCAGACTCCGCCATTTATTGGGGTACCGTTTTCGTGATGCATCGTCAATTGATTCACTCCATAATTTCACTCGAAATCTAAATTTCTGGGCGCTATTTTTCGCAGTCGGTTATCTTGGGGTGATCGTGTGGATGTAAATCTTCGGTAAATGCCGTTGTGTCTGTTTCGTAGTTCGCAGTATCGGGCAACTTTGAGAAAGATCAAACCACACCAAGGTCTTCGTCGATGCCCTTGTCATAATGATAATAATAATTGTAGTGGCTTTATTGAGGTCACGAGGACCAAAACTTTCAGCATTAAAAAAAGGCGGGATAACAAATATTAGATGCGAAAATTGTCTTGTAGTTCCTGTTTAACCTGGTCTGGTGAGACTAAAAATCGGGACAAATAGGGAATGACCGAATTGCGATATGCCGCCGTTCTTGTTGGAATTGAACGGTATGGACGGCGCATTGGTCGAAGAGATTTACATTCCGATAAACTGGAATAGAGGGGATGGGAGGGGTCATTTAAAATTCGGGCAGCGATTAATGAGCAGTTATTGAAGTGGCGTTCAACGATGATTTCTTTGATAGAGAGAATAGGCAGACCGCTAGAAAACGAGATTATTTTAAAAAGTCGATGAAGGGTTAAAAAGTCCGAGCATTTAAGGCCGGGGAATATTACTGGGGAACAATATACAATCAGGGGAATTATACAGGCATGGACGAAGGTTTTTATATGGCTAGAGCTCAAACCAAGTCTCCTGAATCGGCGAACAAGGAAGCAAAGACGGCGGCTTTTACCAAAGACAACATCGACATGATCACTCCACGATAACCGACTGTTAAAAATCACCCCGAGATACTTCGATTTTGGGCTCGAAGCGAAGTTATGTAGTGAAGAAATTTCGGTGGTGTGGGCAGCGGCAGCGGCTGTCAGGGAAAATGTGATATGGATGCATTTTGATGCATTCAGCAAAAGATCATTCTTGGAAGACCACTCAAGTACCTCAGTGACTGCCTGCCCGAGCTGTTGAGAATCACCTTGCGTCTTGCATGGATGGCACAAAGTCAGGTCATCCGCGTATTTTATTAGTGTCGCGTCGTTAGGGGACCGAAGGCTCGACGTGTAGTAGTTGAACAGGAAAGGAGATAGCACAGCGCCTTGTAGTACACCGCAGTTATTTGGCAAGGAGGATGAGGCTTCATTTCCGACTCTGACATGTTGACGTCGATTGGAAAAATAGTTTTGAAGCCAATTAATCAACCATCCTTCAACGCCATCTTCACATAGTTGAGAGAGGATGCGGGACCGTGAGATAGTGTTGAAGGCAGAGGAGACGTCCAAGAATACTCCCTTCACGGCTTTCGCTCCGGCATCAAGTGAAGAGTGGAGTGTGTGCGATTCCACCGTTGTCAACTCACTTCAAACATGCTGACCAGTTCACTCTCCTTAGGCTTTTAAAAGCATCTCTTTTTCTATCGACTCCATTAGAGACACCATCACCTCTCTTTTTAGTCTTTTTCAATGTAAATCTCTTTGACCAATGCGGAAACTGTACCTTTTAATTCCCACTGGAACGGCGGTACATGGAAAGTCGGGCATTCCTTATTTGTAACTATTTTTCGTATCACCAGAGGAGTTGAAGCAGAAAATCAGAGGTGCTTTTCGAATCTGATATTGTTACTTTGTTATGATGAAAGGTTTGGTGTTCGTGACAATAATAAATAGATTACCATTATTATTCCGACTCTTACGTGTTTGCGTCGGTTATAGAAATAATTTTGAAGCCAATTAATCAACTATCCTTCAACACCATCTTCACATAGTTGAGAAAGGATGCGGGAGCGTGAGACAGTGTAAAAATCAGAGGTGAAGTTCAAGAAAACTCCCTTGACGGCTTTCGTCCGGCATCAAGTGAAGAGTGGAGGGTGTGTGAAAACGTGGCCACGACGTCTTGAGTGCTGATATTTTATTTTATAAGCAAACTGGAACGGGTCATCGGCCGTTTTCAGCGTGTTCTCCAATTTAGAGAGGAGGCGATTCTCAATCACTTTCGGCCAGACAGAGGATTTGGCGATAGGTCTAAACTTCACAGGTGAACCATTCGCTGCTTTTGGAATAGGTGTCTAAGCGGCATCTATCCTTTCCTTCGGAAAGGAGCATTCTCCTTACGAATAATCGACGAGCCGTGTGACAATCGGAGAAATCTCGCGGTGACAGATGGATTCCAACCTTGATAACTACTACTACGCATGGTAATTATGGAGGTTTTCTGATCATAATGCGGAGTGTTTCGGAATTAACATCGCAGGGTGTTGCGGACCTGGGTTCGTTTTTCTAGCAACCGTTGCAGTGACCGTGATCCCAGTTATTTAAAGATTTCGCTTCGCCCTCAACGACAACGACAATATGAGGAAACTTTCCTGTGAAGTTAAAAAACGGTTCAATTTTGTTTGTTGTAACTTACAATCCTTTCAGGCGGAATTTAGCTGTCAACTCTAAGTGCAGGGATCCCAAAGCGTCCATGAAACAATATTTTGTGTCATCTTCGAACACTTGACAGACAATGTTGCTGCAAAAAACCGAACTTTATCATTTTTTGAACTCATAGCACACCATTTATTAAGGGGACTTTCTTCGCTTGTGTTAGCATTTCTAGAAGTGTAAGGAAACTTAATATTTGGTCGGAGATTTTTCAGGAATCATCCATTGTGGGCTTTTTTACTCGCTCCATCAATCAGAATAATGGCTAAAGACCAATAACGGTTTCAAAATTTCAGAATTTGCCCCCTATCGGCCAAAGAGAAGGTAGTGGTCTGTTAAATTCTCAAAAACAAATTTGATGAAATATAGTTGTGAACGATAACCGCACAATGGATTTATTCACTTTTCTGTATGCTCGATGTTTGTTTGAATCATATTGATACCTAATGGCGCTTCATTCGTTAACCGGACTGTGTGTAAGGGTTTTCTGGAATTCTGCATGTGTTGATTAGACAAACACTTCTGTTGGAACTTTCATGCCGAGAGGTTTTATTAGAGAAGGTAACTTGCAACACGTCGGTTAAGTGGGCAACTGAAATTGAAAATTAAGTCGGGATTACTTTTTCAATTTCTTCCTTGTTGCACATCTTAATTTATCTGTCGAAATTAGACAGAATTCGAACAAATACAATTCATGCAACTTACTTAATTGGATAAAGCAAAACTTATTGTTCAAATTCTACACCAAATTAAAGATTTCTCGCTGTTTTCGCCTGAAAATTTTTACAAAAAGATGAATAAATAAATACATACTTTATCTGCAATTTACCTCGTTTGTTAACTGTAAAGTGAATGATCATGGGTCCCCAATTGTCAGTAATAGTAATAACATATTCGATAAAAGTAGCTAGGTTTTTTTTGTATAGGTCGATTTTTAATTGATCCATTTTATACAAAAACAGTTAACTAGAGATGACAGTAGAAAACGTTGATAGCCAACTTAACGGTTCTTCTAGTAAGTTGTAACCTTTCAAAACTTGCGAGTCGATATCAGTGAGAGGTGCAAATAAATCAATCGATTAAATGCACACTATTCACGATGAGTGAATTCAGTGCTTTCGAGTACATAGGAAATGACGGATTTAAACATCTAGTTAAACAAACACGAAAATTTGGAAACATAATGGGAACTAAACACGAATTATATGCTACAAAATATTAGAAGGAATCTACAGCCTCTGCTTTTTGTGCCGTCTTCTCAATTCCACAAATAATAATACTGATGCACATTCATAATTGTTTCATGAAAGGAGGAAAAGAACCCAAGCTGATTCATAAATGTTTTATCTTTTCCGTAGGACTAATGTTTGTTTTAGTGTACCGAAATTCAACGTTGTCTCATGGGTTTACTTGTTTGTGTGTTTGGTTGTTCGAGGTCATCATCGGTTGGTCCTGTCCGCGACGAATTAACTGAATAAAACACCGGGGATATAAGCCACAACAAATCATCTATATAGATCAGACCGACTGGAAGAGTTTAAAGGAGTTTTGAACGGCATTGCCTTACTATTGGTCGAACCGCTTTACATTTAATGCAGGGGATTGAAGGTGTCGTGTAAGATACGAGAAGCGATGAGTGTACAGATTGTGAAGTAGCGTAGGATGATGGTCTCTTGGATCGAAAGCATGGGTAGGCCACTAGAAAACGAGATTCTTTTAAAAATCCCACGCAGGGTTTAAAATTCAGAACATTAGAGGAAGGGAAAATGGCGGGGAACCGTGCACAAAAAGGGGAATTATAGGTGTAAAGGCGAAGGTCTTGGTGCTGTTCGAGCTTACTCCGAGGCGCCTGAAACAGCCAACTTAGAAACAGAGGCGACGACATTTATCGACGACATTATCCACGTGATTACTCCAAGATATCGAAAATAAACCAAGGAATTTTAATTTTCTGCTCGACGTGAAGCCATCACCGGCAACTGCACCCAACAGAAGACTATTCGCTGAAGACAACTCAACTGCCTCAATGACGGCCTGGTCGGGCTATTGGGAATCCTTAAACGTCTTGCCGGTATGACATAGAGCCAGGTCGTCTGCGTATCTGATTTGTTGAATGTCATTAGAGGACCGAAGTTTAGACGTGTAAGAATCGAAAGGAGCATGAAAAGTGTTGAAAGCCCTGGTGAAGTCCACAAATACTCCCTTAACTCGTAGGATGCCTGTTCATCCTTCCGCAGGGAATAACGGCACGTATAAAATCCCCTCTGGTTTGGATTGTCCCAATTTAGACAGTTTCGACCAATGACAAGGTTTTCCCGTTTGAGTCCCACGAGAACCGCGGCATTTTG
The DNA here is from genome assembly GCA_028672205.1 of Proteocephalus fallax. NCBI lineage: Eukaryota > Metazoa > Platyhelminthes > Cestoda > Proteocephalidea > Proteocephalidae > Proteocephalus > Proteocephalus fallax. Next base: position 531,703 of record JAPUBX010004010.1, on the reverse strand, counting down.
GAATTCGATCATTCCCTAAATGTTCCGATTTGAGTTCCACCGAACATTGTACAAACAGTCCTCATGACATAAATAAAGCCATTGATTTGTAATTATTAAAACAAGGTTTATACTTTGCTTCAAATACAATATAGTTTATTTTAAGGACAACATACTGTGGATTGTGGTTCAGCATACCCACATTCAAGCCTTCAGCAACCGAAAAGCTTTTTGTCGCATATTTTATTTATGTTGCAATCGTAACCTTTTATGGCAGCTAAATAATTCCACTTTAAATGGCTCTTTGTAGTTTAGATATTGCAGAGATTTAAAAGGTCAACGGTCTCGTTATCTCCATTGTGTATCTAAATGGGTACAATTATTCCGTGTTTGATGAACATGACGACGCCGTTGGGACCATTAGCCGGGTTATTCCATAAACATCTCTGGGCGTTTCACCAGTGGAAAAACCAGCCCTTTCGCCAATGTTTTACTACAAAAGCATTGTTGTTTATGTACATAGACAATACGTCCAACAAAACGGCTGATTTTTGTCCTGTATCCACTTGGTAGGTATCCACACCAGAAACCGGTGAAGTGATCTTTAAAGCTTTGATTATTCTTGTTACAGTTTCTTGTCGTCATCACCAAGTTTGCGATTTTCCAGTCGTGCGCTCAACATGACGGTTGAATCTCCCAAACCGGAAATGGGGCAAGATACACCTTCGGTATATTCTAATTTAAGATGATCGAAACGAAACGGTTCCTTCAAATGAAAATATAAAAGAGGACAGCCTACTTAAACATTTGTCCTTCCCGTGGAGATTTGTCGGTAAAACGTGTGGAAGCCGAGTAATAGTGAGTCCTTCTTTCACAAGTCACAACTTTTCGGGGTCTTGGGTGAATGATGTGGTTTGTTATAATAAATGGTTAGGACCAATAAAGAGGGTGAGGTTGCGTAAGAGACCCACTCTGTCGTTTTTTCCCGACAGGAGTAACAGGGTCAGAAAATGCTAGCGTCCATGTCTGATTAAACACTTAACTAAATAATTATCGATTACAAATTTGAAAAGACCACCGTTTTGTTGTAATAATAATAATAATAATAATTGTAGTGGCTTTATTGAGGTCACGAGAACCAAAGCTTTCAGCATAAAGCAAGACAGTATAAAAAGTACAAGATTCGGAAATTGTCTTTTAGTTCCTGCTCCGGTGAAACTAAAAATCGGGACATAAGGAATGACCGAATTGCGATATGCCGCCATTCTTGTGGGTATTGAACGGCATAGCCTACGCATTTGTCGAAGAGATTTTCACTTAGATAAACTTGAATTGAGCGGATAGGAGAGGTCACTTAAAACAAAAGCAGCGATTAGTGAACAACAACGTTTCATCGCCGATTTTGCCGAGATGGCCTCGCCGTTAACCCCTCTGACCTCCAGCGGGAACGGGCAGGTTAAAATGTCACCAGAACAGAGTGCAGCCTTCCAGAAGTTGAAGTCCGGTCTCGCTGCCGCGACCTTATTGGTTCATCTGCACCCTGATGCCCAACTATCTTTGATGGTCGATGCTTCGAACACTGCAGTCAGCGCTGTACTCAACCAAGAGGACGAGTATCGGCGACAACAACTAGCGTTTTTTGGAAGTCTCTATTACCGACGGAACGACGATACAGCACCTTCGGTCGTGAATTATTGGCGACTTACCTATGCGTAAAGCATTTTCGCCATTTTGCGGAAGGTGGCCGCATTCTTATTTTCACGGACCACAAGCCGTTGATTCATGCCATGGCCTCTTACTCGTCTCGCTACAACGAACACGGGATCCGACAACTCGATTTCCTCTTCCAGTTCGACCTGGAATTCCGTCATATCCGCGGCGCAGATAATGAGGTTGCCGACGCCCTTTCGCGCATCGAGTTGAACAGTCTGCAGCTCGCTAATGGTATCGACTACGAGGAGATGTCTGACGCCCAGCAACACGAGGGTATTCGAATTGGGCCCGACGACACAGCCCTTATAAACCTAACTCTCCCGCGGTCTCAGCGTTCTCTGCACTGCGACAACACCAAAGCTTCCCCTCGCCCGCTAGTTCCGCAATGCATGCGCCGCCAAAGGTCTCTCGCACCCTGGTATTCGCGCAACCACCTGACTAGTGGCTGAAAGGTTTTCGTGGAAGGACTTGCAAAGGGACGTCCGCCTGTGGACACGGGCATGCCTTCGGTGTCAACAGGTAAAAGTCAATCGTAACACCAGAGCACCGATCGGCACGTTCGACGCACCCGACGCACGGTTTAGCCACGTTCATGTGGATTTAGTCGGCCCGTTGCCCTCGTCCAGGGGTTTCCGCTACTTGCTGACTTGTGTAGATCGCTTCACCCGTTGGTGCGAAGTTATACCGCTAGCGGACATCGGCGCAGAAACGGTCGTTCTCGCCTTCCTGCAGAACTGGGTGGCGCGCTTCGGATCTCCGCGTCGTTTGACAACCGACCGAAGGGCACAATTCGAATCAACGCTTTTCCAAAAGATGTGCCAATTTCTTGGATGCGAACGAATCCGCACAACTTCTTACCATCCCGCGGCCAATGGGATGATTGAGCGCCTCCATCGAACACTGAAGTCCTCCTTCATGGCTCAGGATGACCGACAACATTGGGCAGACAATTTGCCTCTCATCCTGCTTGGAATTCGTGCGACTTTTAAACCCGACGTAAACTCCTGCCCGGCGGAATTGGTCTACGGTGCAACTCTCCGCTTACTGGGTGAGTTTGTTAACCCAAGAGCAGCTGAGCCGTCCCTGTTTGTCTCCGATGTTCTTCAGAGGCTACGCAGTTTTGCTTGGAGCGTTCGGCCTAAAGAAACCAGACCCCAGAAGTCAGGCTCCCAGATCAACCCACAACTGCAAAAGAGCACCCCCGTTTTTCTCCGTTGTGATCGAGTCCGTCGTCCTCTTGAACCACCATGTGATGGTCCTTTTCCCGTACTTTCTCGTTCGGATAAAACGTTTAAAATATCAATGAATGGACGCCATGAAACGGTTTCAATTGATCGACTCAAGAATGCTTTCGTCGAGGAACCCTTTTTCAATACTGTTCCAATTCGCAATCCGCCCGAACTGACTGGCCAACCGAACGACGCGATTTCCCCAGGAAACTCTATTGTGTCATCTTCTAATGTCCCTGCCCGAATCAGTCCGGAGCCGCCTGACGCATTGACGACCACCCGTACACGAAGCGGTCGCGTCAGCCGCACACCCCCGCTTCTAACAAACTTTGCCCGTTAATTTACCGTCTGTTAGCCTGCGTCCCTACCAGATATCCTTATTGTATCTCTTCCCCTATCTAAGGGGGGAGCCATGTAGTGACCTCAAACGCCCCTTTTTGTTTTAACAGACACGAACCGAATTCCGCCCACGAACGTTCGAGCGCCGACTTAACTTTGTGCCTTTGTATAATTAAATCAAGAAAACAATCTTGATTATACTTTGGTTAGCGTTCTCTTTCATTACCCTTTTAGGCGCGTATGTCATAAAAAGGTTTAGCGGGTTAAGTTATCGTCTAACTGCGAATCACGACAGATTTACACTCAGATAAACTTTAAAGGAGGGGATGAGAAGGGTCACTTAAATGGGAGAAGCGATTTGTGAACAACTATTGAAGTGGCATTGAACGATGATTTCTTGAATTGAGAGAATAGTCAGGCCACTGGAAAACGAGATAATTCTAAAAAGCCTACGGAGGGTTGAACAGTCAGACCATTTAAGGCCGGGGAAAATTACTGATTTTTCTGATTTCATTATCCTTTGGGCATTTGCAGTTCGTAAAAGGATGTTATTCGTGGCCCAGGAAGGTATATCTTTATCCAAACCCCAAAACAGCGTCTGTTTGAAACATCCGTCGATAACTAGAACGGCTCTCCGGTAACAATGAAAACTCTTCTTTTGATCGTCAATTTCGCATTAATAATGGGAATTATTAATTTTTTTTAAAACAATGGGGATTTCATTATTTTAACTGAATATGAACTTAAATTTTTTATTTTAATCTATGTGACTCGAATTGGGAAGCTGTCTGCGGTTATTCCCCTATGCCTGTCAACTGCGATTGTCATTATTGTACTTCTAGGGGGTATTACTTACTTATTATGACATTGATGTGTTGTGTATGAATGCGCACTTTAAGTAGTGCTTCACGCTTCGGCGTAACTAAAATTGTCCTGTGTTTTTAGGTTTGCCTTTATGGCCGGGGGAGGTGTCTCTCGTAGTGTCTGTAATTACGCATTTGACTTCGTAACGGTTCATACGACTGGCCGGATTGCTCTTACATAATTTTGTAATATTTATCTCATTTGACAATTTTGAGAAGGGCAAAAGGACCCTACAACATCGAATAACCATTTTACTCACGACCGTATACGTGCTACAGTTTGGCCATTCCCAATTGTGCCTGTTTTCTAGGGAACATACACGAGTAAAAAAAATTGGTGTACGTTTCTCCCCTCCACGTTTTACTAATATTCCAAAACATTGAGATCTCGACCACGCCCTATACCCCGTGGAAATATTGATAATCTTGACTATCTTCTATTGGATGATACATCGCCATCATGGGTGCTGTCACAAAGATTCCAGTGACTATCGTAAAAGATGGCGTCCCCAGTGCCACCTTGGTCTCACGTCGGACAAAACCCCTCAACAGCGTAGCGCGGTTGCTGACCGCTACAATACCGGACCAAATGAGCATCCGCCAATGATTTCGTATCAAAACAGGCACGAGGGCGTGTAGTCTTGCGGAAATCAGCCCGGAAAACATAAGACACCTAGATGGATACTTTAACGTTACCCCCAAAATACATAGTGCATTGATGATTGAAAATAGAGACCCTTTTCTCCGCAGCCACCAAAACACCTTTAGCAATCTCGGCAAAACAACCATGCATATGAGTGAAGCGATCAGTGTATATTACACTTATGTACAACAATTTACACTTCGGCGTTTCACGTTTTGTGTTTCTGTTTCTTGGACATTTGGAATGCGCTTCGATTTTTATTCAGCGCCTTTGATATCCTTTTCTTCTTTTTGAACGATGATTTCTTTGGGTTCAATTTCAATGCCTTCTTAAGCGAAACTTTGGGGCTGAAAAGGAATTACATAACTCAACCAAACACTTACTTGATGGATGAGGTGCTCTTGACGACTTGAACGTCTTCTTCGACATTCTAAAGATATTTAGGACAAGCCATCCAAACGAACCTGCTGCTTGTTACCGAGAAAATAGTGAGAGTCCGCTATACTAATTTCTTCAACAGTCACGGTATGTTGACCAGTATCGGTAGTTGTTGTATTAGTTACAACCTTTAAGTCATCAGCAATAAAATTCGGTAACGGAACGTTCTTTAACTTTTCTACAAACTCATTGTGGTACTATGGCAATAAACATTAGCAATGACTTACATACCGCATGCTTTACATTTCGTATCTCCTCTTTCATTTGAGCTTCGCTTTCAAGCTTTGCCTTCTCCCGTCTTTGCTGCTTCCGTCTGTGAAACCCAGTCAAATAATCCCTAGCAAATTAAATCTACAATAAATATAATTTACTTCCGTTTCTCTTCGTCGAATGTAAGATACAATTTCCTATGTTTCGGCATGTTGAACAGTACAAAACACCAATTTGGTTGACGTCGGAGTCGTCGTTGCGATTTGATTGGTGAATAAGAATATAAAGATATGATACGAACCAAAGAATAAGTAGGGTTATTATTAACAAAATATTCAGCTTTCGAATTTTAGTTATACATATAACCATATGAATACATGCAAACATCCATTAAACATAGATCAATATTCAATTACATAGCATTGATGATGATACTACTGCTCACAATCCAATATATTCATTGGTTCAATTTTCGTGTGCACGTTTGAAATGCAAGCTCTTAAGAAGGTAATTTTTCGTATGCCTTACTTTTATGTTTCAGACAACTAACCTTACCGGTCTTGTGGTTTCCAAAGCCCCGCATAAGGTATTTTCATTTATTTCCAAGAATTCCTATACGTATAGTCATTAAAAGCTCTGTATAACCGCATTTTATCTGTGGTCGAGATGATGCCTAACTCATCTTCATATCGTATTCACACCTCGAATATAGTATCTCAACGCTTGGATATGGTCGAAAAGGTATGTTTCTGTTAATCTATTTATCTTAGCAGACTCCTGATATTGCCAATTTAGAGAAGAAAATCAATTGTGGTCAAATTGAAGAGGTTATCATTCAGGTAAATTTTATTTGCGTACTCTGTAGGGTCGATTCTTTTGTGTATCTTTAAACCCCGTGAAAGCATTATAGTCAATTCGTTAACCTTTATATTTAAACTAGCTCTCTTTGGATGCTCACGAAAACGTTCTACGGTCGAAATGAGATGCAATATTTATAGTTAAAGGGTGTGAGGCAATTGTCGAATCGGCGGTTCTTTTGGTTTCCGTCTTCGATTGAGACTACTTCTATCCGTTGTGCCTCTTCCGCGTTTCGCTAATTTCCGAATGTTCCATCATTCGTTTATTCATTATTTTTTCTTCAAAATATTTCAGGCTCAGAACGAATATGAATTAGCAAAGAATATGCTCAAATGGAAACCCTGGGAACCTCTCGTCCAGGAGCCACCACTTACTCAGTGGAAGTGGCCTATTTGATCGGAATGATCAGTCGAGTAACATTCAATAGTTATTAAATTATCTTAGAAAAGATATTTTTCTTCATTAATCACACACGCTATGGTAGGATGTTTTGCAAATGCGACCACGTTTCTCTAGACTCCGATGGCCGATTTAATTTTTGACTTATCGTATTAGAACACAGCTTTAAGCCACCTCGACCGATATTACAACCTCACATCGTCTCAACTGTATTTTGTCAGACTACAAACAGTGATGTTTAAACACGATTGCTACTCGTACTGCAATAAGTAAAATGTAAATTTAATATCGTATACGATACTATTTCTTATCCACCTTTGACTTTCATTTTCTGAAAGTTGTTTTGTTTCATTGCCGTCTTCACTTCACAATAAAAATAAAATTATTTTGTGCTGTGTGTAGCATTTTTGTATGCGAAAGTGGGTAATTAATTGTAAATGTGCGTCTTTCTGCCTCCGCGCATATTCAGTACTCGTTCTGCAATCAGGTTGAAATATTCGGTTCGCTGAATAGGTATTAACGAACTCTCCTCGTTTTAAAAGGCTTTGGCCACGTATCTTTGTGTATGACTAAGCTGGTTCGTGTACACTTGTTTAGGCTTTTAGGCCGTCTATTCACTTGAATTACTCTGACGCCGAGCGCCTTGATACACAATTCACGTTATTCTCTTTGCAGGCCGGCTTTTTATAGTTGTGGATCGCTTTATGCCTAGTGAAGAACACTTTGGTCCTATGGGTGCTCACGCGGCTCTGCGCTGGTGGTCAGCTGCTTGGAGGGAATTGGCATCGGGTGTGTTGGAGGTGACATGCCATGAAAGGGTCTCTAGTAATCCACTGACAGTATCAAGCATGCTGGTGTGCTAGCTTGCTTAATTACGGCGATTCTCCTAGCAAAACTAAGATTCACCTCAGCCAATAAATATAAAAAAGGGTGTCTGATGTTTTCTAAAATTACCACATCACGAAATGCCTGTTGTTAAATCAGAGAAGCACGTGAGCTAATGTGGGAGGGGTTGTCCGGCTACGTTCTAGTAGCTTTTATTCAGTCGCACAGAAGCCGACCCATTTGGGATAACCGCCCTGTCACCACCAAGAAGACCCTTCGTGGAGCGATTCTGTGATCCCAATTCGATTTGGCCACAGAATTTATGTGGTCAATTTTAGTTTTTCAATTGAAGCCTTCTATGGGTCCACCATCAATGCGAATATCTTTTGTAAATCGCTGATAATATCTAGTGCGTGTGTAACCTTGCATGCTTCGTTACGGTGATTCTCTTAGGGAATTGTAGCTACTTTTGAACACCCTCCTTGTGATTGATTTCAATCAGCATTTACCGACGACAAACAATCTGTTCTGGAAGTGGTCGTCCGTTGTTTATGCGATTGTCTCCTACTAGGGGATGCGTATGAGTTGTCCTGGGAACGAGGTTTACAGTCGACGTCTACGTTAATTTCTACGTATGACTTCTACCCAAACAGGCATCATAATTTACGTTCACTCCGGAAAAGGTAATTGTCCGGGGTGTGGTCTCCAAAGAAGTGTGTATTCCTGGTTACAGAGGATGTCCGGCGCGCCTCGTGTGTTGATAGGGCCTCAAACGCATTTGCCAAAATAGTCATTTGCCTATGTGACAAATTTTCCCACGTGTTATTACCTGCAGGCGCACTAACTGATTCTGGAACTTCGTTGTCGTCGTGCGACAAAAATGAAAGAGAAGGCATCACAAACAATCAAGCTATCAATAGGGTATTCGTTTACAAATGCACGTCTCCTGTTCTACGTATAATCGCCATTAATATGTATCAATTATTCTATTGCTACATTTTAATGCGAACGTTTTGGTCCCTGTGAAACGAATAACGCCCTGACATTGTTACATTTTATATAATTGTGTAGCTCCTAAAGAAATCGCTTTATTTGACCCGTTTTCGGCATTAAATGGTTTCTGTGTCGGGCGGAGGAACTAAATAGGCAATTGGAAAAAGCCTGGTGTAGCTGTGATCCCCCTACAATGCAACGATTCCGAGGTCGTCGGGTGGCGACGGAAACTGGCTGCTGCATCATCCGGAATTCAACCAGAGGGAGTTCAACTTGTGGACGTTTCCGGGGGGGGTGCACTGGGGACGCTAACTGTGAAATATTCCCCAGAATCGGCATGAAAATGTCATCTATGAAGAAGAAGGAGGAGGAGGAGAATGCCGCACGGAAAAGGAAATGTAAAAGAGGAGAGACGGACATTTTCAATCGATAAATGTCCGGTGAGTTGTCCATGTTGACAGTAGAATCCGGAAATTGACAGATTAAATCCGGAGGGATGCGTTGAGCCAATCATGTTCTGACTAGGGTAAGGGTAAACAAACACACTGAATAAACAACAAGCTGCGATATCATGAAAGATAAATAAAAGCCCTGGAGAAAAGATACTCCGGCAAACGCATAATTGCGTCATCACCAAATTGATAGCCACGGCGACGGTGATGTCAGGGTTATTTGGAATAAGTGTTCGTCCATGTGGTGACCCGCGGGTACAATTTTATGAGTTACAATAATAATAATTAGAGTGACTTTATTGAGGTCACAAGGACCAAAACGTTCAGCATAAAACAAGACAGTATAACAAGTACTAGACATGAAAATTTTCTTTTAGTTCCGGGACAAATAAGGAATGACCGAATTGCGATCTGCCGAAGTTCTTGTGGTATTGGACGGTATAGCCCACGCATTGGTCGAAGATATTTACACTTAGATAATGGGATCGTTGCTTAAATTTAATTAGGAGTTTGTCTCACTTTGTGTCAAGGTGGTCGTGGCCAAAAGGTTGACACCGACGCGTCCAAAAACTGCCACACGTCCACCACCACAGCTAAGAGAGCATTGGTCGGTTTTCTTCTGTTAGTGAAGCTACCGCCTCCTCGAGGATAAACCGGTTCCATGGATGTTTCTAAGCCGATGTGATCGGCAAATACCTAACAAACACAGGGATGGTTGTTAAATTCCAGATCACGCAGCAGAAGCTGTCGGTTTCCGCTTACACCCGACAGACTCTAAGTCGCTATGCCCGGCTTAGCTTTTGGTGACCTGACCTGGGACTCGAACCCAGGGTTTATCCAGAACAGAGTCCGAATGCTGACCGCTAAACCATCGATCAACCTGTTCGGCAGTCTACTCACAATGCACGGCCAACTGGTGAAATCGCAGACTCTTTGACGACACTTGCACCGGGATTTAACGTAGATTAGATTAAAAAATGCTGACCAATTGGTTTTGGATGAATTTCCTCAAGACTGATTGCAATTATCGAGATATCGTGAAAAAATAAGAATATTAACCTCCCGAATCTCCCAGTTTACTCTCTGAACGCTGGGATGCGAAAATTGGTATGGATAATTATCGAGAAGCCTTGTGAATTGTTACCAGGCCCTCCCATTTTAAGTGATTTATATCTTTTGAGACTGTTTATTTGATTGTCTCTCTGTCCGGCTAAAATCTGGGATTTTCCTTCCAAAAGACTTCCGGCCGGACAAAAATGGGCTTCAGAAAGTGTACTTGCATGCGTTTTAGCGATAAGCATCCTCACTCTGCTAGTGGGTGACCCTGAATTTGACTCCCAAGCCGGCCAACAAAAAGAAGTGCAATCCAACAAATTGGAAGCTGGCCGGTGACGGAAACCGGCCAGCTTCAATCGAAATTTAACCAGTCAGCGTTTCAGGCGGCGCTGTTCCATTTGTTGCTAAAGTTTAGGATGATGCTCTGATCACTTCCACCTGTCCACGCCGCTACCCAATAAATCTATCGAAGAATCTTCAAGGAATGTTATCCATGAAGCCGCTTCATCCTTTGACAAGAGAATGTTGCTTGAAAGCAAGATGAGGGGTAGAGGAAGTTTTTTTGTTAATATTTTTCGGTTTACTTGAACTGTAAACACGAGTGAAGAAAGTCCACTTAGGAATGTTGTACTTCAATGAGTTCAAAATCTTATGTAGCTCGGCTTAGGCCCCAGTAACGATTTAGAATCCCTGTGCCTAGAGCCTACATCTAAATCCTTGTAAAAACATGTGTGTCTAAAAGGATTATAAGTAAAACAACCAATTTTTTCCAGGCTGTTTTTAATCTGACAGTTCGATATTCATATTTTTGTCGTGGTTCAAAGTCATGGTGTTTTCTTCACTTGATTTGCTCGGACCCGTCAGGTAGTTGAACCTCACACAAACCCCCATCCACAGTCTGGTCTGCGAATAAAGCTCCAATCGGTATCAATACGCTTCAAACAAACAGCTACCATACAGAAAAGTGAATGAATGCATTTTTCAGTTATCGTTTATCACAATATTTCATAAAATTTGTTTCGAGAATTTAACAAAGCACCACCTTCGATTGATACGCCTGCTATTCGTTGATTGTGCTAGTTCTGTCATTTTAAACAAATAATAGGTTCCGAGCACTAATTCTGAAGGGATTAGAATCCCATGGAGCACACAGATTAGCATACGATAGACGATTCGGAACATTTTTCCTACATTGTATTCAGTTTCCCTGCACTTTTAGAACATTTTCCTTAACAAATTGTATACTCTATGAGTTCCAAAAGAAAATATTGCGGGGAAATATTATTTGGAAAAAGGACGAGCCACCTTCCCCTTGCACAAAATTGAAGGAACTCACTAATCAAACAAATCTGTTTATTTACTGTTTTACTGCTCTCTGGTAGACTCCAAGAATATGTTTATTGTGTTGCTAAGTCACTCCCTCCATCTGTTAATCAATTATTGAACGCCACATCCACTGCCTCCTCCCGGACAGTTCACGTTTTGTTTTACTAGACGATACTCCCCTACGACACCGTCTCTGGTGTGTTAACGACCCTCTGGCAACTCATTCCCTCCCTAGATACAGGCAGCACTTCGCTCCCCCGTCTCTCCTCAGCCACAATACCTCAGCGTCCCCTCATCGTCCCGACCTCTAGAAACCGGGACGTATTATTCTTTCGTCAGTTTATTAAAACCCCGAATACGCACCAATCTGGTGTGGTGATCACCACACATTTACAAATCATTTAAAAACAACGTCTTCAAATCGCCTCAATTGAAAGTACTAATGCTAGCAACAATATGAAAAGCCTCATTGAGCCATGTGCCAGTTCATTCGTTCTAGCGGCACGATAATTGAGTAGATGTTGTAGACTGCCTCTTGTCTGCAAAACTGTTTTGTCTCACGATCGAACGCCCCCAACCCTCTCACCCGTCTGGTTTGGCGTATCGACGTGAGTCGGTCATCAAGCGACTTGGGGGCCGCCGTGTGGACGCGGAAAGCGGATGCTGCATCATGCGGAATCCAACCCTCTGGAGCTGGTTGAGCGTTGGAAGCTGCAGCAGGGGCACTTGGGAAGCCGTAACCTGTAGAATAGTCTGAAGAATCATCCTTCAAGTGCCATCCATGAAGCCGGCTCATCATCTAGCAAAAGAGATGGCCGTGCACAATCTGATAGGACCTTTCTTTTAAAAAGAAAAACATACCCCCGCCACGTTACTCCAAATGTCCTCCGGGGACAATAGTCGTTGGGACAGCCCTTAAGCTATTTGTTGTCTGCGTGAGCCCTGAATTAAGGAGAGCGAATCTGCATTGCTGCCTAAACGGGATTATGAATTACCTTGTTGCTATCAGTTACACGAGGATACATTGTTTACGAAGTGTCAGTTGGACACCAAACACCGGAACTGACCACGGGAGCAGCGCAAAACGCCTCACAATCGACTCAAGTTTACTCGTTACATACTGGAGCTTACGAGGATAAAGAGGCGGTCCTCTCTCTCCTAAGCAATTAATAAACTTTACATGTTTCAGCTTTAGAAAAAATGCTAGATACGAACATTGTTCTTGGTGAAACTAAATATCGGAACAAATAAAGAATGACCGAATTGCGATATGCCGTCATTCCTTTTGACATTGAACAGTATTACCTACGCATTGGTCGATTTACACTTGGATAAACTTGAATAGAGGGGGTCATCCAATATGCGAGCAGTGTACAACTTGTGAAGTGACGTTCAACATATGCAGGCCACTAGAAAACGAGATTATTTTAAAAAATCCCTCGGAGGCTAAAGAGGTGAGAACATTCGAGGCCTGGGAAAATCGCGCCAATTTCGATACAGTCCGAGCACAAATGGGCGGTTGAAGGAGGTTTATTTCGATGTGAGGCTGAAGCCGTAAATACGAGTCATCAATAAATGTTCGAGGGGCGGCTGGATTCCGCGTGCCTGTGGAGTTGCCCTCAAGATACACCACGTTTAGCCAATTATATTTCAATTTAATGATAAACGTGTAGCCAATTTGGAATGATTTTCGTCTTTTTTGAGCGTCATTTTATCCAAATTTATAATTTCATCCTCACATTAATAATAATAATAAGAATAATAATAATGGTATTCGCTTTATTAAGGTCACGAGGACCAGAACTTTCAGCATTAAATGTTACAACAGACAAAAATGATATAAGAAGTTGCGATTGTGCATAGCAGGTGTGAAATAATTGAACAAGAATGAACGAAATAAAAGCCAGGTAAATTTGCAAGAAAGGCAAATTAAACCCTTGAAGTGTACAAAGTTTGGCAAACGCGTAATGGCGGCCATTGAAAGGCCTTTTCCATAACGCGCGCCCTGAACAACCTTTATCGGTATTAACTGGACTTAATAGACTCATTAATAGATTCATCTGCCGGATCAGGGGGATACCGTCTTCGGTAAATGACATCGTCTCTGCTTCCTAAGTCGCTGTTTCCGGCGATTCGGGGTTACATCAAGCCGTATCAATGTCTCCGTGTATGGTTGCATAATGCCCCTCATAGTGAATGGTTTCCCGTTGGATTCCCAGGCCTCCAATGTTATCGTTTTTTAACGCTCTGTTGTCTTCTTAAAATAATTTTGTCTTCTTATGGATACCGATGTCTTCACTCCAAACCACTATCAAACTAATTGGATGGTATGGAATAGCTATTTAACAAACTGAAAAGTAATCACAGAGTAAATATTTCTAGTATTCGACTGTGGTGGTGGGGGCAATCAAACATCCACTCGAAAGGAGACATTTCAAAGGACGTGTAGACGACCTTGAAAGATTATGTACAGTCTTTTCGTTTATTCGTGCATGGCTACACTTTTGGAATTCGATTCACCGAGGTGGATAATTGACGTGAAATTTACATTTTGTAATGTCCCAGTGGGAATGAGATCTAGGAAAATGGGATTAGTTAATAGCAACCTGTATTCCGCCAGAGGGTGTCCCCAAACGTCAGTCAACTCCATGAATAAGGCGACGTTAATGGGCGAGTGAACTTTACTTAGTAAGGAAGATTGGTAGAAGGTACACGCATCGTGTAAGTGCACTTACGAAAGAAGATATAATAAGGAAAGCGATAGACGAAGAAGTTGGAACACAATGGGAGCTTTGGGCGAAAATGGGACGGGTCCTTATAACGGGTATCTACCCAACTGGTCCATAGTGTGGGAGAAGGGAGGATGTCGCTGTAGGTCCTACAGTGTAGGATGTGTGGAGGAGGTTGAGCGGCTGCGGTTTCCGGTTGCGGAGGGTTGGGAGAGCGAAAGGCATCTTGTATGACGGGAGAAAGTGAGTTGCCTCACTTTGAGTGAACCAGAGGGTTGTAAACACCATCAGATTGAACTTCGTTCCATAGAAAGATAGAAAGGCAAGATGGCCGCCTCTTGTCCTGTCATGTCGTTCGTTACAATTTCATCGATCGAATTCAGCGCCGTCCAGACAGGTTCGTCATTTAAATAATAATTTAAACAACGAGTTAGAGCATGAAGAACGTGGGATAAATAATCACAACAGCCATAAAAATTCAAAAGCAATCGTCAGTTGGCAAGAATCTACCACAAGCTCGAAAGCTAACGTTGAAATCTACGAATTTCCAAGGACACTAATTCTTTTTTTTTGAGGCTCTGGATCACAAGAAAAAATAATTAAAGTTTGATTTAATTAAACTTTATTATTCAAAATTAAATGTCAATTTTATCGGAATTTATAAAAGCTTTCCAGCACCACTCACTGGGGAATGGGCTTTCCTTGTATTCGTGACGTTTATTACATTAAATTGAATCAAGTTGAACCATGGACACAAGAGAAATTTATGCCGTTTTAAGACGTGTGCTTAAGGCATTGTATACTCTTTTAAGTACTGAATGCAAATATCAGCAAAATCGTCTGTGAAGTATTAGGAGAGAAATCAGAAAACACTTGGACGTTCCAAAGTTTTCAAAAATATTGTTCGGGTGAATTTTCTGAGAAAGATGAACCCTAATGAGGCGAACCGTCAGATGTAAATGACGACGAGGTCAACAATATGATAAAAAAATTAAGGCAAGCGCTTTATTGAGGTCACTTGGACCATAACTTTCATCATTAAAAAATAATGCATTTAACAAAGCTTAAAAACGAAACTAAAAATCGAGAAAAATAATGAATGACCGAATTACGATATGCCGTCGTTCTTGTCGGTATTGAACGATATTGACTACATATTGGTCGAACAGATTGAGATTTAGACAACCTAGAAGAGAGGGGATGGAAGGGGTCATCTAATCTACAAGTAGCGAGGAGTGAACCACTTTTGAAATGGCGTTGAATGGTGGTCTGTTTGATGGAACGCATAGGTAAGAAACTAGAAAACGAGATTATTCCAAAAAGCCTACGTACGTTTAAAAGTCTGAACATTTGAGGCCTGAAAAATGACGGGGGAACAGCATACGATAAGGGGAATTATAGGGGCTCTGACGAAGATGAAATCCAACATTAACTTCCGTGGATGCAGACGTCTCGTTTTAATTCATCAGACAACTGATTTTGAGTAAAAATTGAACTTTAGATTCGAATAGCTGCCAGCTATTGAGTAAAGAACGCGTTCGGGCAAAGGATTATGAGGAATTAAGTAACGGTTCTTGAAATAATAACAATAATAGACGATAAATATGATCGGTTCTACGTTGCACAATCAATCACAGCCGCGAAATATCATGTTAGTCTATTCATGCGATATGTTCCGTTTGTTGCCATAATCATAGGGTTCATCAAAATACGGAGACAATTTGGGGAACTGCTAGGGAAATCAACACTTCCTATAAATTTAATCAATATTCAGAAATAATCCATGTGACCCAAAAGGTAATTTAGTTTTTTTTAAATTGGGCAATAACGATTTTCCGTCCGAATTAAATCATCACAAGATGCTGTACTATAAATAACTCTCCATCGTGCATCTCGCGAAATGTTTTCCCATAAATGTTAGTTTCTATAAATCGCTTGGCTATAAAATCGCTCATTTCAATTATACAGAACCCAGCGGCAACGACCCGAATTTAATGTCTTGGTGTGCTAACGCTGCGTACATATTTCCCTTCCTGCGACGAGGTAACTGCTGATATTGCGAGAAATGACCGGAATTTATGACGCGTTCTTGGGGTAAACTCAAATAGGGCGATAAAACGATATCCTGTTTACAAATGTCGGTGCGTGATATGTTATTCCCGAGGTGCATTTTTGCTTCAGCATTACTATTTTTTTAAATCGAGGGGAATGTGTAGATGTCCAACCGCAATATCCCGGAGTTCCACGTTTTTAGGCTTTTTCATGCATGCTTTAAAAGATGGAAGTTTCGCCATAGCCTTGACAACAGTATCTTGTGTACCGTTTCTCTCCAAGACATCTCTTGAAATCGGTCGTTATTAAGCGGAAACAATTCTATAAACCATCAGAACAATGGTGCGGAAATCCTGAATGCCCTACAACAGGGCATTGCATAAGAGGGTTAATCTCGCCGACAGTTCAATTCCCGTGGATTTTTGAATCAACATTAACTTGTAGAATAAAAAAACAACAAATAAAAGCTTAAAATATTAGACGGAAGGTTCAACGAATTTATCGCGTTATACCAGGTAATTCCCTAATTCGCTTTCTTCAAATTGGAAGTTTCCTCGTGTTTGAAATCAAATTCTGCAGAAAACCAGCTCGTAACGAGTGCCACTCTATTGGGAGTCGAACCCAGGGTCACTAACTAATACAGCGAGAAAGGAAAAAGCGTCTACACAACTTCATATACGTCGAAGGTGTGATTTTCTTTCATCGAAAATTACCCCCTTGTTGTCATTTACTCGGTTCGTGTTAACTTATTCTTGTTTTAAATTTTAATTCTGCAAATGTTTGTCTTCAAAGTGAATACCATTATTATTATTATTTTATTGCACCATCGGGGACTCCAATGCCAAATTGCTCTAATACACTCCATCTTGGAATGATCGACTGCAGTTCCGAGTAATACGTTTGGGAGGCTACTCAATAAATTCATTGACCAATGAGACAATTAACCAAACGATTTGAACTGAACCATTGTGTGTTCTAAAAAGAAGTATGTAACTAATCTTGTTGTTAGGTTTTTGCTAAAGTATATTATTTTCGAGGGATGCACTTGTTTGATGTTTACGTATTCGGTGCTCAAACTTTCACAAATTTTAAAATAATAATAATGAGATTCGAAGATCAAAACGTTCTGCATTGGAATTTGCAACAAACAAAATGATCCAATAAGTGGGAGTAATACATTGAAGATTGCGAATAAATTGGAACGAAATACCAACGAGTTGAATTTGCAAGAAAACTTGAGCCCTCGGAGCATATAAAGTGTTGCAACCACGGCTATTGAAACGCCCCATTGATGCTACTGTTGTTCATCAAAAACAGATGCTCAAATGTGGACGAATGTTCTTTCAAGACTTGGGTTTAGAAATCACCTAATTCGCACCCAAATTGTGTATCAATGAAAAGAATTTAAATATTTGCGCTTTCCTATGTTTTATCCCCCGGTTGTATGTCAAAACACTTTTCTTGTATTAACGCGCAACAATGTTATCTCTCGGAAGGAGGCGGAGGATTTAGAGGAATTGAAACTGCATTTCCTGTTAACCGTGCCTTGCCATGACCAACAGGTGTTGCCTTCAAGAGAAGAAGTGTGATTGGTCGAGATGCTGGATCGCTCGGCGTGACGGTCGATGATTCCGTGTCGTTCAACACACCGACGTCATTGGATTCATTTGATAGGTGGCGAAGGGTCGACTGTTAAAAACCAAAAATTTCTAGCATTTTGACATATTGAAGGGGAGGGGAAATATATCACATATTATGATTGGTTGGGGGTGATTTGTGTTCGGCCTATATTGGGACGTTGCACGCAGGTCATTTCAGTATTTAATTGATGTTAATTAGACCCCAAAATATACGAAAGAATACGTGACAAAAGGACGATTTGATTGAATTAATAATGTTTACATTTTTCAAAAAGATCAAACAATAAAAATATTCGCTATAATTTATTTTTCAAAATTATACCCCAATCTACAAAGCAATTAACAAGTTAATCAAAGGGTCCACTCTATGATATTTTAAAAAAAAGTTTGGTCTCATTTGATTACGTAATCGACCTAATCGATTTGTGTGGAATTGGGGCGTTGGCGTTTAGGTTGTTTTTGCAGGGTTGCTGGTTTGGCCAACTCTTAACCAAAAAAACAGTTGCTGGACTATAATTGGCTGCAGTATTAGGGATATGTTTTCGTTTAATTTTTGGGAGAAAAACCTCAAACTTTGAATAATCCCACCATCAGACACACATTTGAATCCAGTTGATCTTACTTAAACCTCGGGTTTCATAACTACCCCCAATTAAGTAACTTGCTTCCACGGAGATTTCCTTCGGCGTGAAGTTAATGCTTTCTAGTGGATTCACCGATTCTGGTATATTTTTTCGCATTGGAGGGTTGGTCATGCCTTGCCGCTTAAATCTGATTCTTCGCAGACACCAGTCGCCGAATACTACCAACTTTCTGTTAACTTTCGCGTTATCTAGCGCCCAATATTTTGTCAAACTGATTGCAGCGTGGAAGGCGTGTGGTGACAAAGACACAATCAAGGACTTTATCCTTTGATTGACTGTTAATTGGGATTGCATAGCTCAATGTTTTTTTTTAAAACTGAGACTGCTTCACTAGATCAGCTCGGAGATGGTGTTCCGAACACTCGAGAAGACTGCTCGACTGCCCCTTAAAAATAGTTTATTCTACTTGGAACAGATTGTGACACAGTTGGTGCAACGATGTCGTCTGCGAATTCCGGGTCGGCGATCGATAAATCAGGGTTCATTTGAACAGGGGAAAAAGAAGACAATTTTCTGACCTGATTTTTTCGCCATAAACACGAACTCTCACTCGGGTAGATGGGTTGGAATAACTCTAGACGATTAACAAGTTTAGATGTGTGCTGTCCACAGTCGCTACCGTCAAAAGTTAATCTCTATTGACGGATTCGAATGGCGCACAAAAATCAATTAGGCATGCGATAATTGGCTATCGTAACTTGTGAATGCTGTACTGTTGATGTCCACAGCGCCACGCGGGAAAAAAAATTTATCGCTCTCCTGAAACCGCCTAATGACCACTAGCGACATCGTTGCAATTCGGTCATTCTTTATTTTTCGCGATTTTTAGTTTCAACAGAAAGGCGAAACGGGAACCCAAATGCGCTTTTCATTTATATGACAGTTTTTATGTTTACTGATGAAACATTTGGTTCTCGTGACCTCAATGAAGCGATTAACATTATTAAAACATGATTAAGTTTTGTTCTATTGGTTTTTAAGATTTACAAATTCCCTTGAAGGCTTTGATATGACCATCTGGAGCATGAAGAAATGTTGACTTGGGCTTTGATAACCCCATCTGTTTCCATGTTTACTATAACGAATCATTTGTTGTGGTAAAAACAGTGTTGTTTCAGGAATTTCGTTATTTTCTCGCGTGTTAGACAAAAGTGCTTTCCCTCCTAATGGTACAAGATAAAAATTAATATTGCACGCAATTACTGGAATTTATGACCATCGTTCAGATTAAACGCATATGTGGTGATAAAGAAGGTTGTATTCACGTTTTTGACATATTCTTAATCAATCTACATTTTTATGGACTCTAATTGAATGTTGTGCGCAATTTATATCGATTCAATACAATTTTTATTCGCATTCAGACCAATTTGTAGCGGCAAACAAATTGACAATGCGGTAAACTGGAATGCCTACCAAAGTATTCGTCTCATATAAGGCCTCATCCCGACTCTCACCAAATGAAGCCTTAATCTCTCGCGGACAGGCTCTAAATCGCGTTTCTCACGGTTTAGACGAGGCAATTATTTAACCAACAGAGGTCTGTGTATGTTCCCAATTTTGGACAATCGGTTGTGATGAATTTGCAAAGTTCCAGTCGATTTGATTAGGTATACGGGTGTATCCAAAGGTAAAATAATGTAGCCGGGTTAATTTAATTAGCGGCTCATTCATGTTGGTGTCACTTCGCTAATTAAGTATGCCACGAGATAATTCTCTTTTCCATGTCTTTCCAAAAATCGGCCATTTGGAATTGTTGTGAGTTTTATCACAGCCAAAAGGGTGAGAGTGAAAAAATGTCTGCTTATTAATAAAATTGGTCTTGTTTTTCGTTTTTATGCAACGTTTACATTTTGTGTCAATATCCTATTACCTGTCCAATGATGGTGATAGCTACTTTGAGTCCTGAATAAGGAAATGACAAATTAACATTTCATGCACGCAGCGTCTGGACTCTATAGATTGTAAAATTCCGGCTTTCCGTCTTAACCATTTCACTGATTTAAATAAAACTATTAAACACTATGTGATGCCTCCACTTGCAATGACTTCAAAGCCATGTTGTCGTGATAAATCTGCCAGGCGAGATTCAACCGCAATGCATTCACTTGCACCATTCGTCGTTCGAAACATCCATCTCTAGCCATGTTTGTTCCTAGAATCTGTGATTGTGTCGTTTTAAGCGGATCACCTAACGGGAATCATTCATCAAATATTGGGTTAAAATTGCGCATATTTATGTTTACTACATGTCCTAGAAATGTGCTTTTATGCATTAAAAATGCATTTGAAAACATTATTCAGAAACAATTTATTTTCCAACGGTTGAAATATTTTCGGTAAATGCATGCAAAACTAGATAAAAATATTAAAATCGATATTCCATTGATACCACTAACCTTAAACAAAACACGACATGTAGTAATAGAAACCTGCGACAGAAGTCACCTCTTCTGTTCCACGACCTGGTTTATTGAACCTCAGAACCTCATAAATTACCTTTCTGATGCTCCTCCGGTTGAATGATTCTGAACCTTCGATGGGCAAATGTGGCAAACGGGCAAACGGACACCTCCCAGACAGCCATTATAAGCAGACGACGCGTCCAATGTAGGAAATGTGTAGACGCGAGATATGCACTGAAGATGAATAGTGCATGCGTGGGCCAACGATAGTTGCTCGGGGAAAAGGTGGAACGCATCCTTATAACGCTAAAACTACCAGGCTTACCTAGGCCTACCTATGCTCTACTTCAGAGAGACCATGCTTCAACGCATCTTCACTAGTTGCTCATTCATCGCTGCTCGTGTGTTAGATGACAATCCCGTCGATTCAAGTTTATCTAAATGAAAATATCTTCGATCACTGTGAAGGCAATGCCGTTCAATACCTACATATCGTAATTCGGTCATTCTCAATTTGTCCGATTTTTAGATTCACCCGAATAGACGAAGCCGGAACTAAATAACAGTTTTCGTATTGTGTTCATTGTTACTTATATTTTGTAATGCTGAAATGTTTTGTCCTCGTGACCACAATAAAGTGTTTAAAAGTATTATTCTTATTATTATTGAAACTCCCCAATGAAGCGATGGAACACACGACGTTAAACAAGTATATAGAAACAAGGTAATTTGATTTAATGGAAATCTATTTGGTCATATTCAGGAGACATTATTGTTTTGTCCTCATTAAAATCGAGCAAAAAGTTCTAAAGTTCTAAAGATAAGTGCGAAACATAGCAGACAAAAAAGAATAACATTTCCGCGTTAGCGGTTGAGGGAGCGTTGCAAAGATACCTCCCTGAAACCTGTTGTAAAAGACGAATGTTTTCAAGACCCTGGTTGAGGCTTCTCAGTTGCCTTTGAACCAGAAATATTCGCCGCGAGCCATTCTCCGGGTTATTCAAAATGTTTTTTTCGATTCTTATTTCCCGCCAACCCAACTTTTCTCATTTATTTGCTTCTCTTTATCTTATGAAAAAAAACATTTCTCTTCCTTACATCTAATAAATTCAACCTAAAATTCGACCCTCGCGTATTCATGCAACTGACCACTCAGCCATCTCCTTCGTGGGAAACGACAAAAACCCATCGATCATCCTGAATGTAGTCATCTCGAGTTCCACGTGGGACCTCCGTGTTGGACGACGCAGCGGACACTTCTACCTCTTGTTTGGGTCGAAGTGGGAACGCCGCTGCCCATACAACGTTTCCAATAACTTTCGTGGGAACACCCATGAAGCCGGCTTATCGTCTGTCAGGAGATGGCTCAATTTATCAAACGATAATCAAATGTTTTCGCAATAAAATGTCCAAGAAATAGATATAACACAGATGGGCGTGTGGATTATGCATAGAACATGATATACTGCCATGTGGCGGCAATAAATCGGGTAATGCATAATCATTATGTCTGGAATAATAAGGCCCGTAACGCCCCCGAAGCAAACCCATTTGAGGGGGCGCCTAATCGTCACCCCAAATCGCTCCATCCAGGTTAAACGACCAAATGGGGGCATTGTTCTCCGTCTAATCGTCTCGGACGGCCCAGCAACGATGGCTTGTTGCGGTCACATTGCGTTAGGCGTGCACGACATTGCAATTTTGTAATTGGTGCCGCGGACAAAATATGCAACTGTGAGACCAGAGACAATATAACATTTATTTAATCGTATTCACACGGGTCTTTTCCACGAGGTGGAATAGTTTGTTATAAATTTAAAAAAAACTGGTATCTACGCATCTTTTTCTTTAATGTCTTCATTTTTTGAATAGGTCCGAAAATGTTGTGCAAGTTCTTTATTAAGACCACCCTAACCAAGCCTTTTAGGATTGAAAATTACAACAAATAGCGGCAACCTATGGGGGCCTTTATAAACAGAGTCTTTCAAGTTCGATTTATATTTCAAATTCAAATAACCACCCGTTTGAATTGAAAATAATCTTCTGTTTACTGATATCTATCGTAGATGGTTTAAACTGTTTGGCTTATTGTTGATGGTGTGAGTGTTGACTAAATGCGGTTTTTAAAAGACGATACGATATGCCATGAAGACAAAGAAACAATTAATTTAATTTTTCACGAAATTCTGAAGGAAGACTTTTGACTATTTTCCGTTGTGCTATCTCTGAAATAGAGTCTATGTAGACAAACCAGAAACAATTGAAGGCTTGAAAGAAAAGATTGGCGCGATGTTGCCTTGATAGTGCACCAATTATTACGAAATTTCATCAAAAATATCACCACAGAAATTGGAATCTGTTAGTTTGTACGCTAGGGACACTTTCAATCCTTCATTCATACATTTAACACACTATACTATCTATATAAAAAGACAGATAATGGTTTTCTTTAAAAATAGACTTTGAATTCGAAGTTTAAACAGAAACCCGGACATTAAAATCCCTGTACATTTGTAGGCGATTAAATGCCTCCGCAGTTAGCGCATACGGCCGTCTTCTTTATTCGTTTTTCCTTCTTTTAATTCGACAACAAAATCCAGCAGAAATCCGCGAGCATATCCAGATGCCACTCGGACGGCCTGCCCATAAGTCGAGAGGAGGATTCTCAACAGCCTGACCGGTGTTTGAGTGGTCTTCCGAGAACTTCCCTCGGTTGTTGAATAAATCAAAATGTGTCTCGTCACACTTTTTCCATTGGAGGAGGAGGAGGAGGAGGAGGAGGAGGAGGAGGAGGAGGAGGAGGAGGAGGAGGAGGAGGAGGAGGAGGAGGAGGAGGAGGAGGAGGAGGAGGAGGAGGGAGGAGGAGGAGGAGGAGGAGGAGGAGGAGGAGGAGGAGGAGGAGGAGGAGGAGGAGGAGGAGGAGGAGGAGGAGGGGAGGAGGAGGAGGAGGAGGAGGAGGAGGAGGAGGAGGAGGAGGAGGAGGAGGAGGAGGAGGAGGAGGAGGGAGGAGGAGGAGGAGGAGGAGGAGGAGGAGGAGGAGGAGGAGGAGGAGGAGGGAGGAGGAGGAGGAGGAGGAGGGGAGGGAGGAGGAGGAGGAGGAAGAGGAGGAGGAGGAGGAGGAGGAGGAGGAGGAGGAGAGGAGGAGGAGGAGGAGGGAGGAGGAGGAGGAGGAGGGAGGAGGAGGAGGAGGAGGAGGAGGGGAGGAGGAGGAGGAGGAGGAGGAGGGAGGAGGGAGGAGGAGGAGTGATGGGAGGGAATTAACACGCATGCCAGTCTCCTTGGTTTCCCTTTTTTTAGCATTAATTAGGAGAAAACATCTGCCATATATAATTTTGTCCAAACAACATTTTGGAAAGTGCAGCTTTAAATTTCAGGATAATTAGGGTCTTTGGCGGGAGGATTGCTCTGTGCCCTCCAGTACGGCAGGCTTTCTACGCATTACACGAAGGGGGTTACTAAAATCGATTTAAACTAATTAAATATGTTATCCAATCAATTATTTGGTGGACGTTTTTGCAGCTCTCGACTTTAATTGTTGTCCTTTGTTTCAGATTTCCCATCGGAGAAGGAGGTAGTCTTGTGTTGAGGCGAACAGATCCTCGGCGGAATCAGCAGACAATAAATTATTTTTTTATGACACCCATAAATTGCATTTATGTCCGGAGCCCCTCTATGTCACCATGATCTGGATTATAGATATTTATTTTTCGAATTATATATCATGCTAGGTTTTTTCTGGCGGCATTCTTCCGCTAGACGATAAAGTGCCTTTATGGATGCGTTTTCATGTCAACAATATCGTGGTGAATGGGGTGAAATCGGGCTGTGAATTCGGTCGCATTGGAGGTGTGGGGTACTATAAAAATGCCCATCAGGTTTCGGAACCGTTGCAAGTAAATTGGCCGGTTCAGTTTAGTTGATTTTTTTGTGGACATCTTCCGGGAATTTGCGGCAATTTTGGAGGAGGCTATAGGATTTCCCTAGTCGGCGTCGTTCGTTTTTGATATTTCAATTCATGCCATTTGCCTGAAGAGTCTTGGGTTTGGGGTGAAGTCCCAGCGCCACCTGGCGTTTTCACGGAGCACATCACGGAAAGTTGCCTCTAAACCGCTATCTCCCACTTTATGATGAACTGCCTCCATTATATGTCCCGGATTGCAGCAGGTCGGAGCATTTCGTTGCCCAGTTCTGACAAACTGCAATCCCAAGCGCCCCGTCCAATTTGATCGTTGCGATCCACGGTGACTTCGAAAGACAGGGGTAGGAAAGCTTCGCCTCTGGGCGGCGTTAAATGCCACGAAACCAATGCAGTCACAGCTGGGGCGTTAGACTGCTGGACAACCTGACTGCCAGACAGAGCCGACTTTCTCGCCGTTCAATCTGCGTGACGATCTCCGCCTCCACCCAGACTTCTAGGATCTCCTTTCACATCCAGCTGGGGAAAGGCAGACTCACCGAGAGATTGGGTTTCCACAGACTGTCTACGAGGGTGTGGCCGCCGGCGCATGCATTCAGCAGCTAACCAGAGACACCAAAGACAATTTGGTGCCCAATTAGAGACCTGGATCTACGAACCCCCAAAAAATTCCAAAACGTTGATTCATGAACATCAAAAACATCCGTTCGCGCATTGTGTCTTGTTTATTCATACCGGAGAATCGGCCGTTTTTGGTCCCACACCATTTCAGGTTTCTACCCGTGGCTTTGAATAATTACAGGAACAATATTCGACGACTTGGTGCCAATTTTTCAGTGGATGATTGTGTTATCCTATGTAATCTTTGCCAGTTCAAAACCTTGGCGTGAATCTGATGACATGTGAGCGATCCAGTTGCTGTAACACATTAATTATGTATTGCATGTGGTCGTAAACCTAATTAGGTGGACACGCCAATAAACACCCGTTAAATAGGAAAACAGCCAATACGCGTATTTTGAAGCAGTTGTAGGTTATATTATTGGTTGAGGGCCTTTATGGTCTGCCGTATTTGATGATTTATCTTGTTTTGGGGTTCCGGGGAATTAGTTCAACTATTTGAATGTTACGCACGAAAAACAATTATATAGATCATTGTAAATAATGTATTCACTGTCAAACGGAACAACAGTACCTTCCTGCAAACCTGGCTACTGTGACCAATACTCTTTTTTCGTGTTTGTTTATCCACGTGTTTTCTGTTTGCAACTATGCATTGCGTTGTAACCAAGCGTAGCAACGGTTGCATGGTGCAAAAATGGATAATTAAATATGTAGCATCAGTTTGGAAAGATGGTTGCTTACATTTTTTCGGGGCTAAAATGCGGCATTCATTTTTTCGGAGCAAAAAGTTGATGGCGGATTGCGTTGGCTTTGCAAAAGTTTTACCCAATGTTAAAGTTTGTCCGAGATTTATTATTTGTAGACTCTTCGTTGCCGTATGCCTCGCACAATTTACATTTCAAGAACAATCTTTTCCCTTAATATTTGACAGCTTGGAAGTCGTTTAATGCGTCTGTCATTTTCATTCACTGTTGGCATATCCGATGGAGTTAGCTTTTCCAAAAGTCAATTGATTATTTTCATTTTGCCCTTACAGATCTATTTCTGCAGTGAAAGTTATTAGAAAAGTCTTTTTTCAGCGATTTCGGAAAAATACGCGCCATCAGTCTATCGCTGAGGCGAGGGAGCTGTCTTCTGGCAACGATCTGTCCCTTTGAATGTATAAAGGGGTGTCTCCATCACATGTTTCCATTGAGCAGATTTCGAGACACCGTCGATTTCTTCTCTCGAAAATTTAGATTTCAGTTCAGCGTCCAAATTCCTTGGCGCTAGGTTCAAGAGTCGTCTGCCATTGAGCAATCATGTGAAAGGCCGTCGGCTTTTTTTACAGTTCGTCGTTGGTATCAGCTCAAACAATATCAAGGTAATTGTGGATGCCAGCATCTTCTCCATCAGGCCTCAGAACTTCGGGCTCTTAGATTCTTCGTGGAGTTTCTAAATAATTTAAATTTCTGCCGGATAATCTTGCCTACGATCCAAGGCAATCTCATCCATCGCCATTTGCCCCACCCCTGTGCCCTGCCCTTTAATTTCGACAAGAACGGCCGCTCTCACAATTCGGTCATTCCCTGTGAGCGATGGGATTCTTGTGTGGATTTCGGCACAATTTAGCGCTTTTTTGAGGTTTTCGTTAGACTATGACGTCGGCAGCAGTGGTTTAACCACATTCTACGCCAGCCTGACAGAGAGCTTACAAATCTCTGTTTTTTCGCCGCCGTATCCAGGTTTGCGCTGTCGGTGCCGATGGCAGCTGAAAAGGTGTTGTTGTGTCGTCAAAACGTGTGTGGGGGCGTTTAGACGATCTTCGGGTGCGTCGTTTGGGGGCGGAGATTTGCCCCCATCTGCTCCGACCGGGTTTCAGGTCGTCGGGCATTGGCGGCCGCGATTCCAGGCGTCCGTGAAGCTAGTTCGTCCTCTCGCAACAGAAGATGGCCGCTCCACGTAGGCAAGCTGGTATTGATTTAAGGCGACCAGAGAGATTATCGATCCCGCATATTTCCCCCACAGTTTATATCCCTTTCGAAGAATAATTTTAAGGGTGCGGAAACTCATCCGATCGAGGACTGGAGCAAAGTAGTCGTTCTCGTCTTTCGTTTATCAAACCCCACCACGACCATTCTTCGTCTTATTTGTTATTCTACACTGAACAACTCAATTTTGCGGTCAGTATATACTTAATGCAGCCTTGATTACATTTCTCCACATTAAAACCCTGCAAATAATCGATCACATTACTGTGCCCTTCATTTTTAATTTCAGTCAAGTGAATTTTAAATTTTATCCAATTGCAGCTGTCGCACAGTTCAATTAATACGGATTCTGTCCCTGAAACGCTAAACATTTTATTGGAATTCAACATGTTTGCATGGTTCTATCCTCATAAATCAAAAGTAAATTTCTGAGGGAACGCTATCGACGCAAGGGGCTTGCAGGGAATTACTTTTTTATATCACAGAGACTTGCGCATAAAATGGTCTCCATGTGGTAAAAATTGGAGTGGTTTTCACGTTATAATTGTTTCTTAATTAATCTCTTCGCCGGAATTAAGATGAAGTAGAAAAAGGAAGTTGTTCGTTAGTGGTAAAGTGATTAAATAGATAAACACCTAAGCAAAACCGACAGTTTAGGCGTTTGGCCCAGAAATGCAAGGAGCAAATTACGAACGAACAAAGTAGAATTCGTGAAAATATTGACATTTCCCGTCGTCAACGTCGCCGACAGTTTTGACTCGTTGAATCATGCTGCTTGATGTTGACTCGCTACAGCAGCCGACCATGGAAAAGCCGGCTTCCAGGAGCTTGTCAAAAGCCATCTCCAGGTTGTTATGCGTCAGGTAGTATCGACTGGAATATCTGTCGTCTTCTGATCCGCATGACGGTGCTCTGCTTTGATTCAGCGTTTCGCAGAACACCTCGCGGCACACCGAACTCCTTCCCGAGACCAGGATTCGCATGATCCGCCGAAACTGCACGTCTGCAAGACTATCCCTTCCGCTAAAGAGCTGACCGCGGTAGCTCAGCGTGAGGCTGGAGGGTGCAGCAGAACGCCTGGCATTTCGGAGGTCCTCGGCTAGCCCGCGAAGACGGTAGAATTCGGCCTCCTTCAAAAGCCGGTCTCGGATCTCTGAGGAGGTCGGGAGGACTGGTGATTTGGGGTCTCGGAGGTAGTCTAGAACAAAGGAGAACACCTCCCCATTTCTGTCGATGACTGTCTGGTTTCTGTCGTTCTTTACGTCGTTTATACCACGCTCGATGAGGTCTGAGAGCCAGGAATCCTTGACGGCCGTTAGGGTTGACTTAAATGTTGTGTAGACTTTGCCCCCGACATTAAGATCAATGGCATAGTCAACCATGTCGAAGATATAATTTCGCTGTGAAATATTGGCTGTAATACTCCTCTCCCAGCTGACTGTCAATTGGCTCAGAAGGTGGCCAATCAGAATTGCCGTAGGTCTCTTGCGAGTTTACGACAATAAATTAAATCTGAATGTGGCGCATTCTGCTGCGCTACAACCAAAAGTGCAATTATAGATA
The DNA here is from genome assembly GCA_028672205.1 of Proteocephalus fallax. Classification (NCBI taxonomy): domain Eukaryota; kingdom Metazoa; phylum Platyhelminthes; class Cestoda; order Proteocephalidea; family Proteocephalidae; genus Proteocephalus; species Proteocephalus fallax. The sequence continues at coordinate 502,837 of JAPUBX010004010.1, read as the reverse complement.
ATCTGATTTATTTTGAAAGAAAGTAACCATCAAGTGGGCTGAAAGTGGCCAAACCGTAATTGTGCGTTTCCATGGGGATGTAGAGAATCCTGAAAATGTTTAAAGCCATGAGTCTTATGTGCTTCCAGTTAAAAACTGCATGTTCATCGCCGTCTGACGGATAATGCGATTCAAGCACGGACCAATCACGGTCAGACACAACCTTCAGGCAAACGCTGCTCTTCATTGTGACCTGTGACCTACTTTTTGTGGGACTTCGACGTGATACGGGTCCTTCGCGTCTGGGTCGCATTCAAAATTGGCGGGACCTCCAGATGCGACATTCACGGTGGTGTTTGTTGGTACCGAGAGGTGATGGGACACTGGGCGTCACCTTTCGTTCCAACGCGTCCCAACGTGGCTTACCCCACCATCCCGTGTATCTCGAAGCGGAGGCAGGAGCTATTCCGCGACGACCTGTTTAGAATGACCACCCAATCAGTGCCGCGCTGGTAACGTGTGGTCTTTCGGGACAGGAGGTTCAAATGAAAGGAAATTATATAACCGTGGGTGTTTCAAGGGGGCTGCGTTTCAAGGAAGCCAAGCTTAATTTCTGCAACCATTATCAAATATGTCTACTCTAATTAAATAAGTAGGCTGTTTGTTGTTGGTATGCATTCCAATTCTATATTTACTTTAAAGGCGAAATCAATTTATATACGTCTTATCTTAATATTAAATAATTTAATGGAAATTTTAACTCGATTTTGCCGCGAGCCGCCAGAAAATCGATATGAATTTATTTACAACTGTGGAGGTTAGAGTATTAACATCGGCTTTTCGTGATTTTGAACGAAATTATCTTTTATTTTCTAATATGAAACCAGCGTCGTCTGATTGAATGCTGAAGACAACGAAGAAATGACACTTATATTTAGAAAACGGTTGCCAAAATAAGATTATTTGTTATTTCATATGACCAAGCAAACAACCATCCAATGACATTAAAAGTCTTGACATTGCATACGGAAAAGAGTGCACACTGCAAATTCGGGCGAGCGGTTAGATTCTGGGCGATTCAAATTGCGGGAGCTTATAGTACGGCGTTGAATATGCTACCGCAGGGTAGTAACGAACTAATGGATTTGTCGCAATTAACGGGGCGTTTTTCGGTTGAAGATTAGAGTCACACGTGTCAGTCGATTGTGTGCCAGACTCCACCATGCTCTTGGCTGCATGTTTCTCAAGATGACTAGCCTAGCAACCACGGAAGATTCGAAAACACGAATGCAACCCGCCTCTGACTCGTTCTAGATTAATGGGTGTTAACGTGTGACCATCTGCTGTCGATCAAACAGAATTCGTTTGGCTGGGGGTGGGGGTCATGTTCATGTTATCGGTGATGTGCATATTTGGGCCATTCCAGCACCCCAGTTCATGAGACAATCGCTAATTAAATATCGATCTTGCAAAGCGTTAAAAGAAAATATAGAAAGATAATGGTGGTTGGACAAAAAACTATGATACATACCAAAATTATTGAAATTATATTCTTGCTGTACTGCATTACAATTCAGATTGGATTAATTGTTACGTGGTTTAATAAATGGTCGGCCAATTGAAATCCGCGGTATATAGTGTTCATGCGGATTAGCGACTTTGGGCACAGGGGTTATGCATAGGGACGTTTATTCTAGATGTGGCGGCCTGGGGCCGATTCGCGAAGTAGACATCGAAATCCTGTGAGAAACGACATTTCAAAAGCAGTCGGACAACACTTTGTCTCAACACATCTTCTCAAAGTGCTCCTAACACCGTTCCCATTGTGTTAAATCACAATTTTAAATCAAAACTCTAACTTGAAAGATAGTGTAGATTCCCCTGAGACAACAGTCTGTCTACGGAGTGCGCCGCTTGAACTAGAATTTGGCCTATGCTTCTCCCGGTCGTCATTTTAAAACCTCAATCGAAATTGAACAATAGCGTTTAACTAGACGATGACCTAGAAAATGACGGTCATATCGAGGTGAGTGTTGTTTACGTGTGTAGGAAGATTTTTTCCATAGGGGCACGCATCGTTAGATAACGAAACGAACGAAGGGTCGAACAACCTCTCCTATGGGTGGTTATAGGTGGTTGTCTCACTCGAGATGAACGAGAGGATCGTAAAAACCGCCGCGTGGAATTCAACACAAAAAGCAAGATGGCGGCCGTCTTTTGGTCAATGCCCTGCATCACAAGATCCATATACGCGCCACAATTTACGCATGTTTTAGCTTTTGATTGACGGACACCTTTCTCCCGACATCCACAAGTCATCAATATCGATCGGAATTAAATCAATAATATAATTCAACACAGCGTAATAACAATAGGTTAAATTACCCAGGAGGGTAAATGAACGCTCTCAAATATAAGCTTCGGTAAACACCCAATCACGTCCATTACAGGCCATTCTGTAATCTTCTTAGGTGGCATTAAACCTAGAATAAAGTGGTTGTGAATCGAGAACCCGTACCCTCATTTTGGGCTGTCCCCAAACGGCGTTCATGTCACGGATGGTGCGTTCTGTGCGGACGAAGGAAGATTTTCGAGCGCTGTACGCATCCTGTGAGTGAACTTACGAGAGAAGATGGAATAATGCAAGAGACGGCGGGGGTGGTCTAAATACGAGAGGGGCTGAGGTTGAAAACGGGACGGGACCTTGACAACGGTTAAGCCCCGTTACTCGGACGGGAATTTGCGTCTGCGGCTGCTATTCAGATTCGGGCCAGCGAAAAGAAATGATGGAATGTGAAGATAAATGCGAGTCAAATTCCAGATGGCTGGCCGATATTGCACACATTAATGGGTGTTTCTTTTACGTCCATATATGCTGGTGTAGAGTGTATAATTTGCGAAATTAGAAGGACGATTAAAATTGCCACCTTTAAATTGTACAACAAATTAGTCTGATGCTCGGGGATGGCGAGTATACGGAGAATGGAAGGAGACTGTTAAGGACTATTTTAATAAAAATTGCGGGAAAAAACAAATTCCGATTTGGACAACGTGAAAAAATCCCGACCTCCGATTTAACTGCCAACTGGACGCTGACACCTGGCTAAATCCGCGGAATTTCTTCAGAATCATCGATTATTTCTGCTTCAAAATCACCTTCTTATGATTGCGTCGTTTTAAGCGGATCACTGTAGACGAAATATCTTCCTATTAAATTAGAAATAATGTATTGTTAAAACTTCCAATAAAATTCCAATCGTTTTGTAGTAGTTGGTTTTTAGTCTAGAATAATGGGGTTTTGTTTTAATGATACTGGAGCGCGAATAAATATGGACTTTATCTATCCCCGTGCCGCGTACTGGTTCTGCCGACGTTTTCCTCTGTATTTTTATATCAAGATCATGTCGCCATCTCCGGTTCGAAATATAGAAAGATCCAGCTAAGACGAACCGTCTCGTGTACGAGGGTGACTCGGAACCGTCAACCGCCCCCTTCGTCTACTGTCGTAAAAGACGACGACAGTACACCGTCTACTCTGGAACAACTCTGCGAGGTCGTTTCTCAACTGGCAGTCTCAGTGTCAGCAATGCACAACGATATGCGGAATCAGACCCAGTTCCCCGTTAGGCCCTCTTCGGCTGAGGAGACTGAGCCGACGACGCCCTCTCCCCGTATTTCCCCTCGACAATTCCCTAATGAGCCAGAGACCATCCGACCCTCTGCCACTTATGTCGTTCCTTAACCTAGCGCAATAATCGCTATTGCGCACAATCACCTGGCGGGAATTATCCATCAAATATTGGGTTAATATTGCGCATATTTATGTTTATTACTTGTCCTAGAAATGTGTATCTATGCATTAAAAATGCATTTGAAAATATTATTCAGAAACATTTGATTTTCCAACGGTTGAAAGATTTTCGGTAAATGCATGCAAAACTAGAGAAAAATATTAAATGCGATATTCCATTGATGCGATTCTCGTATATTGAATAGATCCTCAGAAATTACGTTTATGATGCCTCTTCGGTTGGAGGATTCTGAACTAAGGGATGTTACACCCTCGCTGGCGATTTGTGGCACTTCAAACTGCAGTAAACGGACACGTCCCAGACAGCTATAATCGGCAGAAGACGCGTCCTATGGAAGGAAAGTGTAGACGCAAGATATGTACCAATGAATCGTGTGGCGGGTCCTAATGACCCGAAAGCTACCAGGCGGGTCCATTTGTTGGGAGTCAGGTCGAGTGAAAAGGAATACACCTGGAATTGTGTGATCTTAAGTGGACAATTCCGTGTGGGGGATCGGATAGGAGGGTCGGCCACTCTTGACAACCATCCCCTGAAAAGGGACCAACGAAAGTGGCGACCTCCGATTGGCTTATGTTTGAATATTGCGCAGATTTGAAACCCGCGGAATGAAGCGATCTAACACGAGGCGCTGCAGTAATTGAAATGCGGACCCGTTGCCCTTGTTTTTTTGTATTTATTCAATCGTTTTCGCTATTTCTTTTACTTGTTGTTCAGTGATTACAAAAGGAAAATTAACAGAAAATCGATTGAATTGGATATTATAAAATCCACGTTTTTATTGAAACCATGTTGCGTTGCAGCAACTACATAAGACCCAATTATTAGTTTGAAAGATACCTTTCTATTTTATCGCAGAAGCCAAATTTTATTGGTGTAAATGCGGGTAATTTTATTAAATATGGGCCCCGTCATCCAGTGTAAACAATTCGGACACACGACTACCAGCAAATGTCAGGCTGACCTTTCCACCGGTAGGTACCCCTCGAATTCCCGCTTAGACAAGACAGTCAGGTTGTGGCACGTGCGCACACGCAGCACGTGCGCACGCAACCACCTGCAGCTCCACAGTGGCAGGTGGTTGCCATGCCCCTCTAATAATCTCCCTCTTTTCAATGGTGGGCGGTGTGCCCATTCACAGCCTTCGGCCGGGACTGGTAGCAGCAGATGGCTACCTCGTTAGCGGCAGGACCTCTTAGTTGCTAGGGTGCATAATCAAGTCAGCTTGTGTTGTGACGGGACAGCGTGTGGCTTTCACGAATATGGGGGGCGGCGGCACGCCGTGACTGGGCGGGTGCAGGTGCACGCGATAGAAACGGATGAAAAATCGATTAAATTACACGCGATGCGAAATGAAGGCGCGTGGCATGAATGGAAGCACGTGGCAGAAATCGATTAAATTGTTGGCCCTTTCGGGGTACTGCAGACATTGATTGGGGTTAGGGGCACAGAAATACCCCTGAATTTTGCATGGGAGTTGCCTGCCGTATCCGTTTTTACCCGTTAAAGTCAAGCAAGCAAACGGGTACGAGTAAAGATTTGCTGCTTCTCGGTGGGGATTAGAAGGTAATTCGAAAGCGCGAACGTCGGACTAATGAACCTTTCTTTTCTGAGTGGCACGACACTGAGCGCTCTAAAACCTGGAGAAGACATCTGTAAAGGGTTTTCTAAATGATGACGGGACGGCTTTGGCGAAAGCAACTGACAATTGAACATGACGCACGTGAAGCAATAAGTAACGAGACGGCATTGCATTTTAGTGAATTAAAAAAATGGTTTTGGTTGTTTCCATGGGGACCCGGGCATTTAAGTACAGGGTCTGTTTTTTTCATCCAAATGTGTTCAGATTGGACAACAAACAATAAAAATTGACCAAAGGGGAGTCTTTCTTGTGGCACAACTCTAATTGGCGGGGATGTTGATTACAGTGCCAGCAATAATTGAGAAGCCAGTTAATTAGCCACTCCGCAACCATCCTCACGCCGTTTGGACAAGTTGCGGGAGAGTGAGCTATTTCTTAAAGCACACATGAAGTCCAAGAAAACGGCTTTGAAGAATTTCACTCTGACATCAGTGAGAAGAATGGAGGGTGTGTGGTTACACTTGGGGCGTTAATATCGTTGTTATCGCAAAATCATTCAACCTCGTCTGGCTGGGAGTCCTTTCATATAGAAAAAGATATTTCTTCGGGCTATTATTAGCTCTTATATTCCCTGCAATCGTATTACCTTAAAGGTTTGATGGAAATTTGAAGGTGAACAACAGAAGAGGCTTGTAGATGCCTATCTTCTCGGATTCAAATCAAATTTATTGGGCTAAACCTGCTTCATGGGTGTTGCCATAAAGATTCTCGGGGAAGATAAATTAAACCCTCGATATTTATAAAGTGGGTCAACCACTTAAAGGCGGCTATCAATAACGCGTGTCAATTCACGTTTCGATATAATATTTCAATTACATATTGTCTCTGCTACTTCCACTATTTCTAACAAAAATTGATTGTCATTATTAATGGGAAAACATTCAGCTGGAGTTTTCATCCGCCTGCATAATTTAAAAGGCAGTTTAATATTAATTAGCTTCGTTGAATGGCCGGATTGGGTAGATTGAATGCGTCGATTAGTGCCTTCAACCCCACGCGCCTTCCCCCACGCCGCGTAAGCCAATCACATTTTTGCTTTGTTGCGATTGGATGGGTTTTACACGCGACGAAGTAAGAGCCAATGGCCACCTGCGCCTGGGATATTATCGGAGAACACGTGAAGCCCATAGCCACATTGGTCCATTTTCATTTGAAACATTTGCAGACTCCAGCCGAGCAATGAAAAGAAATATTGGAAAACGAAATCGCCTCCAGATTCGTCGCGATCCCGACCTCCATGCCCGCCGAAGTGAACAACACATGGCCGAGGTCCGCGAGTTGATACAGATTATCCCCTGGCTTGACGACCAATCAGACGCCGATGAGGTAATCCTGGTTTATATTCGTTTCTACTGCCTTCCACGGAGTTAGTAAATGACATGGGTTTAAATAGATATCATCACTTGCACTAATGATTCCCTTGCTAACTTTGTGGAGAACAAACTGATATTAAGACCCGTCACACACCGATTTATGTGTGCGAAGTCTGTGAGAATAGCTGGGATTGAACCCTTATTGCTGGTGCATAAGATGTTCGGAGGGCTGCCACAAACACCCCTAGGCTTCTGAACATTCGGTGACAGGGCCAACGGAAAGTGAGTAATATGTGGGTGCAAGGAGGAGGATTTCGATCATTCTGCTTCACATACGCTGAAGAGGTGAAGGGTGACGGTAAGAGACTTGAGAGAGCCCGATGATCCGAGGAAATAAAACACTTTTGCGTGTCTTGCGGCAATGGGCGCAACGAAGCGGCCAGCATGAAATGTCTAGGACTGTTTTTTTAATATTATTAGGTGACGGTAATTGCAGAAGCCATCAAGTTTATCTCGCAGCTAGAAGACGCCGTTATCCGGAAACATTCGCACAGAAACGTAGCCTGTGGTAAGTATAATCGATTTTTTGTTTACATCTTCTCATCGCTGCCCCTGAACACCTGGAGACGATAATCACCAGGCCAGATGGCCTCTGTGTCATGGGGTTTTGGGGGGGGGTGGGGGTTGGATGTGGATCTGTGTGCAACGCGGTTTGCCTTCGATTGGACACCCAGGGTTCAGGCGTGGTAACTGAGCCGCCATGTGTTCCCAGGCTCGTTTATTAGATGGCCGTAAAATAAAATAATCCGATTAAAGCCGTCGATATTAGTCGAGCGGTTACAATTATCTTAGTCAACCTTGGCTCAACCGAAATTTTCAAATGATCAATTGGAAGCATGGAACTCATACTTGATGCATCTCCGGAATTGCATGTTGAAGTAATGAGACGCCTACATAAAGGGACTTATTGTTGTTAGAATATAATAGATATCATGATGCCAACAATCTTCGCAATCTTGTGGCCTTTCTACTGATAACACTACAGTCGCATAACGAATTTGGTTTATTTGTAGACCGAACACGACCGCAAACGCACCCACTTCTGCGCAAACTCCTTCCCAGAAGATCGAGCGTGCAGTGGACTGCAAAAAGACCCAAACTGACCACCCTTAAAAGCGGAAGTTGCTCGCCAAGCCGGACTTCCAGCGATAATGATGCTCCCGACAGATTTTGAAGCTGGCCTGTTGATGGCCGTTGTTTTGTAATATCTCAGTTATTTTGTACATAAAAGAACGTCTTCTACATTATGAAACAAATTTGTTCGCAAATCAAATACTATGTCGCGCAGTTGAGAAGGTTGATCGCGTCGACCAGCAGTTCTAAGACTAACCTCTATAAAATTTGGGTGGCCTGGTTTTAATAGCGGTCAGCATCACCGCTCTCTTGGTGAGTCACCTGGGTTCGACCCCCAGGTAGCGCCAACTTTGAAAATACTCAAGAGAATCTTCGCGGAAAACCCCCATAAAGCCTCTCTATCCTCTACTCGTGGAAATTGAAGAACCAGAGGCAGCATGGAATGGAAAAACCGATTTTTCGTAACCTGGAACTAAAAACTTGTCTACAGCTCCAGACCGGGTTGCCTGGGCCACGCAGGACAAATGGCATCCGTAAGAAGTGTTAATTTCGCCTTCCGATTTAACTTCTTCAATCTGTCGACGTAGCAACTAGATGACATATTATGAACCGAGGCTCATTGCAAGCCATTTACAAGACCCAAACCAGTGTATTCGGAAAATGTTTGAGCTAACAAGGCTTTTTCTAATAGGATATCCTTTGTGAGCTAAACCGCAGGAGATCTTCCAAGGTTTTGTGATCTGAGTTCTTTTTTTCTAAATAATAATAAAATTTAATCAATTAAAATTAATAATAAATTAAAAGTTCTGGGTCATTACTCACGGGTTCAGATACGCGTAATTATAATCAATTCAATTATCTCGCAAAATGCAAGAGCCTTTACACCCGCACCTGTTTGGCTCCAACTTTTAGTTGCGGATTCAATGTTTCCATTTCTCTTTGGCTTCACCGCTGAACAAATAGGACACTTCCGCATGTGTGCGAATCGTCTGCCGACACGCAATAATTACTTGTCAGGGTGTGGCGAATGAGAATCCACCTTTAGTTTCAGGAACGTCATGAAACCTCGGGGTCACTTCCAGTTCTTGGTCTCCAGTTGGCACTCAACTCGCACACCGACCCGGTGGTAGATCGCTTGACAGGCGCGCCGAATCTGAGGCAGATAGAAGCTGGGAGGTAAATCTCCCGCTGAAAAGGCTAAGGACAGCCCCGGAAGACCCAGGAGATCCATGCGAAGGTTGACTCCAGAATCACTGGAACCTCAAAGAAGCCAGAGATAACCCACGGAGGTTGTTGAATGGACATTATTCGTGGAATTGGTTGATATTCTTGAAGAAGTACTGCCTATCTCTGTACTTCCAAATATTTATTTCAGAATGCATGTTTACTTGAAATTTTAAAGACTCGGGAATATTGTCATAGATTAAAGGCGTTGCATAGAGGAGCACAAACGAGGTGGTTCAAATCCATCAAGCCCAAATACTTCGCCACTGCCACGATCGGGACCCCGATCACCACCTCATAGTCATAAAACACATTTTTGTTTCCACACATGGTGGTTGTTAAGGCCGCCCTGGAAATAATATTCTCACGGTATAGGTGTAATTAAAAGGCGTCTAGTTACTACCGTTTTCAGACATCCGATGAGCGGAAGTCAAGGAAAATTTGTGTCGGTCGAAGGTCAGCCGTTGGAGCCTTAAGCCCGGAAGAAGAAGAAAAGTTTCCAACTTCGCAGTTGTTGTCCAGTGGTCGACGGCTTGATTGGCTGCATCGTGTTATTGAGGTTTCGATGACGGAGAGAGAGAGATGGTTGTAATTAACAATTTGCTTCATTGAGTTTGGGAAAGCGATAAAAGCGTCAGGTCTTTGAGTTTGGCAGTCTCGGTTTACCACGAGATTAAACCTATGTGCATTGGCGGGGTCAAATTGTCAGGAAGGTAAATACGAACCCGAAAGAAAGGTCACGAGGAACAAAACATTCGGAATTAAAATGGTGAAAGCAGCAATGCTTATGAAACCCCTCCCTGAGTTCCGGTTTCAGAAGCTGGGAGATGCAGCCGTTCTTGTCGAATTAAAGGACACTGTCTTTCCATTGGTTGACTAGATTTACATTGAAACAGATTTGAATAACGGAGCTGGGAGGGGTCGCCTAAGAAACGAGATGCAATGAGAGAACGATTAATGTAATAACGTTTGATTATGATGTCTTGGATTGAGTGGATAGATAATCTACGAGAAACCTTAGTTTCTAGAAGGCATGGACTCGGTTGGGAATGTTTAAGGCATGACGGGCCCTTTGATATCAACCTTTGAACGGATTATTTTAATAAGAGGGTCAACCATTTAGAAATTATGTAGGATTCATTGCAGGTTTCTTCCAGGTGCAGGCTTACAGATGTCCATTCTTGTGGTGAGGTTTTCGGTGAAATTTCGGAGTTTTTGGGACTCTGAATCAATGACGCCACAAGGCACAGCAAAAATGTAAAGAATTATGCACCATATTGCAAGTGTGTTTTATGCTATGCCCAATTACGAAATTTTCAATATATCATTTAAAATTCCTGAATTGCAGACCCTCCACTATATCTGAAGCAGGAACTAAAAGACAATTTTCGTATCTACTACTTGTAATACTGTCTCGTTATGAGCTGAAAGATTTTGTCTTCGTGACCTCAATGAAGCCACTACAATTACTATTATTATCTATCAATAAACAAATGATGAGTTTCCATTCGAAATGGCTGCATAATTTTAATTGGAGAACGAAACTCGGACTTGAAGCACCCTGTACCTGCCTCCCCCCTCTCATTGGTCATGAATCGAGTTTCGTGTACATCGCGGATGTGGTGGTTCCCATGGGCCCACACCGTTTTGATTTACATCTGCAAAGAGATGTAACACCTAATCGTGGACACCGTGTGAATAGATATATCAACCTTTGACTGGTTTGACTGCCCCGTTAGTGTCTCGGTAACTAAGGCCGTGGCCCAGATAAATGACGCGCTTCTAACAAGACTCGTCGCTCGTGGGGCGTGGGACGGTAACTCTGGTGGCCCGATGGTGTAGCGGTCAGCATCCTGGCTCTTTTGGTGAGGGACTCGGGTTCGACTCCCGGGTCCGGCCACCACGGGTGGCACTGGGGCAACGTCTTCTCGGAAATCTCTGCCCGGGATCGTCAGTTCCACAAAAAGGTAGAATTCATGCTGGGGTGGATATTTGTTGTTTCTGTTTTTATAGAGTCTCGGTGGGGCTCATTTTGTGGGTGATTAGATGGTGTAGCTCTTCGAATCTTCGCTCTGTTGGCGAGGGACCCGGGTTCGACTCCCGGGTCAGGCCAACTGGGGTTGTCCTTTGGACGCCACCAGTGAAACAATTCACGAGAAACTTCACTTATTAGTTTAAAAGAAAGGGAGAGAGGATGATCTCGCCAAGATAACGCTCCTGAATATATTGAAGTTGAGCTAGAAGCGAAATTACGAAGTATTTCAAAATCTCCTCTTGCGGAATCCCCGTTGTCAATGACAATCGCTTTGCTAAGGTCACGAGGCCAAAATCGTTAGACATAAACATGTACAAAAACCTCATTGATAAAATAATCTGCGAGCTACATGGAACAGGAGATATGCATTTGCAAACGATTAAACGATTCATAACTTGATTGTTTAGGCTGTATTTTCCCGTCGAGTTTCAAATTTGAACTTTTTCTGGACACATAATTTTCTGCCCACGAATACGCGAAATAATGTTAATAATAATAATAATAATCATATCTGCTTTATTACGGTAACGAAAACCAAAACTTTAAGCATTAAAATGTCCAAAAAGGAGTACAAAAAATAGCAGTGAGGTTAACTTGGAAGAAAGCGGATTAAACCCCCAACCTATTTAAAGTTTTAAGAACGCGTTTGATTGGTCGAAATCACTCCGGACTGGAGTACGGACTACATGGCCCAAAGGATACGGTTTGGACGAGCAACCGGATTGAATACATACCTACATACATTCTGGGTCTGTGTGTGTGTGTGTGTGAAGACGTAGGTATCTCTTAATTTGAGCGGTGGTTCAACACCTTTAAAAAAATCGTACAGTCGACGACGAGCCATCCCATTTCCCACGATTATTAATAACTGTTGCGATCGTTTTCACGCCCAGTAGAATGTATAAAAGTGCCTCCCCCTATCCCTTCTCGCAATTTTCAAGAGAATATCTGTCATGAGATTTAGGCTACGGCGAACAGTTGGAAGAGTCTGAGGGGAGGTGGGTGGGGGGGCACAGTGTAAAGGTGTCGGGATCCCCCCACCACTCCTTACTCCGCTATCTGATATGTTTTATTCATTAAGCATCGAACAGTAGCAAATATAACAGGGGGCGTGCATATAACACAGCTGCAGCTGTTTAACGGTCATTTGCTTTATTGGGGGGTGGGGGGAGGTTATTAACGCAATAAAAACGGGCGCCGGATCTCGAATAATTGACGTTGGGTGACACGAGTCTCGACTTTTTGGTAGCCCTTATCACTTAAACGTTTTTCGCGCCAATTTTGTTTTTTTTAAACGATTGGAACAGTTGTGTGATTACATTGAAAATAGACAAATTTCTATTGTCCATAGAACACGTACGCGCTGGGCTTTGAGAACACAATAAGTTACACTGTTGTTGTGGGGAAATGGCGACTTGTATAATGAATTAAGTCCTTTCGATTGGCGCGCACGATTGACTCATTAAAACAATAATTTAAATTGAGGCCAGCGTTGTTAAATGATTTTTTGTTAGTAGTAATAACTAATTTAAAGTGACGAATTCGAAATCAAATCACTTAATTAGCCTTTTTCCATGGATTATTATTGATTTCGAGATTTATATATTTTTTAAAATAATTTTCAGATTTATACAAAAATCGAAGAACTTCACTCAAATGATTAAAATTTTACTTGGAATTTACCTACGAAGTGTCTCCATCAACATCTTGTGCCATTGGTTCAGATTTCCCAATGTGAAATTAAATGACATAATGCTCGATAATAATAACTCTAATGATATTTATTATAATAATAAGAGATTGACTGTTTTAAGCTTTAAATCGCATCATACGTTACTTACTTTTTGCAATGAGGTCTGAAAAGTGATTAAATATTGATCGGTGCTAGCCGAACATTTCAGCAACTCCTCCTGTAGAAAGGTTTCGATAGATCGCGGTGAGCGCATCCCCGATAGGCCGATACTCTTCTCTTTCAACCCATCCTCCTCATCATTCTACTTTTCCTCACCCTCTTCCCCATATCGCGCTTCTCCTCTCCTTTCGATTCCCCCTCTCTTTGGAGATTGGTTCTGACTATTAACTATCGGAGATGGAGGAACTCTACCAACCCAGTTCGCCTGTTGAAACCTTCAATCAGCGACCGAAATGCTGTTTTCATCTATTTCACGGAAAAAACTTTAGTGAATCGATTTATTTCTTTAAATGTCTACCTGTTCCCAACCAAAAGAATAAATTAGAATTAGGCCACGCTTGATAACAGCCACGAGAAGGCTATTTCTGGGGCTAATTTGAAATAATGGGAGTCCGAATTTGGTGGCTCAGTGACACACGACCCCTTATAGCGGAAGCATTCGTAAAACGGATTGGTAAACATCCTGTGTTTAATTAATGTGAATGTGATGGCGTTCCTCAAACCTTCCCTACGTTACGGGGTGGAACTTTCAATCAGCTGCCTTATAAACAAATAAACCCACGGTTGAGATTCCGCCGCTGAATGTTTATTCCTTGGAGCTGAACCAAGCACCGGATGAATATTCTTTCGACAAAATCTGCAGCTGTCGATGCATCATCCGCGAGTTCAATGGGTCGAGGAATGTAAATGCCAACCTGAACATTCAATAAACCACCCTAAAAGTTTCGTTACAATAAGGCGGCTATCCACAGCACGAAATTATATTACATAAAACGTCAATTTCTGGGTCGCTGAAATAAGAACGAGTCGGGTTTGTTGTCCCGTTAATTTAGTTTCAAATAAATTCAGTTTTTCTGTAAATTTTTGACATGTATCTGTGTCATCACCTGCTGGATTGAAATAATAGTTGTGTCTTTAGAAGAATACGCGTGATGTTCTGTGGTTTATTACTGAGTACGCTTACTAAACGATAATGTAGCGAAGAAGGGTAACATACTTTAAAGGTCAACTTCCGGATGGGGTTTAATATACTTTAATATACTTCGAGTTTAACTGAAAATAGTCGAGTTATAGTCGGCTGTCTCAGCGAGATTGTGCACGTGTCTACTTCACAGAAACTTAACACCAATTCCATGGGGGTATTGGCTCATTAAAACAAGGAATAACAAATAAAGAACAGTCGCTTATATGTAACACATATAAAAGGGCTTATATTAAATAAACGGGTTGTTGGGTTTTATCAAAATGATTCAAACAGAATCAACATTGCTTATTACTGGGCATGGACAACGCCTAGAAATGCGTTTGTGGAATAACTACAGAACTTCACTGTAACTCAATTGATAAACAGGTCGTCCAGGTGGTTATAAACAGGAAGGAGAGGGGTGGTGGGGGCGATCCAACGGAATCTCAAACACCCCCTGTCTCTCACTAGCATGTCGATTTGTTTATGGAAGATGGATTTTGATTGGCAACACCAGCTGCCACCCGCTTTAATAGACACCCCCACCAAAGCCGCCTCATTCCAGACTTTGGAACGATTAGGATGCAGACTAAGTACGCGAGATGGGTGATTATTTATCGTTCTTGAGAGAGATGTGAAACTTTACTACCCTTTGGACTCAGTTTAGGTCGAAATTGCGGTGTCATTGTGCACCTAGGAGACAACGACGAAACTTAATACCCGGGTGTTTTAAATGATGCCTCCTGCCATCTTATGTGATTCCGTCTGATATTTGAATACACCTTTCTTATGACTAGCAATTCAAATATGCCTCGACAATCTTAAGTGTAAATCTGCCATAGAGATAAGCAGGAATATGCATGGATGTTCTTCTTATAAGTTAATCAAATTAAATATTTGGATGGGCCTTGTGTAAAATATTATTACTACTTGAACGATTGTAGTAGAAATGGTTATTTATAAAATAAATATACTTGAAACAATTTAGGCCCGCTTTATCATGGGGTCGGTTCATTTATGAGGCGATTTCTCATGAAGATCAGTTTAAACTGCTTTCCCATCCAGGAGAAGGATCAGATAGCAGTGTGTAAATGACAATGGTGTTTGCATACTCCTCACATGAAATAGTAATTCTACACTATCGCCATCAGTAGTACTCGATAATCTCGTAAATATTTCAGCGGCAAAAACGTTCTTTAAGTCCCTAACAGAATGAATATTTTTGTAATCATATCAAGTTGAAGCAGTACATTTTTTAAAAAAATCGGTCTTTCGAACACCTGCTCCTTCGCGAATTATGGTAAAACCTGTTTTTATCGGCCCTCCTGTGTCCGTTCGGGCATGGAAATTTGACGATGCCAGATGTCCACGGGACCAAAATTGTCCATTAAACTGCTTTAAACGTTCGTATAATTTTATGCATACCTTACGACCCCCGAAATAGCAAGCTCGCAGTACTCCAGTGGATGACGGCGCCTTTTTTTGAGTTTGACGAGTTGGTGTTAATTAGCATGATTGCCGTAAATTCCTCAATTAAAAGTTATGAGCGGTCATCGAAATTGGGTGAATTAAATGGCAAAAAATGTTTTGTACGATAAATGATTGCCTCTATGGCAGTGTAATTGCCTGTATCATGCGAGAGGACAATTTGTTTTTTTCTGGATGTGCCTGAAAGGAATAATTTAACTTCATCCCACTCAAAACTCTTACCACCGTGGGACGAAGGGAATCAGTGATCCAAAGAGATCGGTTGCCCGGTAACTGCAAGCGGTATTTCGCGCCAAGCCTGGTGTAAACCGTGTGTAAGCTTCCTTAAATCGCGCGCAATTGAACCCGAATTGTCTCCAGACTCAATTCCCCGGAACCCTTTACCTCTTTTCTTGCACGTTATCATTCGCGGTCACATTAAGCACTGTTTTGCCCTTGGAAAGTGGCTATCCCTACATTCGCATATTTGTTTTGTTTTTTGCCAAAGTTTGCATACTTCGAGGGTTTAATTTTTTTTTCAAATTTACCTCGTTGTTATTTCGTTTATTGCTGTTAACTTATTATACACCTGCTATGTACAATCGCCAATAATTTTATATTTTTTGTTTGTTGTAACTTTTAATCCTGAAAATGCGAATACCACGATGATGATGATGATTATTATTATTCTATGGTTTAAAGAGCATCCGGTAATTTTTTCTCTCCCGGAAACGAATGACAGAGCCTCCCAAGCTCATTTATTTCAATCATACAGATTATGCAACTGATTGTTTGACATCACTTTATACAAGGCCATTGAACGAATTAAAATAGGAAAGGTTTTCGTCCAGTTAAGATAATGGCTTTTGAAAAGTGCTACGAAGACATGAACTGGTCGTTTAGTGCGGAGGAAAGAAACTTTTGACAAATCTTTCCCATGGAAATTTGAATTAAGCCAGTTAAATCACTCTGCTACTCCACTTGAACCCCCCTCAACTACTCTCCCCAATCGGCCAATCAAATCTCATCTCGGAACGAATAACCCAGATTACGACGCAACAAACGCAAATCGTCCACGCTCTCTATTTAATTGGTTGCAAAGGATTCCGGATATTCTGACGTGGAATTACATTAGCCCACATACTTCTTTGTTTACTTATAAACCCAGATTGGAATACGAAAACAACTCTACTCCGCCGACTGATTAACTCTCACTTAATTCCGATGACTTCTGATCATCAATTTATGCGACATTTCTAAGCATCGTAACGGCATAATATTCCGCCCGAAATAAAACCATTCCTGGCCTCCCTCAATTATTCATGCATTCGCCAACGGGCTATTTGTAACGTGGGCTGTGCACTGTTTTTAAAAATTCCCGCCAAATCGGGTAATCGCGCGCATTGCTTTCCGAATGCATTTGGTAACCGCGACCAAAGTTGGTGACATAAAATTCATCATTTGCCGTAAAATGTTTACAAATTGAACAGACGAAACTCGTAGTGGCACATCCTGTGAGCTAATGTTCAAATCATATGTAGCCAGCCCAGTTGTCAGAGCACTTGTCTGTCAATTTTTTGTGCTATTTCTTCGCCCCACATTCTCCTGTCGGAGGATAAACGGGCTCCATGAAGATTCTTGGGAATCGTTTGCAGATTGCGTCGCCCTGTTGGTGTGCTTTATGGATGGGGCTTTTCAATGGCCGCCATAATGCGTTTGCAAAACATTGCGTGCTTCAAGGGTTTAATTTCTTGCAAAGTCACCTCGCTACTTTTTCGTTTATTTGTGTCAAAACACATTCTGTCTCTTCAATCTAAAACCACCACTTCTTGTATTGTTTATGTTTGCAGTACATTTTAATGCCGAACGTTTTTGTACTCGTTGAGCTTAATAAAGCGAATAGCATTACTATTATAAACTGCCTCCACGTAGACTCTTGGGAATATCTTACAGGTGGCGGCGGCCGCTTCAGGCCCACCCGAAGAGGAGGTGGAAGTGGCCGCGGTGGATCATTCAATAGTTAGCTGATCCGGGGTCGGGCTTAGAGTGACGAATCTAACCGCTACGCCATTGGGCAACCTATTGTCGGCCCTACAGTGTGCATTGCAGACAGAATTGAATATGCAATAAGTACAATCAATATCAATCACATCAAGTTTCAATTTTTTGATTGAGACTGTTGAACAAAGTCTTGCAATGGATAAATAATGGAAATTAAATAAGCAATCAGTAAGAAAATTGAACCCCCATTTTGCCTGGATTGCGGTGGTTCACAGTTAACAACCCGTTGGTGAAATGGTGTTCTTTGTGCCGCGTTTGTAATCCGTTGTTGCGGAGTCCTTGTTTAGGCCTTTAGCGCGTCCCTTTGCATGCAACGGCAACGCCTCGCAACGCAGTCGTCTTTTTGATTGGACGACATCCGCGAGGCAGTGACCTTGATATTTCCGTTGAGCTAAATAAGATGCATAAATCAATATTGGCGCACGATATAGAGATGGTAAGTTGATGGCCGACTTGCTGCGTTTCCGACCCATAATTTAGAGAGATTTTATTTCTTTTTCTGTCTAGTTTACCTAGTTGTGATTTAATGGTTGCTTTTTTAAATCAATTTACGAAGATTATTGAAAAGTGGAAAATTAAAATAACAGAGAGTGAATAGACGAATGAAGCAGTTTATCGCTTACATGTGGCAGTCTTTTATTACATTGATGGTCCTACCCCAACAGCCGTGGCCATTTGTTGTACATTTTAGTGCTGAATTCTCTTGTGGCCCCCAATAAAACAAACACGCGCACACACATTACTATAAATCACACTCGTTGTTCGGGCGCCTATTGAACGTGTGTGCCTGATTCCGTAGCGCGAAAGGATAGGTTTGATCACTGTATCGAGCCACTGGTTTAACGACCCAGCCCTCAACTGATGATGAGGATCAATGCAATCTGCCCCTCCCTGACAGCCATCGAATCTAGGCGTTGGTTTTGAATTTGCTGCCAGGCAATAGCACGGCTACGATCGCGTCAGAAGTTGGGAAGCGTGTAGCCGCCATGACGAAAATCGATAGGCCAAGTCCCCCACTCCAGCTACTAGTCCCATGCCGCAAATCGATTGGACAAGCACTGCAGGCCAGCTACTTGCACCATGCCCAAAATCGATTGACCAGGACCCCCACGCCGTGCTTAGTTTATGATTCGCTCTCTATCCCGTTACTTTCACAAATAATACCATGGAACAAGGGTGTTTTCCACGTACCAAACGTTTCTACCCAACGAGTGTCCGATCTTAATATTTATTAGAGGCAATTTGAGACAGATTCAAGATTCCCCACTGGGTGACCAGTTGCACTACCGAGACTCATCCAAACACACATACAGAGGCTTTCATTTGGACACGCTACTGGACTTGTTCAGCGATGATTTATAGTCCAGTACATAAATACGATTGGTCAGCACAGCGATCGGTACTGTCCATTTGAGTTCATGGTGCCTTTTATGAAGTCACTGACAACGTTCGGATGGCGGCGTATCCTCTCAGAATTATCACTCGACTGGGCACCCAAGTTCAAATGAAAATCATGTTCCGTGTCGACGGCTTGGCTGTTTCGAACGTACACATTACCGAATTATCGATTGACCGACAAATATGCTCGTCTGGGACGCGAATTTAGCGATTTACGAAATTGATTGGTGTTTAGCTCCTTTGTCGAAGTAACATCCCATGTCTTCGTTTAGCTACTATTGTCGTAATTGTTCACACAGTACAGGGGCGTGACACAGACAATCACTATCAATTGCCACATGATACGAAAATGGTGACCTTCGAGGTAATTGGCAACTGTTCACCTTCGCACGCATTGGTCAGTTTCGAGCTGCCTAATAATCACTCTCCAAACTAAATACGCCCTTTGAAAAAACCTTAGAGTAGCCGTAAGGACACTGTCGGCAAGAAGATATGTCACGACCGTTGCTGGGGTCGTGCCTACGACAAGTGTCTCCGTTTTCAGCATGGCTGTTCTAAATCAATTGCTTAAAACTAAATACTACGATTAATTAGCAACCTTCTTGTTTGGTCATTGTGTTATTGAGCTTTTGGGAACATGAGTATGGTCCAATAATAAAATTAGCTAATTTTTGAACGCTTCCTATTGGTTGTTTGAGTCCTGTGAAATTCAAAGGTGCAGATTAATCTCGAGCAGAAAAATAATTATCGATTTTTGCAAAACTGGAAACATTGGGCTAACTAATGAGGCACAATCATCAACAAATTGCTCCTTGCCATAGAACAGGTAGCGAAACGTCGCAAAAACTTATTTGCCCAACTTAAACCACTTAATCACTGCCATGGATTTGTAACAAACAATATTTTTAGATGATTCTCGTACGCCCACGTGGATGGATTTAATCTCTGGGGATAACGATATCATGTAGAAGGTAGTGATTGCTTGCGCCGGTTTGCCTATAACAAGGCTCGATTATCTGATCTTTGACACGTGTCGAATGGATGGGAATAAATGAGCCAGGATTTTGTCAACCGTGGATAGAACGTTGTATCTATTCTCCATCACGGTTCGAAATATATATATGGTCTTGTTTTGGCACAAATTCTTGTTCCTTTCTTCACTTGATTCGCCCCCCTGAACGGATTGGCCGTGGAAACCTCAGACAAACAAAACACAGTCCAGTTAATGAATAGACTGTCTTTCTTTATCAGCGCACTCAAACAAACATACAGAAAAGTGAGAACCTTAATTGAGCCGTTTTAGTTAACTACTTCCGCAAAGAAGAGCCTCCAGATCGATAATTTCATGATCTGTGGAGACGCTTTGGCAAATGATCAAGGCCCATCCGCAGCGAATTTATCCCAACCATTGCATCGATGAACTGGGGATCCTCTATCCAGCCTCTCTGAGACTAACCCACGAAATGAGCAACCCTGATACCCCAGAGAATCTGTGGTGACCTTGACCAGATTTTGTTTTAACGGCCATAAAAAGTTTTTGTTCGCTTGGCTTTGAGAACAGCGGCCTTTAATTGGAACAATAAATAGGCAATAAAGATTACCCGTTGAAATCTGTTTTTTTTGTTTATGATCCTTGCAGTTGCAAGGATTTAGATGCCACCTCTAGGCTCCGTCGTCCGTCAACCCGAAATTTACGAGCATATTCGCGAAGACTATGGAAATTCTTTCTGAACAATGACTCAACTCAGACGTTCCCCTAGTATTGGGCGTTGTTGTCAAAGCCAGTAGAATCGCAACATTTCACCATATCGTGGCTACCCTTCTCCAAAGACCTGGTGGCTCGTTTACACCACATCTTTCTGCAACCAACCCACTTCCCTTGCACTTCGCAGTGACAAGCCCCCAGTTGAGGACGTGCCGTTACCCCACCTTGTTCACGGCGTATGAACGAGCTGGACGATAAATGGCGAGCTAAACATGACCTACGGGAGTAACACTGCGAGATCACCTTGTTTTTTTCAAATTATTGATACTCAATCTATCTCGTTTTGTAAAAAAACGCCCAGCCTATTATAAAACAACGTTTTTTTATAATTTTTGTGCACGAACACGATGCGCTTTCACAATGGGCTGATACACCACAAGCTATTTCTGGCCAAAAACATGTGATCCCGTACGCGAGCCATGATACAAAGAATACAATTGGAGTCGGTAGACCCGAAAGCCAGGTTATTCGACTCTCTTTATCGTCCGTGAGGAATTCGGCAGCCACAGCGATGGACGCCTTTACCTCCCAATTGCGTGCACTTTATGTCAAACCGGACGCCAGCCATGCTACGACATACACGACTCGCATCGGTAGACACGAAATTTTCCACGACTGAATCGAACGCCGTTTACGCCCAACTCTGCCGCGGCGTCCGCCATCGCAGGACCCGTGCTTCCCGAACCGCACGGATGTTTTCCCTTTTGTAATCCTCCCTTCTGTCTCTCTTTATCATATCTCTTGCCATCTCGAGGAAGATTCTAAAGCGGGGAGGCTTGCAGTGAGCTTGACTAGCTTTTGTTTAAACGGTGACACACTGCGTTTTCGCCTGACGTGTGACCATTACTTAAACCAATAAATAAACAATCAAGATTACCCATTCGTTTTCGCTTATAGTCCCTGTAGACGCGTATGTCTGCAGGGAAATAGATGTCGACTCTAAGCTCCTGTGTCCATTACCCCAAAGCTCTCTCTCTCTCTCGATCACGAAAACCACCCCGGTAACGCAAACACACACACAATCCTGGATTCCGAATGTTTTGACCCAATTTTGGGATGTTGCTTCAAAAATAAATAGCATATATTAAAAGGTGCGCAAATAGGAATCGGCTTCTCTGAAAGTTGTCTTCGAATCTGTTGAAGTGTTATCGTTGTTTTCATTGTCAGATGAACATTTCCGGATGTGTGTATGGCCGACGCTGTTATTGGTAGGAGTGAATAATCTAGGACTTTGTAGGGACATCGCAACTAGTCGTTTATTCACCTTATTTGGCTATTTTTTCCCGAGTTTTCGAGAGAAGGCTCATCATTACTGCGTGACGCTCTTCCAGTGGGGGGATTCTGACCTTAGAAATGTGAGACCTTCGCTGGGGGTTTTGTAATGGTAAACGTAGAACATCACGCAAGTCACTTGCAGCCATAATGAGAAGACGCATTGAATAGATGAGAACGAATACAAATGAATGGTTAGGTTGTATTGGCTTTGGGTAAAAATTGGATGTGTCTTTATAACGGGAAAACTACGATGCTGGTCAATGACCTTGGAAAGGGGAGATGTTGCTCGAGTCTTGGCAACTTTGGATGAAGGCGGCCCTGGATGCCGTGTCTACGTTTTCGCACACCCTCCACTTGATGCCGGTGCGAAAGCCGTCAAGGGAGTTTTCTTGGACGTTACCTCTGCTTTCAACACTATCTCACGCTCCCGCATCCTTTCTCAACTACGTGAAGATGGCGTTGAAGGATGGTTGATTAATTGGCTTCCAAATTATTTCTCTAACCGACGCCAACACGCACGAGTCCGAAATGAAGCCTCATCCTCCTTGCCAAATAATTGCGGTGTACTACAAGGCGCAGTGCGATCTCCATTCCTTTTTAACTATTACACGTCCAGCCTTCGGTCCCCTAACGCCGTGGCACTAATAAAATACGCGGATGGCTTGACTATATGCCATGCCTGCAAGACGAATGGTGATTCTCAACAGCTCGGGCAGGCAGTCGCTGAGGTACTCGAGTTGAATGCTTCAAAATGCATCTCCCTTACTTTTAACCTGAGAACCGATTTTGACACTCCTGAAATCTCTTCTCCATGCCTGTATAATTCCCCTTATTGTATATTGTTACCCAGTAATTTTCCCCGACCTTAAATGTTCTGACTTTTTAAAATAATCTCGTTTTCTAGTGGCCTGCCTATTCTCTCCATTCAACAATTCGTCGTTCAACGCCACTTCAATAGTTATTCACAAATCGCTGGCCGTATTTTAAGTGACCCATCCCATCTTTTCAAGTTTATCTAATTATAAATCTCTTCCACCAATGCGTAGGCTATACCGTTCAATACCCACAAGAACGGCGGCATATCGCAATTCGGTCATTCCTCCAAGAGTCAATGGCATGAGCGCCGCGACATTTGCTAGTATGAGAACGAACCTCAAAAAAGTATGCAGGACGCATACCAGCGTGACCCGCAGCGAATTAGAAGCCCTAACCCATTAAATCCCGAGAACCCACCAAATGATCGTTTGCAAAAATTGAAGTTGAATAGCATTTTTATTTAATCCAGCAAGGCCAGCTTCTTGAACCACATCCGAAACAAGCTTTTATCGAGTCAACACTGGCCTACATTCAGAAAGGGGGAAAGGGATGGTCTTGCTTTTCTTGAGACACACACTGTCGCGAACATTCAAAGAACCAAGCGTGCAAACAGTGCATCATGACCGAGACAGAGACGATCTGACGAAACGTCGATTTTTTTTAGGTGAAGCAGCACAATCTTCGCGAACTGAGTTGAAAGGCTGGAAATGCTACACTCGACTGCTATCATGAGTAACGGCGGCTACTCCGAGAACAGGTTCGATAATCTGAGCAGCATGTAAACCGTGGGCAAAAGCACCCACCTGTACAAATGAGGACACTATATACATGGGACGGGGTCGTAACAAAAAATAAACGGGTTACAGGTTAATATACAAGATATCACGGAAAGGAATGGTATCAGGGAAGCCATCTGAAATTAAAGTACACAATAACCGAATAAAAACCGGAAGTTTGGCTATTGGGCGCCGTTGTTGGTGGCTTCTGGCAGCTGAAGAGTCCGACCGTGGTAAAGTGCGGATTTCGTCTCGTCGTCCAAGTTAGCTTCCATTTGGAACTCAGCAACATACAGGCGCTTGTCAATTTCTTTTGGAATAGGTTTAATCTCGGTCCGAAGTTCTTTTTCGATGTTTTTCAAGGGGAACCTACAGAAAATACAACCAATGAAAAGACAACATACCTATCCTGGAAAGTTACAAGATTAATGGCAATGCCGAGGTGTCCAAAACGACCAGAGCGTCCGATTCTATGAAGATATGTCTCAGCGTATTTCGGAAAATCAAAGTTGATAACAACGTTCACTGTCGGTATGTCAATACCACGGGTCAATAGATCAGTGCACACCAGATTGCGACAACTGCCACTGCGGAAGTCATGAAAAACACGATTTCGGTCTTGCTGTGACATCTTTGAGTGAATGTAGAAACACGAATACCCCAGTTGCGTGATCTTCTTAGCCAAAAGCTCCACCCGTTGAGCAGAACTGCAAAAAATGATTGATTGACAGATTTGCAGTTTTGAAAACAATGTGTTTAGACAATGAACCTAGAAAGAAAGTAGAAAGAAATTCATCCAACCCTACTTTGTGTTTTTCTTGTACGTATGCGTAGTATTCAGTTATACCCCTGAGTGTTAGACGCTCCATCAAATTGATTTCATAAGGGTCCCGGAGATGTTTCGATATAAAAGATTGCACAGCGACGGGATAAGTTGCTGAATAAATCATGAGCTGTCTGTTAGCATCGACGTGGTCAAGAAGGTCCTCAACTGAGTGCTTCAGTTCGTCTGACAGCAATTTATCCGCCTCATCAAGAACAACAGCCTTGCACTGGCTGAGGTCAGCAAAACCTCGATTCATTAAATCACTCAGACGACCAGGGGTTCCGATAACAACGTGAACAGTCTGGCTCAAACGGATTAAATCGTCCTTGACGAAAGTACCACCGATCACTAGCATTATCTTTACGTCGAGGTGCTGTGACAATTCAATGCAAATTTGACTAGTCTGAAGTGCAAGCTCGCGGGTGGGAACCAGAATACAGGCCTGGATTTTATTTAAAGAAGTGTCAATTTTGTCGAGTATAGGGATCGAATATGCACCAGTTTTTCCAGTCCCATTTTTAGCGCGGGCAATAATATCACGGCCAGAAAGTGCTACAGGAATGCTTGACCTCTGCACGGGTGATGGGTACTCCCAGCCCTTTTCATAAATTCCTTTAAGCAAACCTCTCTTGAGGCAAAACGTCTCGAAGGTACAACCCTCAGATGGAGCGACGTCGGCAGTCTTAATACGGCCATCTTTCTCGCGTGGAATCTCTGTATTGCTCAAGTTTTCAGATTCACTGTTCTGATCACCTTTTTTCATACTTGACATGGAGGATTTTACGAAATCGGGTGACGAAGCCGTCTTGAAATGCTGACGATAGAGCGGCAAACACAGATTGGTATATTGCCGGATGCTTCGGTTATTCCGTATATGCATTTAAACAAGTAGATGGGAGAATATTAATTAAATTTATAATTCCTTAATTAGGCTACCAATCTTGTCTACAAGAACCCAGCCTTGAAGAAAAACGTGTTTGCCATCCGAAACGCAATATTTATTTACTTTAAATTTGAAAAAGTGGAAAATCAAATTTCGATATTAATTGTTATTCAGCTCTAGTGGTATATTTTATAGGCTCATGACACATTCGTTTACTTGAATGCGTTGAATGGATCTGTTTTGAATAAGTTGAAGGGGAACCAAATTCCTATGCTAGCTCATCATTATTTAAATTGATCAACATTCGTGTGTTTTTCTGAATAGACGATTTTCGATTACGTTATAGATATGCGATTACCGTGCACATTTTGTATAGAAATGGCTCTTTTGGGAATTTCCCACCCGCAACGTGCACTTATTCGGCGTATTTTTACACGTGTTCCATATTCTTGATTTTTCGAAAGAATACTCATCATTACTGTTAAAAATTGCGTGAGCATCTCGAATTTTCGCGTTTTGAACGTCTATCACATTATTTAATTGAATTTCATGAAGTACCGTCAGTTCCATACATTCAGCATTTTATCATATCGCTACTCAATAGATGCGACTGATTTATCTAGCTTGAAAACAGAGTTCAAGGACGCACATTGTAACGGGGATTCTGAGACACGTTTGTTACCTATGAGCCGTTCGAGGGTTTATGGCCCAGGTGGGGCTCGTCGAATAATAAATTATGTTATTTGGACGAGACTACGTCTGTTAACCCTAAAAGCTTTAATTGGAGACAGAGTAATTCGCCCAAACGTAGTGTATGCCCACAACATTTTCAAACTTATCCTCGAAATTTGCAGTGTGACTTTCTGGGAAATTGCTGAACCCCAAAAAATGTCGCATCAGATATAACGAGCGCTATATTTTCTATACATTGTTCAGATTGGTGGGGAGTAAATCGATGCAAGTTCGATTTAAACGGTAAATCAACGCAAAATCTGAACCACGCTATCCCCGAGTCATAGAAGATCGTATTTTACGATGATTCTGCTTCGCTTTCCTTGTCTCTTGCAATTGCGATACAATATTCGATTGTTTCCCATCTACGTCATATAGAGTGCAGATAAATAAGGTTGTTGAATCGACGCAATTAATTGGGTCGGCGATGAATTCTAAACCGCAGGTTTGGCGTTTCTGCTCTCAAGGGAAATGTTGCTTCGATTCTTTGAGTGTCTCTCAAAGTCAGAGAACCCAAGAACAAATGAATCACTACCTAACTTCAAAAAAAACATTTAAAATTTTATATTTTGTGGATTTTTGGCCCAAGCATTCCACACTATCGGTTTTCAGAACATAACATGGTTAAACGTTTACTTTATAGTCAACCGATTTCACAATTATGTCGATTGTGCTTATGTCTTGGCCCTGTTGAACGCGCTTATTGTGAAACAAGCGTATGAGCGCGAGATTGGCTAACAGCGTTATGTACTACTTGCATTGATGTTTTTGGGCCCAATAGAATGGATACATCAGATAGTGCAATACCAAAGTCGTATTTTTCTAAAACCAAAGAATTATATCAGTAGGTGTGATGTTAATTGTTTAATTGCCACTAAGAACGCCTGAGCTACCCAATGGATTTTATGCGAAGGCAGTAGACGTTGTTGTTCAGGGATTCATAAGTACAAACGAAGATTGGAATTCGCGAAGATTGCGTTATAATGTGAAGAAATATGGCAACATTAAAACCGATAAGTTGGCTGGTGTACGTTTAATTTTCTCCTCCTCTGAATGTGTTTTGTAGCAGTCTTTTACTCCTCCGCATGTTGTTAAGTCTTATTCATTTGCACCTTTTAGTTGTAATGAATTGTCCACTTATAGAGCGAATCGAGAAACCAGTCTCAGGCTAACTTGCCGGAGGTCTTCCACCCACCTTCGCTACATAGACAGGTTAGTTCGTTTATTTTGAACAGTGTATCTTTTGTTTTGCGTTTTAGAAAATTACGATTTTTCTTAACCAGGTTAGTCTTATGACACAAATCGGAACTCCGGTGCCCATGTCGCCCGGTGGAGTAGCAACCTACCGCAATAGCGCCCTTCGAACACTTAGCTACCTCTTTCTCAATTCCGGAGTGCTACGCAACCGTTCAAACGACGCTAGCAGCACGGAACCCGAACCCGTACGTCACATTTCCACCTATTTATCTATATGAACGGATGTTACATATATATGCTGCTTTTTAGTTCATAACCTCAGATTCAGCTGTGATAAAGTTACCAGCTGGCACCATTGTTTCGTCGCCAACATCTCACATGAACCTTAAAACACACATGCGTTTACGAGAACTAGATTCAAACAATCCCGACGCGAGCCATGGACTGCCTATACATTTCCCCAACCAACAACGGCGTAGTTTATCGTGTGTTTCTGTCGCGAAGTCAGCGTATCCTGTCGATCCTCGATGGCATAGCTGTCTCGAACTAAATCGTCATTCAAAGTATTGCAAGAAATCAGAACGCCCTTTCAGCTTACCTCTTAAGGAGAAACGACTTTTCTTCCCGTCATCCCACACTTCCCCAGAGTTTCGTACAAGTGATTTTGCAGAGATGGTCAACAAATGCGATCTAGAAGAGGCCCGAACAACTGATAATATTGTCACCGCAAATAAACCCACTCAAGACGAGTTGAATTTGAAGCTTCCGGTAGCCAGAAAGATCTCCCGTTTGTCTCTGCTGCGTCCACCACCGCTTGATCTGCTACCCCAAATAGAAGATGAGCCTTTGGATCGACTGTTGCCACTCACCGTGACAGATGGTATAATCGAACAGACTCGTGTCAACGAGTTGGAGTCCGCTGTCAGCTCACCTTTTATAATTCGGCCTCGTTTTCATAATCGCTCATCTACACCCACGTCACCGTTCTCGCCCTTATTGCTATCGAATTTGGAATCTCATAATACTTGTCTTGGCAACGGGCAGGTGGTCACTAATCGCCGAAGACGTCAAACATCGCGCAATTTGTTTACCCGATACTTTCGACGAAATCAACAGACAAGCGAAATCTTTCGTCGGGTTGATGACGATATGTTGGATTACAGGTACCCTATGTTCATATCTTCTGTGCGATAATTCTTAATTCACATATTTGATTGCTTGGCATTGTTCGATAGGACTTCAGTGGGTGTAGGGATGTCTGGGCGTAAACATATCTACAATTTATTAGTGCAGTTTGATCCAGCGTTAAATTACGTTATTGTCCGCTAGCGACTGATGCCTCGGTAAACTGGCATTCAATCCCTGATGTTGTGAATTTAAATAATGATGATGACGATTATCGTAGCACCACCCCGTCTTACCTTTGTCTTTAGGCCTTTCTTCACGTACATGCTAAGCTTTGTCCAAATTCTTGTGATGATTTTGGCCTGCGTTGGATATGGCTTCACGCCCATCGGCATCAACCTGGAGCGTATCGTCACTGCGCAGCTGATGACGCCTTCGCTGACTATCGAGAAGGTCTGTCGGGTGCAGGACGAGAACATCTGGATTGGACCGCAGCAGGCCGACTTAATTCGACTCGGCGCTCGTTACGCGCCCTGCATGAGGCCCGATGCCACTCTCCATCGGGTCGTTGTGGAGGCCCAGAAAGACTGGGATCGCCAGTGCGTCTTGTTCGATCAACTTATTATCGCAATCCATAATCTTGAAACATATGTATCCTTGTCTATATGCATTTGATATGCCCGTTTTAGGATTCATGCAGTCATTTTGGTCACATTATGTGGATTTTGAGACGCCACCTGTATAATATTACCAGGAATCTTTCTGGAAACAACCATGAAGTCGCCTCCTGCAGTAGGGGAATAGAATTTGTTTTGAGTTTTTGTAATCGTTTACATGCGCTGCGCGGTTCAGTCCTTTCTTGATTGTAATAAGAATAATGGTATTCGCTTTATAAAGGTCACGATGACAAAAACCTTCAACATTAAAATTGACAACAAAAAAATGATACATGAAGCTAAAAATTAAACTCTCGAAGTATATAAGGTGTGGCAAATGCGTTAAGGCGGCCCTATCCATAACGCGCGACCCGAAACATTTGATTTGTTTATTTGATGGAATAACCGCTTCGAAGCCAATGGTTTCCGCGAAACCTTTTGTGGTATCACCTGTTGTTAAGTCAGCGGTAACCATACCATAGCAACAACACCCATTAAGTCGCCTTGTCATCATCATCATCTGGTGGGAGATTTGATTGCTTAAATTGCTAATTTACCCGGTTACCTCTTTGGCTGCAGCAGTGGGTGTTGCATTCACAACGAGGGCGACATCTGCTACCAGACCAGTCGCCTCTTCTGCTCCAGGACCACCTCCTCCTGGATGCACCACGGCCAGGGGAGCTCACTCATGGCCCAGGCCATCTTCGACCCCCGGATGCGCGGCAGATTCGGCGGCGGCCTGCCCCCTGACAGCCTCACCACCATTGAGATGTCCGCCTCCGCAGCACAGAAGGGCGTGGGGCCCGTGTGTGGCCAGGACCCAGAGTTCTGCGAGGATCCCCGTTCCACTGGACCCTTTGTTTGGTCCCAAACGGATGTCACCGAATGGCCAGTACGTGTGGACATGTGTACGTGTTTTCTAGACACCTCACACACACACACACACACACGCACGATGGTTGTTTGGGTGTGTGTGTGTGTGTGTGGAGGCAACCTTCTAAACCATTACAGGGACGCTCTAAAGTTGCGCCATATTGGTTTTTTTAATGATCGAATCGATTCAACCCCCCTCCCCCCACACACACACACCAATGACGTGATTGTGGATATCTGGGATATTTCGTTTGCGTCCGCTAACGGCGAGCTATGACGACGAGATATTCCGCCTAGTTCAGACAACATGATCGCGTCCTCCTTTCTAGATCTGCACAAAACCCGTCAACGCATCCTCCTTGGGTAGCTACGCGCCGCACATGCTCTGCGAAGTTGTGGCGCGGCCGTGTTGCGTGGGATTGAAGGGCGAGTGTATCCTCACCACCTCGGAGCACTGCTCCTTCCTCAATGGACGCTACCACAAGGATGCTCGACTCTGCTCCCAGGTAGGCTGTTAATTTATTGTCCCTCCACAACGGAGAGCGACGATTTAGCGACGGTTAGCATTCTCACTCAGCTCATTTAGACTCTGGGTTCGATGCCACCAAAATGGGTCGGGCACAGTTGCGTGCGGAGGCTGCCAGATGGCCGAGTTGACAGTGTGGAGTGTTCGATGTCGCACTTCCACGTCTGGGGATGCCGCCACCGATCGTCATTGAACCATCACCCATGAAGACGACTTATCGTCTAGCGGCACGAAAAAGGACAGCAAAGCAATCCAGCGTTGCGCCATCAGAGCCTTTAAGGCTTACTTGTTCAACTGTTTGCGTCGTTTTTGAATGCATAATTACTGTTTTTAGATACATTGTCTCCACGATGTTTGTGGCATGGTGCCGTTCGTCAATCCAAACAAACCTGATCAAGTCTCCAGACTCCTCGTCTCTCTTTTTCTGCACGCCGGGTAAGAGGGTTCAGGTTGTCTGTGCCTGCGAAATAGACATGTCATGTTCCAGCATTCTAAGTGGGTCTATTTGATCAAGTTATTACAACTCGCGTAAGATGACAAGCTGTGACATGAATTAAATTAATCAATTTGGTGCACAATGCAAGTTCTGGGTTTATGTGTGGCTAATGATGATCTTGGTGTAACGACGCCTAACTAATGGGAATTATCTCACAGGTCATCCATTTTGTTAGGAATCGGTCAAATCAATTCTGTAAAGCCTTTCAGTTCGAATGTGTGTTCCTTCGCAGCCACCTCACTAATAAGCATTGTTTATTATAATTATTTATCAGGATCGCACACTTACTGTTCAGTCTCTTTATCCAACTGACTGTAATGCGTCACATGGAGAAACTGCTGGGCTGTTTTCGAGTCGCGATTATTTTCCTCTGCTCCGGCTGTTTATCCGGACTCGCCTCTGGCATCATGCTGCCCTACCACGTAAGAATTCATATTTTCCTTCCTAACCCACCCCCCTCCTTCTTTACCCTCTTTCTCTTAAACCACACTACTCCCTTTCCTCTACTTGCACCCCTCTATTTCGTTTTCCTAAGCCCCCCCTCTTCATCGAACGCCTCCTCCCCTTCATCTTCCACATTCTCCCAACCCGTTATCCTCCTTTCTTCGTTCTTCAAACCTGCCTTCTTCTACCAACTGCCACCCACCCCCCCCTCCATCTCCCAAACCATGCTCTTCCCTTTCGCCATCCTTCACTCAATCTCTCCAAATCCGCCCTTGTCTTCTTTTTGCTTAATTTTTGTTTATTTTTTGAAACCATTTTTTTCATTAAAACCATCTACGCGAATATCGATTAGTGATGGTTATTGATAAGCCTGAGGAAGATTTCTCAAAACCATACAATAGCATCTCTCTAGTAATTAGGGATTACATTGGAATCGTCAACACTCCATATTGCCAGCATTGGTGTCTTGTGTGGAGTCATTCCTATGTATTTAACAAAATACCCCATATTGCACCACCTGTCTCCTCAAGCACAGCCAATTCTTTCTCTCCAGGTCAACACAGGTCCCACGGGCGCCCACTTTGCATTGTTCGGCGTCAGCCTGGTGGACTCCCTGCAGGCGCTGGATATATTTGTCTCCCCATGGACGGTTATCCTCAAGCAGGCCGTTCTCGTGGTGCTGGGCGTGTTCGTCGGCTTCCTGCCGTGGCTCGACAACTATGCCCACATCTCCGGCTTCGTCTCGGGTGTGCTGTTGGCCTACGTCTTCGTCCCCTACCTCGGCTACGGCAGCAAGAACAGGCTCCGCGTGGCCCGCATCTCCACGATGAGTCAGCACGCGGCGGCGTCGGCGGTGGGTGATTCCGATTCGGCCCTCTACGCCACCAAGTTGCAGCAACTCATTCGCGAGATGCGACTGCGAAAGATCAAGGTCATCGTCGGTTGCCTGGGTACCTGGGTGGTGCTTTTTGCCATCCTGCTCACCGTTTTCATAAATTGGCCCCTCACCAACTGCTCTTGGTGCAAATTCCTCAATTGCCTTCCGTGGACGCCGAACCTTTGTAACTCCCTGGAGGTCAATGTCCACGCCCCCACACAATGTATTAATCCGCGTACCTGAAAGGCGCATTTATTATTTGTTTGTCCCACCTTCCCTTCTTCCTACTCCTACTCCTCTTGTCCCGCTTCCTTTCTGGTCTCGCCTGCCTATGCCAAATTCATGGGCTGTTATGTGCACAGTTGTAAAGTTGGTTCGTTTCACTTCCTAACTTATGCGTATTGTATAATGATAAACGATGTCTTGTTGTTGGCAATGCTGTTGCAGTCCCTTTGGCATCACCGTCAAATAGGTGTGCTGCCCACGTGTGTAATATCTGCCGATCCACCGATGCGCTGTTTGATCTAAAGGGCCTTTGAGGCCCCGTGCGATTTACATTAATCTTTGGTAATGAGCTTTCGGCGCCGGCGTTGTTGCTGTTGTGGTTTTTGGGGAGCTTAAAGAGGCGTTGATGCCTTGAGTCGGGATTGAAACCGAAATTTCGGCCACGAAGTTCTGTTTTACGCTCCGGGGTCACAATCAGCACCCGGAAGCGGTTCGACGGGGTGTTCTGCTGTTTCGAGTTGTTTAAAATCATCGACTTGACGACGTTCCTGAGACGAAATCATGAGAACCGCATATCTCAACTGTTCTCCTGATATAGTTTGTTTTAAAATGTAATGCGATAAAAGGGTTTGAGAACCGCCACTTGCATTGCAAATAGTTCCCCAGCCTTCACTGAATTAGGGTGCGTGTTAGGTCAATTAAGTAAGTCGTAATCACACGCCAAAGTTTATTATCCTTGGTTTGGGTATTGCCTAATCAAACCGTGGAGCGGCCTTCACTGACGCTGCTAATTGGCTAGGTTGTGTGGTGGGCAAAACCCACAAATCTGCCGAATGGATTTCTCACCGTTGTTTGGGAAGGTCTCTGCAGTTGAAGTTAAGCGTCCATGTGTGATTTGCACAGGGTTAGACCAAAAGTGGGATCCGTTGGACAATGGGCCATTGAAAGAAGGGAATGAACTTGAGTGGCCGCGTTTTTTCGTGCGGTCATCGTTTGCAACTTAAGTTTCGTCAAACTTGTGCGCACATCATCTTCTGTCAAAGATTTATAATCGGGAAATACTAAATAAGAAGGTAAATCTGCTCCCAAGGAAAATTAAACTCTCAACGTATGTGTACTGTTTGACGAACGCGTAATGGCGGCCATTGAAAGGTCTGACGCACACTGCGGATCTGCTCGGACTGAAGGTAAATTGCTTTTCAAAAGGTTACTGTTGTCAAAATGGCCAATTTTCTAGGGCTACGTTTCTATCATTGGGCCAACACGTCAGGAATGGAGCTGCACAATATTTTCAGGTTGCCTCAGACAAAAAAATCCCTCAGTTATTTCCGCGTCGTTTGGAGTGCGCTATGGAATAGCAAACAAAATCGGCAACTTAAATCAACGTACGTCTACAGGTGGCACGAACATCGTAAAGACCAAGGTTTTGTTCATGGGAAACTGAGACATCAACGGCGATTCTCAATCGGAAACTTATTTAGTCTTGTCGAGGCAAAAGGCACCTTGTTATGCGTGATCCCATCGCCAAAGGCAACAACCATTACACACAACTTCTGTTCGACGCCTTTGGTACGACCTGCCAATGCGGAGCTTGACGTCAATTATGACAAACCATTTCATATTCACAACTTCCGAATAAGAAAGACGATACTGCCCTTTTTGGGTGTCCAATTATACACTAGATAAAACCAGTCAGGTGCACTCAACGGTTTATTAACAAAAATATGTCTCAGTATCAAATAATAATTATAAAAAAAACAGCAGCATGCACGTATTGATACATTGGTGGTGGCGGGCGGGGCTTGTGTGTGGTGGAGGAACACTCTCTAGCCAATCAAAGACGTGGGGCCGGGCTAGCCTGCGGCAGTGGTCGTCCATTGGTAGATGTTGACCTGCCGGTCGGTCAACAGGGCCAGACGTCGGCCTCCTTCGTCGAAGGGACACACGTCGATAACGGGTGAGGTGGCGGAATTGGCCACCGAGATTGTCTGCAGACGGTCACCCGTCTGGGTGTTCCAGACTATGGCCCCGCCACTGTCATCGTCACCGGAGACGGCAAGCACTTCTGTGCAGGCGGAAGGAAAACAGAAAGCAGCAGCGGTTATCGCACGACTCTATGGTGCTTTGCTGAGCTTCGGTGTTGGCTAAGTAAAATCGGAGACAGCTGATCCTGCTGCAGAGGATTGCCGCTCGAGTCGTCCAATCGAAACCAGCCAGTGGTTCCCCAGTGGCGACCACGAGCGCCAGCCGAACAAGAATCTTCACGGAGATTACATAAACGAAGCCGGCTCATTATCTAGCAGGAGATAGATGGACGATGCGAAAAAGTTGGGGTTGCAGAGTGCTACAGCATTATCCCCCAAGAAACAAATAAACAGCCTCTCCGCCTGTTATATCCGCATTGGCGGTTTTTTTAGACTTACTGAGCAACATCCCCGACGAAGAAGAAGAAGACGTTCAATTAAGTAGAACGTATAACACCGAAATATGCGTACCACTCGAGCTAGGAGAACTAATTAAAAATCGACGTGATTTTATTGGAAAATTGACCAATAGTTGCGCAGCAATCAATAAAAGGAAGTAACCCTACAGACTGGAAATATATGCTTAGACATAACGAAGCCATTGGGAAGAGCGCGTTTCAGCGTGAGTTGGCGGAGTGTGTCGGTGTGAAGCACGACTTAAGAGGCATACATGATCAGCATGCCTAGTGTTTAATACCGCCATGGGGGCTTCCTATTGGTCCAGAGACGCAAAAAAAGCTCACGATTTGACTCCGTCTGCCGAAAAAGACGCGCCCGCGAGAGCATGCGCATTTGACCGCCCCCGAAGAGACTGAACACCTCGTTGCATTCAAACCCGCCGCCACCGCCTTCATCGTCGTCCCGTCGGTGGTAACTCAACTCCGCGAAGAGGTGTCGCACACGGGGAACCCGACTGGAGGGTCGATAGGAGGCCAGGAAGAGGCGATCGTGGGGCAGACTCGACAGCGACACCAAGCTGCCCTCCAGAGGCAGTGGGTGTGATCGGTAGGTGTGCTCCTCGTCAACACTTCCCCCGTGGTTCGACTCCTCCAGGAAATTCACCTGACAGGGGGAGAGTGAACGTGAGGGTAGCAGTTAGGTGGAAGCAGGCAGTACGTAG
Source organism: Proteocephalus fallax (assembly GCA_028672205.1). NCBI lineage: Eukaryota > Metazoa > Platyhelminthes > Cestoda > Proteocephalidea > Proteocephalidae > Proteocephalus > Proteocephalus fallax. Next base: position 467,263 of record JAPUBX010004010.1, on the reverse strand, counting down.
AGGTGATCATTCGAGGGGGTGGGGGGGGGAAGCAGAATTGGGTAGAAGTTAGGTAGTGGCAGGAGAGGGGGTAAGGGAGTACGAGGGGGTTAGTGGAGGTGGGAATAGGAAGAGAGGGTTGGCGACGGGCTACATGGGGGTAGGAGAGGGTAAAGCGGGAGGGAGAACGAGGGGGTAGGTGGGGAGGTTTTAAAAGGTCTACCTGGTTGAGTTGCCCAGTAAGAAGACCACCTGCTTGGCAGTGGGGATTATTGAAATCAGCCGGCAGATATTGGAGAGCAGTGACTGGAGTGGAACTGGATTCGGAGATTTGGATGGTTGAGACGGGTCTCGCAGTCACGCGAATGTCGAAGAGGAGGATGGAGCCGTTGGCACAGCCGGCGAAGAGGAAGTGTGGGCTGGGGGAGGCCCAACAACAACTCCACACCGCCGCAGGGCAATGGTAAGTCTGCACAACCTGAAAATGGCAAAAGGTGGGAGGGTGGTGGCGGTTGTGGTTGTTAATTTAAACCAGTCTCCCAGTTAAACATTAGCGTCCACTAGAGTGGTGTCGAGTGGTCAACTTGGGTATTGTAGAGAATTGTTCGTACTAACGATAATAAAGGTCTATTTCATGCTCAGAATAATCCACACCAGTTGCATCAGCAGGTTGAATAATACGCCCGAATGGAGAAGTCGAAACGGCCGTGGAAGTCATGCAGAGGGGTCCCAAATACATTTTCGCAGCATCTACGTCCTGCGACCCAAGCAACATGGAACACGACGACACGACGGATTTGAGGTCCGATGGCTTCGAATTGGTTTTGTCGCCCGACCGTCATGTTGACGCTACCAAACACACTACAAACGACTGTTTCGAAGCCAACGTCACAGATCTCGCGAAGATCTTCTCACCTCACGGCTTCATGAATGTCGCGTAGACGAGTTCACGGCGTTTCTTGGGAACTGGTGGGTGCAGGTGGGGTCAACTAGCATGATCACCAGACACGGAGCGGTGACAAAGCCGAAGTTGGGATGAGTTGGAGCAAAGGAAATTGAAAACGTAGATTGGTAACGCCAGAGCGGAGTGTTAGAAGCGGAGCTGGGTTGACTCCAAACCGCCCACCGCTCGCCGTGTCTGGGCTCCTGCGATCTCGGTGCTTCGTGAAGCAGCCGGTTGCTTATCCTCGGGCAGATGACCGCACGAAGCACGTCAGCCAGCCAGTTCAAACACACACAGAGACATACGGAAATCATACACACCTGATCGACGAGCAGACTGGTGAGTTTGAGGGTCTTGTCGAGGCTGGCCGAGGCGACGATGGCGTCCTGCCTGTCGGGGTGGAACGCGAGATCTCGGATTGGCTGCGAGTGCAGGTGGATGTACTTCAGGGGACGCAGTTCCCCCGTGTGGACCTGATTGGGATAGAGATGACATTATGAATAGGAAGGATTACAAAAAACCTGTCAATCTCCAGCCAACGGTGTTCACTGCAGTGGGAGTGGTCTCTGTTTATGTTACAAAATCTATTTACCAAGTGCATTTTGATGGTCGCCAGTTATTTGCCGTTTTTGTCAGAGAATCAGGCAGCCGCAGAATTCTTCTGGGTTTCTTTTAAATTGTTTTTTTTGAAAAAAACAAGACACGAAAAAAAATAACCAAGGGAATCATTTTATCTCCAGTAAATGCGTCTCTTTGTATAATCCGTCCACCCACTTCTAGTAAGTATTTTATTTGGCGTACAGTTGCTTACTAAACCCCTCGTTACCCCAATAAAGCAATTATTTTGCGTGACACATTAATAGAGTGGCCCGATTGCGTAGCTCTGTTGGCCAGGCACATGGGTTCGATTCCCAGGTGAGACCATCTGCTTCGACCTGGCCTGCGATCACCGTGCATGCACTGCCGCCGACCGGTTCATCCTCTGCCGAACAAGCAAGCGATCCCTCGCACGATAGGGCAGCGGTTAGCATCCTCGATCGGTTGGTGAGTCATCTGGGTTCAATTCCCAGATCAGGCAACAACGGGGACGCCAAATGTTAAAATCTCCCCGAGAATCCTCATGAAAAACCCCCATGAATTTGGTTTATCCTCTAGTAGGAGATTGCGGCGCAAATTTGGATTTTTGGGAATCAAGAAGGCTGCCAGCGCTTTCCTCGACAAGGGATAAGGGGCCACCGAACATGTTGGCGGGGTATTTCGCGAACTGCGCTTACTTTTCGGAAACCGTAGCCCTTGAAGAGAGGATTTGTAGAGGGTTGGGAAATGCAGAGAAGACTGATGTAGTCACACGATGCCAACACACGACACTGACCAGTCTGAAAGCACAGAGATAGACAGTTGGTGAGTTGGCGCAAAACGGCCAGAAGAGTTGGCCAAAAGTATGCAGGCGACCTACCGGAGACAGGGCGATGGTTTTGATCAGAGAATAGGCGCCGACATCGCGTTTCATCCGTTTAGCTCTGAAAGGTGTAGTATAAAATAGTCTGGTGAATTGTTTGGGAATCAGCAATAAAAAATAATGCACATTGAACGTACGTTTGGTGTTCAGCACTCCCATGGCTTAAGGATTGTGATTGTATAAGCTTAGACGATTGGAGGGCTGATACAACCGCCCTCAGACTGGTCAATTCATCCCTCAGGTGGTCGACGTCATTGGAAGCTAGCTGTAGTTTGAACTTGTACTCAGAGAGTTCCAGTTCGGTCTTCCGTCGCAGTTTCTTCTCCGCTTTGAGATCTTGAACTGACCTCTCAAGATCAGTTGTGTCAACTGCCTAAACGCGAAGTAATAAAGTAAAAAAACGCACAAATAGGCACTGAATGAAACGGGAAACGTACTTTGATTTTTTTACAAAAGAGAACTCTCACGTCCTTGGTTTGGGCACGGGCGTTACATTGGGGACACGAACCGACCTTAGTCCGCTGGGAATGGAGCCACTTTAAAACGCAACTTCGCCCAAAAAGGTGACCACATCGAAGACAGCAAACACGGTGGGGGCCGGACGATGTCCAGGAATCGAAACAGATTGTGCAAATCTACCAGAAAAGAGTGGAGATTCAATGTCCACCCTTACTCGTTTGCCAAACTTTCTATACTTCGAGGGTTGAATTTTCCTTTCTTGCAGCATCTTCTATATATAATAGTCACTGCCTGTGTCATTTCTGTTTATTTTAAATTGTAATGTTGAACGTTTTTCGCCCGCGACCGCAATAAAGCGAATATTATTATTCTTATAAAAAAACCATCGAGAGGTCAACTGTACCTCATTTCGAAGACTTCGTGAAAATTTCATAAAACCAGACACTCATAAAGCCACCCCTCCTCTAGTAGGCGATAAGCGCAAAAAAAACGACGAATAGGATAAATCAGAGGAATGCCAAGAAAGCGAACCCAGTTTGGAATAAAAGTAATGATTACTTACTTCCGAGTCATCGACCATGCTTTCTTCAGCGAGAGGTCGATTCTGCTCGTCGCCGGTGCAATCTTCTGGCACCTCACTCCCACAAATGTTTTCTTCCTGATCTTCTTCGTTGAAAAGATCCGGCTCGTCATCTCTAATATGTATCTATTATCAGGAACAATCATTTTATTTTGATAAAACTTGCAATGTCTGTAGCACGGGCTCCTGCAACATTCTCCATATCGTCGAATACATTAAACAGTGACAGCAATATTGAGCTCACAAACCAAATCCATACATTAGGTTCTATAAGAGAAACACGTGTTTTAGCAATACACAGGGAAAAGTGTTTTCCACACCGTCATTATACGGACATAACACCTCCCAGTTGACGCGCATTTTATATAATTTCACACCATTGATCTTGCAAGCGAGCAGAGAGATCGGATCCCGATAAAACGAAAGCGCCATCGATGTTCAATATAAACACCGTATATCTCCATATCACGACACTACTATTCGGTGATTGAACTTTATTTTTATCAAACATTTTTCAAAATGTATATGGCATTCTTTCGCAAATGTTTTACTATGTGTAAAAATTAAATACATGTTTGGATTGCCAACTATTCAACAGAAACACAAAATATTATGTAAACTGATTGTATTCAAACCCGAATATGCGTTTCTATTCAACAATATTAAATTATAAAATTAAACAAGACGAAAATATTACAAAACATTTGGTCGGACGCAAAAGGGTAAGGATAATCCGGGTGAATGTGAAAAGAATTGGGCTAAATTAATAAACTCTGATTAACCAATTGAAGGACACGTTCGCCATGCTTAGCTTCAGCAATTTAGCTAAGGTATGAAGGAATGCTCATGTAATTATAAATTTTTTGGGAATTTATTTTTATTCCTACAAATCAATATAATGGGCCACTTTACGAATCATCAGTTGGAATTTGAAATCGAATACATAGGTTTTTAATTTCTTATTGAAGACAACGTGACTTGTGTGTGTTCGGAATTACGTTACCATCAAGGACCAAACGGCTTCAAATTTCAGCATGCTCGAATTGACTGGATTGTGTTATTTAATGATTTACAAATAGTTAAACCATCCATACCAAACGTCGAGGTTGCATCAATACACTAGTTCAGATGAGTGGCAAAAGACCGACAATATTCGATTTAATGAAACTAATCATTTGCGTTTTTTAAAAAAATGATCGACTGATGCACACTAGTAAATAATCATACAACCAAATATTAACCGAACTGTTGTCAGGACGTTAATAAGATAAGTAAAGTACATAAACAAGGCCAAGTCGGTTATGTGGGTGGTAGCAGATCAGAAAGACATCAAAGCTCAGCTAGGGTGTGCTCCAGCTTTATCGCCTTCTCCAGATTGGGCAGTGCGCTCGCGAACGAAACTCCATGTTCACAACACAGACAAGCCAGCTCCACACAGAAACCGTTAAATACAATGTATGCGTTGATCGTGTTTCGTATCCGAGTGGAAATCCCCATGCTTGGTGGCTGCGAGGTACGTCGTGGCGGCCGAGGGTTGGAAGGTATAGGCTGATTTGGTGAAAGATTTGTCTGAATGAACTGCGCTAACCGATCCAGGGAGAGCTGACGACGACGGCCACTTGCTGGTCGAGGAGACGGAGAATTTCCCAAGTGACCGCGCTGAAGTGGGATCTCGGCAACGAGCTGAGGAGCATCGGAATGACACTCCCTTGCAAGTAGACGACCCCGACGATTAGGAGGCGCTGGTGGCAGATCTCCACGAGAGATGGGGGAACTTTGCACATGTGCTTGTGGAGCTGATGCTAAAACCAACAATACCTTGAGCTACTTTAATATGAACCACCTATCAATAAATATCGCCGAATAGAAAATGAAAGCAAACAATCCGAATGACGTGAAATATACCTTCCGGGGGAGCTGCCACAGCAAGAAGGTCGTCATCTGTAACTACACCACTTGTAATCTCGCTGGCAATGGCGACGGAAGGTACAACCTTTTCAGGCTGTCTGTGGCGTCGTCCGTCTATTTCGAACATCGCCTGTTCCAACAAAGACTGCCACTCCGGTATTTCATTTAATGCATCCGCAAAGCCTTTGCGCAAATTCGTGAGAACCTAGAACCCAAAGGACAAACAATTAGTATAAATCTGGGCACCAGTGCGGAACACAAAAGAACGGAAAGCATAGCCCAGTGCCGTATCCAAATTTGGAGGCAGTATACTACCAGTGGAAATATGTTTCCAATTGGCGTCCCAAGTGCCACCCGGGTTTAGATTGATGGGAATCACGTGCTTTCTGCAAAGGAGTAGGGGTCCATGTAGCCGTTAAATCCATGGGCAGATCTCCTCCATCCCCTACGCCGGGATCATTCTACAGTTGGCGCGCGTTTTGGATAGGGCCTTTCGATGGCCGCCATTTTCCGTTTGCCAAACTTTATATACTTCGTGGGTTAAATTGGCCTTTCTTGCAAATTTACCACGATGTTACTTCTTTTATTCTTCTTAACTTATTCTGCATTTTCTACGTATACTCGTGAAGTCCTGAAACATTTTTGTTTATTGTACATTTTAATGCTGAAAGTTTTGGTCCTCGTGACCTTAATAAAGCGAATATTATTATTATTATTATTATTATTACACGTGCCAGGGGAAATTGGTAACTCGTCAGAGTTTGAGTTCACGAAGACCCCCACATGATTTATAGCGTATGTCAAATATTTTAGCGCGACCTATACCGTATGCCGGTAGCAGGTGATTAGTCAATGAGAAATCGAGGTCTGGGAAGCGGTAACCCACGTAGTCACGTGGTGAAGGGCGTGATCGGTACTTCAGAGGTGTCAATGATGTTTATGTAATCCGGGCAGGGTTTCGGCTCTTACAATATTTGTCACAACAAATAAATGAGCATATAAAAGACTTAATGCACCATTCAAAATGTGCTTTATGAAAAAAATCGCGCATTGATGCATTTTATTTGAAAAGCCCGACTGCTAGGTGTTCAATTCCACCGTGTATGGCTCACCTCATATGTACTAAAGGTAGACGCGATTACGTAAGATACACAGTAAAACACATACATACACACACACACACACACACACACCTCAGAGAGACTTCGTGCATGGACTTGCTGCTGCTGCTGTTGCGATTGTGCGTCTACGCTCCGCAGAAGTAAATGCGCCAACGGGTACTGCTGGAAGCTAACCAGGATCACAAAGATGTCAGTCAAGAGAAGATTTGTGTAGAAGTTTTGCTTGGCCATTTTGCTCAGTCGAAGCAGCAAACCCTCGAGAAAGGGTCCTGTGCGAAAAAAAGAGGTGAAAGAGCATCGCTTATATTCCAAAACGCAGCCGTAATTGACCACAATCCCCTAGCTCACTCAATCCGTAGCTCTCAACAGTCTATGACGGTTGTTTAAAAAAAAATGTAGTGTACGCGCACGCTAGGGAACGCCATCTCCAGTAAACTTTATTTCTGGATCTCGTGCACTCGATTTGCCCAATTATGCGTTTGCGAGAATATAAATGAACTTTTATTACGATACTGCATTTATCCCCTTCTCTCCAAATTCTGTAAAAGACGTTGGAAGCCAAATGCTCGCCCTTCCGGATGAAATGTGGACCGACATATATTCTCGTCCCATGAATATTGTCATATAGATGCACACACACACACACACAACCATATTATTAACGCAATGCGTGGGAGTTTGGGTAGTTATTAAACCAAACTCGCAATCTGTATTCATAAACGTAAAAAAGCTTACCCAACGTAACACAAAGTGAACGTAACGCCGATGTCTTATTTCCAGCGGGTTCAAAGGGCACCTCCGGCAGCTCATTCCGGCATATAATCTCAATATCCTCGTCTAGACTAAGAGTATCCGGTGGAGAAGCCACTGTCGGTTGCACGGTTTGTTTGGATAGGTCCAATTTTGGCGCCACCAACACCGCCGCCAACTTTCCCAACCGATAATCCAGCAGACGAAGGGTGAACTCGTCCACCGCGGGATAAGGCATTCGCACTTCCTCCTCCTCCTCCTCTTCAGACGCCTTACGTAATATCTCCAGGAATTCGGTAACGGCATTATCAGCTGGCCCATTGCCGATCGACTTCAGCATAAGCTGGATGGCTGCTAACGGAGACGCAGTTTCGGGAGTGGGCATTGCGGGCTCTTCGGGCACCGTTTCCGGTGCCTTCACTGAACACGCCTCGGCCTTCTCTTTCTCCCTCTGCTTTATTTTATCCACAGCCTCGCTGTCCGATTCGGCATTGCCATCGTCTTCGTCGTCGTCATCCACGTCAACATAGCTCAACTGGTACATTTCGGATTTGGATCTGTACTGCTCCAGGAGGCCGGGGGGTTCGAGGGGAACCTTGGAGAGGGGCGGCCGCAGCGGCGTGCTGTGGAGGCGGGGCGACCGATCGAGGAGAGGGTGGCCGGAGGAGAAGGTGCGCCCCGAGGATGCCGATGGTGGGGGATGCGGCTCCTGTGAGTAGTCTGAGGACCACATGCTGGTGCTCTGGGCGCGACTGACGAGTTGTCGACGTACAGCGGAGAGGGTGGCTGCCAGACGACTGCCGGGGTCCCTATACAAATAATAAAAAAACCCTAGTCTCCAGCTCAAACGCAGGGGTGGGGGGAAGGGGCGCGTTAACAATTCTTTACTCATGTCTACTCATGGCACATCAGTAGTATTCCGTACTAGCTGATCCCGGCCACTAATTGACGTGGCTCAATTAACGCCTTAATCTGCTTAGATTAACTGGCAGTTGCCCGATAGCGAAGCGGTTAGCATCCTCGCTCTGTTGGTGAGGTACCTGGGTTCGACTCCCGGGTAGGGCCAACACCTGTAACAATACTCCCGATAATCTCAATGGCAAATCCCCATGAAGCCGGTTTACCCTCTAGCAGGAGACAACCAGAGCAATTTGGAATTTTTGTATTTTACTGACAGACAGTTCAATGGATTATGATTAACTTACGCCAACGGAAAGACGAAAATAGGTAATTCAAGCAGTGCACAGTTAAAACGCGCATTCTCTCGGAGAGACGCGGACACACTCTTAATTAATGAAACAAGCCCCCTGTGGAACAACCCCTATGCAATAACCACACCACTGCCCTCTGTTTTGACGACGACCCACACAAACACGCATCGCTTGAGAAGGCATGTCCTGTTGCACGTTGCACAACGGAATGCGTTAACAATAAACTAGACGACCCTGTGGAGTGAATTCGACACCACCACTTCGTGGGGACACCGGAGATCCTGGAGTCAACCATACCGGAACGTGGCTCAATTGTTTGGGGAAAATGTCGAATTTGCGCCGCTGCTTCATGGGGGTTTGCCATAAAGAGTCTCGGGAATACTTTTACAGGTGGAAGCGTCCCCAGTGCCACCCGTGGTGGCCTGACCTGGGAGTCGAACCCTGGTGCCTCACAAACAGAGTGACGATGCGGACAGCTACACAATCGGATCACCCACAAAATGAGGCCCACCGAAACTCTATAAAAACAAAAACAACAAATCCCCATTCCAGCATGAATTCGACCTCTTTGTGTAACTGGCGATCCTGGGCGGAAATGTCCGAGAAGACTTGCACAGGTGGCGGCGTTAGAGTGTCAACCCCAAATGCCAGCAACAACAGGCAGTCCTAGACGGTCACCAACGCAGATACCACTCCATTCCAGGGTGCCTTAATTAGGGTGTTTCTGCGATACATGGTCGCAGCCGGAACAGAACCGTTTCCGGAGCGAGTCAACGAAATGGTAACGATAAAAACAACAACAACAACAACAACAACAACAACAACAACAACAACAACACATACCCCCAGAGTAGTTTATTTTGAACACGAGGCATGTCGATAGCGATATGCTGCAAAGGTGAAGAAATAATACCCTGCGGAATTGGACGACACAATGTGGGACGATTCGCGTGAAAACGAGACTGTGGGCCACGATCATCCGACTGACTGACAACTGGAAAGGCGGTTTCAGACAGCACCCAGCGAAGATGAATGTTCCTCAAAGTCTCGGCACAGAGATACATACAAACACACACACACACACAAACGCCACCATTTGCGTGAAAAGTACATTCGTAACCCCAAACAAATGGATGAGCGGCGTAGATAAATTTGCATAAACAGTTTAAACGGCGCAACGAGGACTGCGAACATACCCATGAAATTTTTTCCAACTCTTCCATTGACACTGCAGAAGCCATCTGTTCATAAACTCGCAGGAAAACACCTCATGGATCGCCAGATCTTCGGGAGTCGATGCTTCCACAGGAAACCGTGCAATTGCTGTTCAGCCAGTTTCACTGCTTTTGGCGGTGCGTTTTGCTTCAGATAAATCCGATTACAGATACAGGAAACCACGTGGTCCCATTTCTAGAAGTAGCCACCAAGATTGCGTCCCATTTAAATCTACTTTCCCGCCGTAAACTCACAAGAGACCTGCAACGATTCTGATTGGCCAACATCCGATCAAATTGACATTCAGCTGAATAATGAGTATTACCGCCACCGTTTGACTGCTTTCAACTTAGATACTCGACATGGTTGACGGAGAACTCAAATAAGGTGTGTGGCGATGAAACAGACTCACTTGTTGACCACACCACCAGCGGGGTTTGACGACTCCAAAGGAGCAGGCCACGAAGACAACTCGAGAAATTGATTGGCCGAGTTCAACCACCAGTCGTCTCTGTCGCCGTTCTTGGCTCCAGTTGGCTTGTTGTCTGACGTCTCAAAATCCATGCTGTTCAGGTACCTACGGAATAAGCAAAACCGTGCAGCGTTTAGGAGACCGCCGCCCTACACCGGAAGTCGAGTGGAGTCAACAAAACACAGAGAGAGAGAGGGAGAAAGAGACTACTTACCGAAAGACCAGTAGGAACATGGCGTCTTCACAGTTGAGATTTAGGATTGTTCGGAAGAGCGACAACGTGACGACCACCAGCTGAAATATGTCCACGTAGGTAAGAAATGGGAACCGGCAAAGAAAAAGAATACCAATTTTAGTGGCGGCATTGTTGTCTACATATGGCGCAAGAAACTTGGCATGCCAAGAAGCGCTTCAAGTGTGGGGGAAAGTGTCATTCATGATCAACAATAGAACACCGTTAATTAATCACCTGACCAGTCAAGGACTCACGGGATAAGATACACCTCCCGGGTACGGTGCAACAGGAAGAGGAGACCGACTCTAAGATTTACCCAGAATCCCTCCATTACTCGTGTTTTGGGCAAAGACAGCACTACCAAACCGTCTTGTCCCCGGTTGCACCATGTCAATATCATTGACCTCGAGTTGGGAAGGTTCTGCCATAATATGATGAATGATAAACCGTAAATGTCACCCGCGTGCACGCTTACACATGTCGATGCTTTTGGTGAGATTATCAATGGAATTTCGGCCCAATTTGGGGCCCAATTGCCCGATGACACCACCGGACCAAAAAGTAACCCCAGAGGAATTTAAATGCTTCTTTTGTCTGTCTACGTTCTCATCGTCTGAAAAGATTGCAAGCGGAGGGGGGGGTAGATTCTTCATATATCACTTATCATTCATCAATTGTAGACCCTCCACTGTAAATATCAATAAAGAGATGATGGTTATCAATACAAAATGGGTGTGAAGAAGGAACTCGTACTTGAACGACCCCGTCGTAATTTATTATCTACTCCTCCTGCTAGAGAACGAATAGCAGCTGCCAAAGAACGAAAATCGGAGATCAATTCCTGGTTGCAGTGGTGCAGATAGACTCTAGTCGCATTGACGGTAATAATCCCCGCTTTTGGCTGTCGCGGGCCCGACAGCGTCAACGTGGTTATGATGGCGGCGGAAAGTGGACTGTCGTCATTAGAGCTGCAGCAACCAAATAAGGCGTGCCTGGGCAGACGCGGAGAAGCTCTAAACTGTTCTACAACGCCATCGGCTGCGAAGTTTGTTCGGTCACCGATCTTATAAACTTCATATCTTCGCCATCACCATGCACAAGTTGATGCTGCCGAAGAGGCGGACGGCTACGTCAATGCCGACGTGGAGCGTTCGGGGTGCGCCAGTGGAAACAGAACTAGATCGAAATCTGCTCAGACCTGGTCTCCGATTCTTGGAAGGAGCTAGTCGCGACAAAGAAGCGAAGATAAGAAGAGGCGACGGCGAACGTGGTCACACCATTGCAACTGACGGAGTTGTTAAAAGGTGAACGGCTTCTCTGTAGATTGTGCCCCATCCCTACACCACCACCACCACTATATCGAAACCAAACTACCAACTCGCTTCACGCATAATTATCTGGATTTTGACCAGCATATATACTAGATATCCGGTTTATACAGTTCACATGTGTTTCTCGGAAAATCTCGGCATCATCTCAAGACATGCAACGCACCGTTTCATTGGACACATTAATGCGGTCAATTAGGGTCAAGGCCACGGAGCTGTTGTCGTAGGTTGAGGCCAGAATGAAACGCAGAAAGAGACCGATGAGGGCGGGTGCTGTGAGTCGACGCAGGGAGAGTTCCAAGTAGGCCTCGGCTGCTACAGCCTCGTCCAGTGAATTCTAATGTGCGGAGGAAATGAAGACGAAACATTTCCTGGATGGCCTATACTACTCATTAATTTAGCGGTGGGTGGCGATGCTTACTTGATGCAAAGCTGAACCAACCACGGGTGTTAGGAAACCGGAGTAGAGATAGAAAAGGAAGTCTTTTCGCACGGAAGGATGTGATATCTATAATTTGGAAATAATGCAAAATGCATCACATACGGGAAACGCACGAGAGTTGAACGAAACCTTTAATGGAGTATGAGTAAAAAAAACGGACAAAAACAATAGAGGCACAAGAAAAAAATACCAATTTGGGTAATATTCACTAAATAAATAAATAGACACACACGCAAAACGATTAATCTGACCAAACTGACAGACACCTTCTGTCAGGTAAAGAGCAGTGAACTGAGGGAGACGTACCCGAACGGCCAAATCGCAGAAAACCAGAGTTTTCATGAACTGACTAAGAGGTGCGCAGGAGCGACAGTCTGCCTTAGTCAAACGATGCCAACCGGCTCCGTGGACACGGAGGATATCCGGGGAGGTTGTGGTGATGCGGGAATTATCGTGTAGGATCCGCTTGGGCAGGGATGAATAGAGGCCACTTAAACCCGTTGCGAGTACCTAGGGGAGGGATAAAACGATTGCATTACATCATCATGCAACCCACGCAGTAAGGTGGGTTTCCGAAAGTCCTTAGTGAATGGACAACCAGACAACGGGTTCGGCAGTGCCCAAACTCCCTCCCCCACCCCCAGGAAATTGTTCGCCTTCCGCGCTAAATATCCTGCGGACAGACGGGAATTGAAACTCGCTGCGAAACTCCTCTTCCACAAAGCTCCGAAGCCAGATCCAGGCTGATTTGGCGCAGAATATCAACTCAAAAATAGAGCGGTTACAAAGACTGTTCGATTCTGCCACACAGGTCTCTTGTGATTCTGCCACACAGATCTCTTGCGATTCTGCCACACAGATCTCTTGCGATTCTGCCACACAGATCTCTTGCGATTCTACAAATTCTGGGCGCCGTAGCTACGTTTTCGCACACCCTCCACTCTTAACTTGATGCCGGAGCGAAAGGCGTCAAGGGAGTTTTCTTGGACTTCTCCTCTGCTTTCAACACTATTTCACGCTACCGCATCCTTTCTCGACTGTGTGAAGATGGCGTTGAAGTATGGTTGATTAATTGGCTTCAAAACTATTTTTCTAATCGACGTCAACATGAAAGAGTCGGTAATGAAGTCTCCACCTTCTTGCCAAATAACTGCGGTGTACTACAAGACGCAGTGCGATCTCCTTTCCTTTTTAACTATTACGCGTCAAGATTTCGGTCCCCTAACGACGTGACACTAATAAAATACGCGGATGACAGACTTCATGCCATGCATGGAAGACGAATAGTGATTCTCAACTGTTCGGGCAGGCAGTCACTGAGGTACTCTTCGAAGAATGGTCTTCTGCTGAATGCATATGTATTACATTTTCCCTGACAGCTGCTGTTGACACTCCCGAAATCCATTCACTCCATAATTTCGCTTCTAGCTCAAAATCGAAATTCCTCGGCGTTATCTTTAATCGTCGGTTATCATGGAGTGATCATGTGGATGCCGTCTTCGGTAAATGCCGTCGCCTTTGCTTCCTAGTTACCCGGTTCAGGAGACTTGGTTTAAGCACTAGCCATATAAAAAATTTGTCCATGCCTGTATTATTCGCCTAATTGTATATTGTTCCCCAGTAATTTCCCCCGGTCTTAAGTGTTCGGACGTTTTTTTACCTTTTTAAAGTAATCTTGTTTTCTAATGGCCTGCCTATGCTCTAAATTCAATAAATTATATTTCAACGCCATTTAAAATAGTTTTTCACCAATCGCTTCTCGTATTTTAAGTGACCCCTCTCATCCCCTCTTTTCAAGTTTATCTAAGTGTAAACCTCTTCGACCAATGCGTCGGCTATACCGTTCAATACCAACAAGAAGGGCGGCATATCGCAATTCGGTCATTCCTCAGTTGTCCCGATTTATAGTTTCAACAGAGCAGGTGAGAAAGGAACTAAAAGACAATTTTCACATCTAATACTTGTTATACTGTTTTTTTACTGCTGAAAGTTGTGGTCCTCGTGACCTCAATAAAGCCACTCCAATTATTATTACAAGGCCAGGAGTGTTTCATCGGTAATGAAAAACCCGGGAAACACCGGGTACGTAATCTGCACTTAATTCCCAAGACTATTCGTGTGAATAAAATTAGCATCGCCAATTGCATGACGTCGACCCATCCTCTAGTGGCAAATAGCCGAGCAAACGAAGTAACTCACGGGACAAATATCTGATGTTGAGGTCAGGTATTCTGCAACTTGAGGATCGCGATCAGAGAGAGACAAAATAAGTAAAACGGCATCGCGGGCATTATTTCCAGCCTCTCCTTGCAAGTGCAGTAAAGGGACCAACTTCGAGAAAATGAGATATTCATTCTTTACAACATCGTTCGACACCTACAGGGTTAAAACGCAACACCCGTTAGCAAAAATCCACCCGGAAGACAAGCATAACGGTAAAGCCTATGTGATTTACCTGTTTCGTGAAGTCGAGAAGGAGAGAATCCCTGCACAGCAGAATACACAAGGTTTTCAATAGGAGGCTTAAGTTGTTGTTGAGTTCCGGAGAGGCTGGTAGGGAGTGATCAAGGAGCTGAACCAGAGGTTGAAAAACACCAGAACAGTAAAGGATATTCTGTTTTGACTGACTAATGAGAAAATCGAATTCACGAAGAAGAGACCCAATGACGAAATATTTAACGGCATCATCAGGCGGATTTTTGGGCGCAACACCCCACTTGACCAACCGAAGAAAAAAGTTGGATTCGGACACTGCCGTCAAAATAGGACCAAATTGTACGTTTTCCAAATCTTCTTTACCTTAAAATGGCCAAAAGGAGAAATGTTGCAAATAAATAACAGAATAAGCAGGAAAATTAAAAAAAATCAACCACAATAAAATTATTTTATTTTTCAGAGATAATAGTGAAACTGTTCATTATTTTGTGGCACAAAAAAATAACGAAAATTACGCTTACTGTCAGTTGGGTGTTTTTCACCAGTGATAAAACCAAAAAGCGTTTTCATTTGAGCGAAAACGGTTTCAACGTGTACCTTTTCGTAGTTTGGCAACTGTATAAGTGCATTGCATGTCGCTAGGAAATGTGGTATTATTATGGGAGATCCCATTTCCTTGGCGATACTCAATAATTATTAAAAGTCGCACACGTTTTTGAAACACCTGCTTATAAATCGTATAATTAAAATACTATAAAAAGGTTATCTAGAAATTTCGCATACAAAGTTTCTTTATAAAGTTTCGTAAATACATTTCTTTAATCAATTCAATTTATTTGGCGTTCTCAAAAAAAGCTTTTCGACAAGAATTTGAAAAAAAATCGACTTTTGTGATTTTCTGAAATCTAATGTAGGTTATTTTATGGAAGTTGACTTCCTTTTCTCCCGTGAATTATTTAAACAGAATAAAAATAATCAACAAATTTTTTTTACCACTTACTTAGCACCGGAAGGATCACAAATGTATGCATGCCTGTTTCAACTTTTATATATTTTTTATATTATATTTTTATATCTTTTATTTTTATATTATTTAGGTCAAATTACAACTCGGCAGGAATAAGGAATGGCTAAATTACAGCGATAATCCACTGTTTTTGAAGATACATTTGGGGTTACGCTGTAGTGACCGTAAATTATGCGTTTATTTATGTCCCACGCATGACATCCATTATACTGGCACCGCATTGGCTAACGCATACCACACCGCATGCTGCGACCTTAACGTGGATAAATTAAGACAATATCGATGACACCTGGTCTCCCCCCCCTCAGTTTTTAACACAACACGCCCACGTATGTCCAGACAGGACTCGCATGCAGCGGGCGCTTAGCATCGCGCCTTGTCGGCGTCTTCGGCCCCGGTCGGCCCTAAATATTTTTTTGAATAGTAAACAATATTATTTTTGCCCAAACTTCGTCTTTGGCCATCATGCCATTCTGATTTTTTGGGCCACAACGTCTTCGTCGGGCGCGTCGTGGTAAATACTGGTCAGGTGTCATCGATATTGTCTTAATATATCCACGTTAAGGCCGCAGCATGCGGTGTGGTTGCGTTAGATAATGCGGTGCCATTATAATGGATGTCATGCGTCAGAAATAAATAGACATTTAAGTTACATTTAATTTCACTACAGATGTGATTACGGCGTTCGATGGTAGACTGTTGATCGAGGACCTCTAGTCCCAATTTTTGGTTGCTGTGCAAAACATAAAGGGTGGATGTTGCTCGTGTATTGTCGAGTGTGAAAGAAGGCAGCTTTGGTAGTAAGTGATTCTTACTATTATTTTCCGGTTCATCGCATCATGTTTAAACCGAGTGATTAAAATTACCATTTTTGAACCGGATTTTCATTATTACCGACAAAAGCGTTTTTTCAGATAATGGTTTTGGCTTGGTGCTATCGATAAATTTGTAATTCCAATTTTTCTCATTTAGTTTAACAACGTGAAACCAGTTTCATCCCTATTGTCTGCACTGCGTGCATGTTTCCTTTTTGCCTAAATTTATTTTTTTAAATTTCATTAAGGTCCATAATTTTTAAAATTATAGCTTGAAATGAATATCTGCCGTTATATTACATAAGTTGTTTTACTGGTCAATGTATACTTTGCAAGTTATGAAATAACGTGATAGCCAATCAATTTGGACTATTAAGATGGAAGAAGGAAAGCTTAAGGTTGGATCATCTGTTGTCGTTATTGGGAAAAACATCGAAGGTGTCGTAGCTTTTATCGGCACAGTGCAGTTTTCTCCAGGCAAGTATATTGTTGCTTCGAATTATCTTTAATAGGAAAATGGGTAGGGGTCGTCTTGAATGATGCACATGGAAAAAATAATGGAACGGTTCAAGGCAAACGCTATTTCGAATGTGAAGAAAATTTTGGCCTGTTCGTTCGACCCACGCAGGTGACACAATAAACTTTTTTCGCTTTTATGTTTCGTTTTTATATGTTTTCATTCTGCTTTCAGCTAGCAATATTGGGACCAGATGGTCCGATATCAATTATGGATTCTTCTGTGACATCTGTAACATCCGATACTGGGTCCTCGAGTAATCTTTCCAGAATGTCAATGCCGACAGCGGGTACGCATTCAAGTAGAGGTAAATCATTGTTCCAAATTCTTCGGTCACATTTTGACACCCGGCGATTATTTATGGCCTATGATTATCTTACCCATGTGATATCGTTATTTCCGAAATCAGCTCTGATCTATGGGATCCAACCAAGATAGTACACGAAATCAATAGCATTAATTGGTTAGGATATATTTAATTTATTTCATGCGTCCAGCGTTCGGCAGGACCGAGGTTGAATCCAGCTGTTTCAGTTGTCTTGTTCTTATCGGATAGCTGGCAGTCGTGTCAGAGCCAGCACCCCAAGCAGACTACCTGCTCCGAAGCCAGGTGTTAGGGGTGCCTCGCCAGCCGTCCATCCCATACATGTACCCCCTGAAGTTAGAAGTATGTTTCCGCCGTTTGTCGTCTTAACTTCTGACAAGCCTCTAACCGTGGTGAAAATGGACTCCGGCTTTACTTATTTCCAATAACGCTCCTCTAATACGATCATATGATTTAACCTCCGCTGTTGATGATAAATATATAAAAATCACATTTCAGCTCAATTAAAGCCGCCTACCGTTGGTAGTAGGACCAGTTTGGCTAAACCAATATCGCGATCTTCTAGTCAAGCCAATATTCCTAAAGAGCAAGGCGAGTTGTGCGAATTCACTGATCCGCTAACAACCGACCCACACGATAACCCGTGTAGTTTTGGACGTACTTGAATCAATTTTCATGCAACTATGTCGGTGCCTTTTAGGTGATTCTGGTATACCAGGTCGAATGTCCACGTCGCAGGTACGGAAGATTTTGTTGTTTTACTTTTGTGTTCCTCGTGGCATTGAACCAACATTCCTTATAGGTGTCGAAAATCAGAACGACCAACAAACCGGTAATATTCTGCCATTATGTTTCACCGGTTGTCTATTGTTTAACTAATGAATCACACAAAATCTCTTAATTTATAATAGTATTACGAATATGGTGCAGCGCTAAGCTGGCCGCCAATATTGATGGAGGAAGATGTAAGGCTTTCACCGCCTTTTGTTTGTTGGTGGTTGATGTCGCGTTTGTTCGAGTTCTTCTTCTACGCTCTCCCCAGTTGTCCATTGCCCGATTTATTAAATTCAAATTAGTGAGTTCGGGCTATTGTTTTGTCCGAACTGCTACTAGCCAAATTCTGTTCCATTGTGTTCTATGTTGTACTTGACGACTATGCGTTGTTTAATGCACGTTAACATCATTTTTAAAGGTGACGTCGAAGCTCCCGAGTCGTACCCCCTCCTTGCAAGCTATGGGGGAGGGCACGGCGTCCAGTGAGCCCGGTCCCATCACCGTCACTCCGGCGTCCCAGCCTCCTTTGCTACAACAGCAACAACAACCAATTGTGCCGCCGCCTCAACGGACCTCAACTGCACCCGCCGTTGTCGTCCCGTCGCCCGTTGCCATCCCGCCATCTCCGCGAGACGAGGCGCTGCCGACAGATGTGCGTCTTGAGATGGAGAACCTTCGAGCTGAGGTCAAAGACGTCACGGAGAAGCTTGAGGTGCTGAAGACCAAACGGGCCGAGGATCGGCTCAAATTGAAGGACGCCGAGTCGATGCGCTTTCAATTGGCACAGCTGGAGGCGAACCGCAAGTTGATGCAGGAGAATTCGGCTGATCTGCAGCGCCAGCTGGCGCAAGCGAAAAATGTAAGGCCGCTGGTTTTTAACTGAGTCCCATTAATCTCAGTCACCGGATAGGGTGAGGAGCAAGACGAAAGATCAAGTTTAGACATGAAAAATGACCTATTCAACATGTACTGTTTGCATGCCGGAATATCCTCTTTTATACGGTCAACCTTTTGTCGTGAGAATTGATCAAACAACATTCAAATCAAATTTGTGCGTCTCTGTCCTCCTGCCCGCTGGGTTCACTGGGTTACTGGTATAGAGGGAATGGGAGGGTTCATCTAATATACGAGCAGAGATCAGTGTATAAATAGTGAAATGGCGGTCTTTTGGATTGAGAGCATAGGTAGGCCACTAGAAAACGGGATGATTTTTAAAAACATTCGGAGTGTTTTTAAATTCAGAACACTTGAGGCCTGGGAAAATCTCGGGGGAATAATATACAATCAGTGGGATTATATAGGCTTGGTCGAAGGTTTTTATACGGTCCGAGTTTACACCAAATCTCCTGAACCGAAGAACTCAAAAACAAAGACGGCATCCACGGATCACTCCAAGATAACCGATCGTTGGACAGAAACCTAGAAATCTCGATTATGGAGTGAATTGATCGCCGCCATGTCAACATCTGCTCTCAGGGAAAACGTAATGGAGATGCATTTTTATGTGTTCAGCAGAAGGCAATTTTCTCGACTGCCTCATTGAATCAGTCATCAAGTGTCGCATGAATATGTTTTCAGGTGATATCCCCAGCGGTGGCAATAGTGTCATGGCCTGACCCAAATCCCTCTCCAACAGAGCGAGGATGCTGACCACTACATTATCGGGTTAACTTAAAGCAGCTACCTTCGTTACCGTTTTCCTATGATACCGAATCTTTTGCGACTAATATTATAAGTAGTGTCCAGTTATAATAGATGGACGTACAGTTATTGATTTGCCTCATGTCCTTTAAGGCGCCTTGTGGTTTAGTCATATTTTCGGTTTTTGCTCTTATTCGTTTCCCACTCCCCAGCCACCTTTGGGGTTGTTCGAATCCAAATCCGTCAGATCTCCCGGTCATCCCGGTTAACTGAAGCTTATCCTATTTATTTCAGTCTCTTATTCGTGCCCTCCCTCCTCCTCCCACGACCTGATTTCTAATTTCCTTATAGGACGTTGCCGAGAAGCAGGCCGCATTTGATCGCTACAAGGAGGAGATGACCGATTTGACGGACACCATCGAAATGGCGACGCTGGACAAAGAGATGGCCGAGGAGAAACTCGAGTCGGTCAATGTCGAGCTGGAGAGTCTCCGAGAGAAGGTGGAAGAGTTGACACTGGAAACGCAAATCCTCAAGGAGGAACAGGCCCACATTCGTAAGTTTAAAGTGCAGTCCTGCACCCCCCCTTTCCGCCCGCAACGGTCGTAAGTTCGTGGCACTCTAGATAATCCCCAACAAGTCCGCGGCCCTTGCAGGATTCGCTGTTGAGAGTGGGCGGTGTGGTGCTAGACCTCTAGTCTGGCCGTCTCGCCTTCTGTCTTCCCATTGGCTGTGACAAGGACGTTGGTGCAAAAATACCACAAAAGCTAAGCCGTTTGACAGGCCGGATGAACCGGGTCAGTGGAGGAGCGGGGGGGGAGATCTACTCCACGATTCAAAGGCCCGAACGGCGGTCCTGCCAAGTCAGACGACCTCGGGTGGCACTTGGACGCTATCTGTAAAAAGTATTGCCGGGAAAAATCAAGGCGAACCCCAATGAAGCCGGTTTATCCTCTGGTAGGAGAGAGCCGCAAAATTTGGGATTTGGTTGAGCGAGTTGGTAGTTTGGTTTCGATCTAGGGGTGGGGCACAATCTACAGAGAATCTGTCAGCCTTTTAACAATTTCGTCGGTTGCAATGGTGTGACCACGTGACCCAACACTGACCTCCACCATCGCCTCTTCTTATCTTCGCTTCTTTGTCGCGGCTAGCTCCTTCCAAGGATCGTAGCCGGCGATCGGAGACCATTTCGGAACAGGTTTCGATCTAGTTCTGTTTCCACTGGCGCAACCTAAATGCTCGACGCCCACTTTGAGGTGCCGTTCCACAGTTTTGGCAACAACAACAACAACTTGTGCATGACAGAGGTTTATAGATAGACGCGCAAAAGGCGTCCCTTCCGTCTCAGGATGCAACACCGAGGGTGCCCCCCATTCCCCCTCGATCGAAATCCCCGTGTCGCTGGGATCTGCGTCGCGCTGACTCTACAGGAGTGTTCATGCAAGTAGTCGGGGAGATGTGATGTCCACATCGCAAGGGGGACCTGGAGGAAAGCGTTGGTAGGGGAAATCGTGGAGTTCTAATGCCTTCACAGGAGTCTTTGAAAAAAAACAGGAAGTCTGATTCGTGGATGCAGTCTTCATTGAAAGCCGATAGAAGTTACGCCGTCGAGGTAGATAAATTGAGTTAACGACGTTAGCGAGACTTACACAGTCATCCTAAAATAATATATAAACGATGCATCATTACTTGACGTCTTAATCAATATCCATGCAGTGGGGTGCGTTAACTAGCCCCCCTCCCCACCTCCGCCAATCCACCGTCGTCATTAGGTCAACTCGATTGTATCAGAAATGGGGATGAGAATGGGTTTGTCAGTGGGGTTCTAGGGAGTGCCCCGCTTTGTTGTGAAGGCACGGCACAACGGAGTGTGCGGTTGTGGAATTTGCTCGGTAAACCGTAAAGCCCTACTGCGCCACACCGTATCGCCCGGCTGGAATTGCGAACCGTGTTTTCTTGGCGATCGCAGAACCGCGCCTCGCTGACTTGGGCGTGCTGTAGGCGTAAACGCGATGCCCTCTGGCATTCCTTTTGAATGTCCACGCAACGGTGACGACTACGATGGTTGCGGCGTTGGTGGTTGTGGTGGTGGTTTGTACATATAGCAAACTATCTATGTTTTTATTCCATTTCAGCCATTACCGACACCGGCGAAGGGGGGTCTGGAGAGGCTGGCGGTGGGCCCACTCTGGCCCACGTGAAACAGCTCGAGCAGCAGAATGAACGCATGAAGATGGGTCTTGTCACCTTCCGCAATTTGGCCAATCAGGATAAACAGGAAATCGCCTCGCTCACCAAAGAGGTAACCCATGGGGATGCAACCACCTCCCTCCCAACTCTGTTTGGCCGTTACTCCTAGGGGATGGGGATGCTGGGGTCAAACTGCACTGGACGAGATCACAAAAGCTGAAGCAGCCCAGAGTCGTCCTCCCACTGAGCCACAGAAGCTTGTGCGACCCGTCCACCTGCGAGGACGAAAAAAACGAAAGACACGAGTTCATGGGAGCTGTTTTTTACGGCCCTAGTGAATCCGTGAATTAATGGGTCAATGCCGGCCAGGGGCGTGTGCATGACGGGGAGGTGAACCGTTAGAATAACAGATGGTGTGAGATAGTGTTGGATAGTTGTGTAATGTGATCCTGGGAAAGCAGTCCCACGAAAGGAGCAACCCAGAGTTACAAGACTCCCACCGATGTTCTGGGGCCGCCTGAACTCACGAGACTAGGACCCCAGAAGCCAGCAGCAAACAGAGACCCTTGTTACTCGACTCTCAACTGTTGTTTTAGGTGAACAGCCTGCAGACCGAGGTCTCGTACCTGGGTGGGGAGAAGGTGCGCCTCGCGGGGGACCTCAAAGAGGCGCTGGAACACGCGATCGAGCTGAAGGAGCAGGTCGATGCCGCCCTCGGTGCCGACCAGATGGTCAGTCAGCTGACCCAAAAGAACCTTGAGCTGGAGGACACCATCGAAAGGCTCACTGAAGAGAGAAACGACCTGGTGAGTGGCCCAGCTGGGCTCCTCGGTAGTAGTAGTAGTGTGTGTGTGTGTGCGTGAAGGCCAGAGAGTGTGTGTGTACATGGGACGGAAATGTCGAGCCATTAGAGTGTCTGGCCGGTCGATTAGTGATAATAATAATAATTGTAGCGGCTTTATTGAGGTCACGAGGACCAAAACTTTCAGCATAAAACAAGACAGTATAACAAGTGTTAGATATGAAAATTGTCTTTTAGTTCCTGCTACACCTGCTCCGGTGAAACCAAAAATCGGGACAAATAAGGAATGACCGAACTGCGATATGCCGCTGTTCTTGTGGGTATTAAACGGTATAGCCTACGCATTGGTCGAAGATAAACTTGAATACAGGGGATGGGAGGGGTCACTTAAAATACGAGAAGCGATTAGTGAACAACTATTGAAGTGGCGTTGAAGGATGGTCTCTTGGATGGAGAGAATAGGCAGGCCACTAGAAAACGATATTATTGTAAAAGCCTACGAAGGGTTAAAAAGTCAGAACACCTAAGACCGAGGAACATTACTGGGAGCCTTATATCTACCCACAAGCTATGGAGAACAATTTCTCTGGTCTTCATTCGATCAGCGGGTGTGTTTGTGTCCTCGGACGAGGTGTCTCATCAACCGGCGTCGTGTGTGCCCCGGATTGTAGCTGCCCATGAACGCCGACCGGAGGCCGGGTTGGATCCGATTGTTGTCCGGCGGTTCTTGCTCCAGCGGTGCACTCTGTAGCCACCAACTGTCGGTGAGAGGTAGAGGTTTCAAAAGTCCGTATCTGGCCGGTGCAAAACGTGACCGAACCACTGCAGCCGTGGACAACTTCCCCGTGTTCGCCAGTCGTCCGCTTTAGAGATTCGTCGTAGACACCAGTGGTCGAATACGCAGTGGGCACGTTTTGCTGCCACCGCTTAGAATTGGACGGATTTCAGCTCAGTTGACGCGAACCTTTGTCCAAAGGTGTGGTCTCTCTGTTTTGGGCGCAATTGGTAGAACTCAGGTGCTGTCGACACGTTGTTCTACTTCCTCCGTCGCTTCGCAATTCGGAAGGCTAGCGTAACCCTGCTATTTGAAGGCTGTGCCATGCTCCACCGGCCCATCGCCGAGTAGTGTGCGTAGCACGACGGACGACTTTGATTTTCGATGTGTTGATCTACGGCCCGACTGCCTGGGCAAAGTTGTTCGGCCAAGAACCGGTGGCAAGGCTGTACGGGTGTCTCCCAGCGCCAGTGCTGGCGTATTGGTGGCGCAGGACACGGGGGTTGATCGGTCCGTGTGTGGGGAGGGGCGTCGGACGTAGCGAATCCAATACAGCCGTCAACGTTGGTGAAGGAGGTTGAACAGCTTCCTTGTGTCTAGACAGCGCCGTCTTATTTCCGCTCTAACCGACTTGGAAGCTCCCTGGAGATGTCGGAAACCGGCTGCATCTGATATGTTACCCGAGGAGAGAGCGGAGGTGAACTGTTGTTTGCTCGAGTAAACCGGCTTCTCACGTGTGTCCCGTCATCCTTTCAGGAGGCCCTGTGCGAGATGAATGACGAGCTTCTGGAGGGCCAGCACGAGAAGGAGCTTGAGATGGGCGACCAGGTGGAGGTGGCTGGGGCGCAGATGCAGGAGCTGCTGCGTCAGTTGGAGGCCAACAAGGAGACGGTCGCCGACTACGAGATGACCATCTCCAAGTTCCGCGAGGTCATGACCCAGCTGCAGCACCAAAACACCCAACTCAGTCAATCCCTGGCCGACGCTAGACGCACCGCCAGCTCGGCCAGTCTCGTTGCCATGGCAACTGACCACTCGGCGTCGGCTGCCGTCTCTGCAGAGGCCTCGGCGTTGATGGCATCGGGCGCGGCCAGTGGAAGGCAGCCGAAGGCTCAGACCATCGCCAAGGTGGGCGGAAGAGTCATTTTTATGTTGCTGTGCACCATGACCACCCCCCACGCGTTGCTGTGTGGCTTTATTGAGGTCACGAGGACCAAAACTTTCAGCAGTAAAAAGAGGCAGTATGACAAGTACTAGATATGAAAATTGTCTTTTAGTTCCTGCTTCACCTGCTCCGGTGAAACTAAAAATCGGGACAAATAAGGAATGAACGAATTGCGATATGCCGCCGTTCTTGTGGGTATTGAACGGTATAGCCTACGCATTGGTGGAAGAGATTTATACTCAAATAAACTTGAAAAGAGGGGATGAGAGGGGTCACTTAAAATACGAGCAGCGATTAGTGAACACCTATTGAAGGGTGCGTTGAACGATAATTTCTTGAATTGAGACAATAGGCAGGCCACTAGACAACGAGCTAATTCTAAAAAGCCTACGAAGGAGGGAGGGGGAGCTGTGTGTGCCAATTGGAGGCGACTAAAGAGTTGCACCAAGTGCGCGCATCGCCAAACCATTTTGTCTAAACCAAATTGGCCATAAAACAATATGAATAATCATCATCATGATCATCGCAATCACCGCGCATTTGCTTTCTCCTGGATTCCTCCAACGTGACTGACATGGGCGTTGCCCAATTTATAGATCCGCAGAGGTGTTGCCGAGGTATGTGACTTCCTAGTCTCGTTTCTTGTGTGTGCGTGCGTGCCTACGGGGACGTTTTTCGATGGCCTTTGTGTGGTTTTGGGTTTGTGTGGTCCGAGGAATTTACGTTTCCCGATTAACCAACTTCATTTTAGCATTCCCCGCGACAACGAAGACCCCTATAGTGGTTTCCTGACGCGTCTATCCGTCCCTCAGAAAGCTGTCTAAGGTTGCTATTTATATTGACATTTGCGCCTGCATCCGAAGGTCTCGCAAACGCGAAATATGAAGTTCGGAAGTGCATTTGTATCTCCACTTCCCTGTTTTCGATTGTCGTGATTAAGAACCGGGCTGCGGAGTATCGAAGGGAGAGGTACTCCTGATGTTGACTGATGGTCCTTCAAAGGATTTACCCGAGAACTTGGGGCGAGCCGCACTAAGTGTTTCGTCGTGTTTGCGTCTTTATCCAACTTGGCCATCGCGGCTAATGGCTAGGCGTTGTCCAATCCAAGTGCTGGTTCCTGCGAGGCAGCGGAGATCCACGAGGTGGTGGAACAGTCGTCGATTCCTCCTCCTCCTCCTGCTGAACGTTTTTGTCCTCGCGACCTCAATAAAGAGACCTGTCTTCCACGCATGCTTAGTGGACGGGACCCCAGCTCAGGGCTGGAAGAAACTGGTGCCGTCCGCGTGTCTAGCGGTTCATCTGGCTGTGGGCACTGCCGCGTCTGCTCGGAGCTACTGGGGTCCGCTACAGAGTTCCTCGTCGAGACCAACTGCGGGCAGTTACCGCGAGCGGCGAAAACAACGCCTAACCCGCGGCCAAGTTCCCCTCCTCTCTCTTATGTGCCCTCTTCAGGTGATTGAGACGGAGTTGCGAAAGCTGGATGCTGACCAGGGCGCGAAGCACGCCGAGTGGCTCTCCGGGTTCCTGCCGGAGTCCTTCAACCGTCGAGCCGGCGACCACGAAGCAATCCTTCTCCTGCTCCTTGTCAATCGACTCATTGTCAAGTGCGAACTGCTCGCTACCCAGGTGAGTGGTGGTTCTGTTGCGGTGGGTGGGTGTGTGTGTGTTTTAGGGGGGGCAATAGGTGGTTTAGCATCCTTGCTAGTTGAGTGCAGCTGGTGGATGGCGTTGTCGAGACACAGTTGCACTTCGTCCTTCGCTTGAGATTTCGGGAGGAGCTTAGTTGAGCTTAGTTGCTTGTGAAAGTGGTTCCTGGCGTCACGTTTGAGTCGCAGTTGCTGCTGTTGTTGTTGTTATTGTACGCCTGGACCTCAGTACCTGTTAGAGCTTCGTAGCGCCGTCAATTCTTAAAGCGTTTGTCGGTATCGTCAAAGCGGGGGGCAGGGGCTTGAGTCGGCAGTCTCGCTTTGTCTCCGGTCGATTCATCCTCTGGCATGGGGTAGCGGCAAGAAAGCCGACAACAAGCAATTAGCAGTTACGCGCCTCGGGTAAACCGAGAAACGAGTGGCATGGTTAGTGGAAAGCCGCACTCCGTCAAATTCTCCGGTTTTCTTCATTTTAGTATTTTTTAAACGCTTTATCTCATCTCTTGAAGTTGGTGCACGATAATTGCGATAATTACATGTCTGCTTCCCCCCCCCAGGTCCGGAAGCGTCACCCCCTGCCCGCGTGCATCCGCGGTCTCGGGGGACCCGGCACTGTCGCAGCCTCGGCAGCCTCGACGACACCTCAGGGAACACCGGTCCGCTTCGTCACAGGCGCCGACGACTTCGATCGCGAGGTGGACGTCTTCAAGACTCAGGCCGAACTTGCCAGCTTCACATCGTTCCTCATTTTCCTGCTCCAGTACTGGCAGGGTCTTCTCGAACAGTTTCGAAGGTGGGTCGCCAATGCCACGCTTCATGTTAATGTGGTAGGGGTAATGGCAGGAGGAGGGAGAGGATCTAGGTAATTAAGACGCTCAATAGGTGTTCGCTCATGTGATTCGGACTTGGAATGATGGTTGGAGAAGGTCTTCTTCAGCTTGCCTTACCTGTTTGACTATATTTTCAGTGTCCTGATGTCATGCAGCGCAGAGCTGTTTGCCAAGATGGTGACCCTCTACAACGATTTCTCGGTGGGACAGCAGCACGAGCAGACCCTGGACCGCCTCCTGGATCTTCTGAAGCGGGACCAGTTGGATGAGGCCGTCTCTCTCGACGTCCTCATCGCCTCGGTGACACACTTCGTCAGCGTCCACACCGTCCACGTGGTGCCGGCTCTTAATGCGGCGCCAGCCACCATCCAGGCCTCCGAGATGATGACCAGTTTCGCCCGCGCTCTCCTCTCCGGCACCGAGGCACTCACCGTCGACGCCTCCTGTCTGGCCGTCTTCACTGGCCAGGTCAGTAGTTGCTGTTTCTCTCTAGAGCCCCCAGAGATGCGGCGGGCGACGGAAATCAGCTGCCACTTGAGGGTCAGGGGGCGACGGACATCAGCCGCGTCACAGTCCGGAATTGAACCAATCGTAGTTCCCTGTGTGTTGGTTTAGTATTTAGCAGACCGACGACAAGACCTGTCGCTCCATGTCGCTTTGAGTTGCCGGTGCTCCGACAGCGCCCCACTTGCCAATGTGTTACGGCGAGAGGTCCGTGTCAGGCCGGCGTAGAACGACGAGTAGTCGGCGGCCACCAAATTTTCAATATTCCCGAGAATCCATGAAGCCGGCTTATCCTCCAACAGATGGCCACACAGAAGCGACTAGATTTCACATTAACCCAGCAGGCCCCCATCCTTGCTTTGTTCACCCTTCGCAGCCTCTGGAGCTCGTTGAAGACGCGTCGACACCAACGACAGGTGCTGCTGCTGCTGCTGCTGGGCCCGTTTCGAACCTCGCGGGCCTCATCGCTCGACTGGGTCGCCTGAGCGCGGATATGCGCGCCCGGGCACGCGTTATTCGCCGTCGGCTGCCCAACAACGCGACCGCCCAGCCCCTCTCCTTCGCCCCCTCACTCGCTGCCTGCCTCGACCTCGCCCTGCATAAACTCGTCATTTGTGCCCGCTGCCTCTTCTCCAGCACCCGCAGTACAGGCCAGATGGTCGCCACGCAGATGGTACATACTACTCACTACTTATTTCTTGTGTCTCCTTGTCTTCACCCCTACTGTGGCGGGATACCCTCCACTGGGCCGGCCTCATTCATTACAGGGGGGCGGTATGAAGTACTACGGGTTCATGGCTCCACCTGGCCTTTTTTCTCGAGGGAGGGCGGCTCTCTGGCCTTTTAACAACCAAGTGCTGTCTACAAGGCCGCTTGGATCCGTGCGATAGCGACATGCTCGCGTTTCTGACGGTAGGTCGGGAGAGCGATCTACGCATTATCGCAGGACTCGACGCTCTTTGGGTGCCTGGTTATGATGAATACATGTGTGTTAGTGACTCCCCGACCCGAGGTCATGCCCTCTCTCCTATCCCTATACACACACACCCACCGGGTCGGTATGGAGTCGAGTTCGCTGAAAAGGCCGCCACATCCCTTCATGTCCTCCGCCTCTTTTAGGCCGAGAACACTGCCTTGGATGGCGCGTTGGTGCTTCGTGAATGCCTCACCACCTCGGTGCGAGCTGTCCTCGCCGAAACAGATTTGGGGATGTCGACAGACGCCACTGCCAGCGGCCTCTTGGTCCTTCTCGAGGGCATCGCCAACCAGGTGGCGCCCATTTCGACCGCCATGGAAAACGGCGAGTACGATTTCGATGGCACCAAAAAGCCCAAGGTTAGTTTCTTTGTGGTGGTGGTGGTGTCGGCTAGGTGAGCCGCTCATTTTGCGGACCGGTCCCGAGAATGTTTACTCCGGGATCGCCAGTTCCGTTAAGGGGCGTAGGGGGTTGTTGTTGCTGTTGCCGCGCATCAACTTTCCAGCGGCGTTTCATTCAACCACTCAAGACGGATCTCTCTCAGGTTGCGACTGTTCCGCACCCCGAGAAGCGTAAATGCGACACCTCGAGAAGCCGCTCCTCCGACCCAAGGGATGTTGGACCTTCGCGGTGGGTTTTGTAACTGGAAACGTAGCACACATAAACACGTCCCTGGTAGCCATAATGTGAGGAGAAGTCACGTTGAATGGAGGTAGTGTGCCTATGATAAGATGCATAAATATATGATAATATTTATAATTGTAGTGGCTTTATTGAGGTCACGAGGACCACAACTTTCAACATAAAGCAAGACAGTATAACAAGTACTAGATTTGAAAATGGTCTTTTAGTTCCTGCCTCACCTGTTCTGGTGAAACCAAAAATCTGTACAAATAAGGAATGACCGAATTGCGATATGCCGCCGTTCTTGTGGGTATTGAACGGTATAACCTGCGCATTGTTCGAAGAGATTTACACCTCGATAAACTTGAATTGAGGGGATGGGAGGGGTCAATTAAAATACGAGCAGCGATTAGTGAACAACTATTGAAGTGGCGTTGAACGATGATTTCTTGAATGGAGAATAATTACTGGGGAATGGTATACAATAAGGGGTGACAATCATCACCGTCATAGAAGATGACCATCACGTGCAGAGGGCAAGTGGCACGAGTTAGCGTCTTATTGGCGCACGCTGGGTATTGTGACTCCTTGAAACAACACCCGGGGCCGATACAATGGCCTCAGTCCTCCTTGCTCGCGGAGAGGATGGTCTTGGCGTGATCAGAGAGGGTTCCGGGATGGGCAGGGACATGAAGGCGTCATTGGATGCGAGTTTGCAGCAAACAAATTGTGGAGATTCGGCGGTGGGGCTGGTGTCGGCATCCAGGAAATTGTTATGACCCGATATGCCCACCAACCGGAAGACACTAAGAAGACAGAGGTGTTCTAGAGAAAATGCTTTCAGTGCCTGGTTTACTGACCTGTCATTTTGTATTGATACCGACGTTTGAGCCGATTGGGGGCCGTTGGCCAATAAGAGAATTCATGGACGTTATTTTCAGCCAATGAATGACGCAAGACGCTGGGGATAGGGGAATAGGTCGGTTATTTAGTTGCCTGGATCCAGGGTAAACGTTAAAGACCACCGAGCTCTATCAAATTGCCAAATATTATGTTTATAGGTATGAGCATAAACGATGTGGGTGTTCATTTCGAGGTTTTCTAGGTCTTCCAACTCTGTCGTCCCTATATCGGGAGTGAACTGCATTGAGATAGAGAGTAGAAATTCCCTGGAATTCGCATTCTTAATTTGAAGTTGACTCGCTCCCCATTAATGATCGGAGGCAATTGTTTTCTAATATGTGCCTGTTTTTATTCGCCAAGGAGGAAGACCATCTCGAACCGGTAAGAAGGTCCAACAATGTGTGACGAATAGTCGATTTTTTGCATCGATTCGTTTGGTGCCCTATTCTGTTAATTGTTGAATCTTGATTTGTAGTATTAGTAGTAGTATCACTTTGTTTTGATGTGCTCGATTTTCCGGGTTAATCTTGGGATAACAGCCAGTGAATTGTATTCCGCGAACACCCTGCGTTCTTATTGGCCAATGCAACACGACGAATCATTAACCCATTTATGACGCTGACTATCAGTATTATTGACCCCCCCCATAGCCACAAGAGCCGATTGTGCTGCGCGCTGCGGCCTACAAACGCGCGCAGGTTGACCTTGAGAGTTGTCGCGGCAAATTGGAGCTGAAAGAGGAGGAGGTTCGTGAGTTGCAGATGGCCCTCAAGGTGCGCGCTGACGAGCTTTCTGAGATGGCGCTTCGAGTAAATGTGTCCGAAAAGAAATTGGAGACCTCGGGCAAGGGCAATCTTGAGAAAATCGTTCGCCTCGAACAAAGTCTCCATTCTACCGAAACCCAGCACAAAACGACGGTCAAGTATGCACTGGCTACTTATTATTTATGAGTAAAGGTGGGTTTAGATGCACGCATTTTATTTATTTTAGGGAGTATGAGCAGGCGATCAATG
Organism: Proteocephalus fallax; assembly: GCA_028672205.1. Taxonomy (NCBI): domain Eukaryota; kingdom Metazoa; phylum Platyhelminthes; class Cestoda; order Proteocephalidea; family Proteocephalidae; genus Proteocephalus; species Proteocephalus fallax. The sequence continues at coordinate 436,198 of JAPUBX010004010.1, read as the reverse complement.
CAATGGAGGCCGATATCGAAAATCTAGAAAAGGAGAACAAGGATCTGAAGGAGAAATTAAGATCCATAAGCAAAAGTAATATAATCGGGGGACTGCTCAAGACACCGGGTTTGTTATTGCAGGTCTTTTGTTTGCTGTGGCCATTTCTGGCAGAGCAATACTCGTGATTGGTGCGCATTTTAGAATCGTCAGCTGTCTCCCCCTCGTCGTTGTCCCAGGCCGTGGGCGATATGAACGGCGCACAGGCCGTCTCGTCGCCTTCAACCGCCTCGAAGCTCTCCGTCTATCGAGACGCCAACGCATTTCTGGCAGAGGCAAGTCTGGGCTTTTTAATTTTCGTTTGCGTTACCGGAACTCGGAAAGGTTTGGTCCCCGTGATCTTAATAAAGCGATTTCCGTTATTATTAAAATTTAAAATGATTATATTTAAAATCTCCAGTAAGCGTTTTATCTGCCAGGCCGGTTGTTGCAAGGAGAAATGTTTGGTGTTGTTTGTCGCAATGAAAATAAGAAAGATTCCACCCAGAAATCCCAGCCCGCCTTGTTGATCTTAATCGCCGTTTTCCTCGTTTTTCTTTAAAACAGATCGAGACGCTTCGTGAAGCCGTCAAATTCTTGTCTTCTGAGAACACCAAATTGAAGGGTCACATTCTTCGCGTAAGTGTTGCTCCTTTGCTTGCCTCCTTCGATGGCGTCGTCTTGGGTGTCCCATCTACGCTGTTGGGCCCATTTCGACTGGTATATCGTGAATTGTTCGCCTGCTCGTGCGAAACGTGGTCACTAATTATCTGTTGGGCCCATTTGATACCGTAAACATTGGGATTCTTCGACCACTTGTGTCTTCGACGAAGCGGACTGGCCTACCAGCCCTCCAACGACGAAACAAGAGACGCCGCTGTCTAGACACAGATGAGCTGTCAAGACGGCTCGGCTGCCAGACAGGGACCGTTCAAACCTGTGCATATCTCAGTCTGATCTTTGTTGGCCTTCGATTGCCGAGCACGCGAAGCTGCCATCTGGGCCACCCATAAAGCCGTCTCGTCTCGCCGCAAAAAGAAAGCAAGCCAAGCCTCTGCTGTTATAATACCATCCAGCAAGCAGACATAGCGTCGGCTCTATTTGAGGTTCGGGTTTCTGTTTAATTCAGCTAGCGTCTGCCCCTAGTGCAGGCGCGGCCTTTGGGGCAATTGGCTAATAGGTTCAGGTGAGTCATACGACTGAGAGGCGCCTCATGATTGGCCACGTTAACAGTACGCGTGAGGTAGGCACTCTATTCACAGCCAGATTGCTCGTCGGTGTTGCCTATATGCGGTGACCATCCTTTCCCTCGTTCACAAACAAACGTATTTTGGCAGCGAAACATAATCTGATTGGTCCATTTAACCCGCCCGCTCTCCCCCTCTCGATCCCCATAGGCCAAGGTTGCCGAGTTGCGACCCCTGCGCGTGCCGCTCAGCCGTGTCGCGCGTGGATGCGGCGGCGGCGGATCTCCTGCGGCGGTTCACGAAGAGGGGGGCGATTGGAAGGCCCCCGCGGTGCCACGTTCCGTCGCCGAGCTGAGCAGGCGTGTCGGGGAAGCCGTCTCGCAGTTCCGACAGGTCATGGCTACTCAGCGCCTCGTCAAGCTGTCGAAACCGCCTTCAGGCGGAGACAAACAGGTGGTGATTGCCGCCAATCCATCGGCACAGTTGGCGTGCTTTGCCCACCGGTTGGTGCAATCGAAGAATGAAATTGAGAAGGTTTGTCATAATTGAGTAGCAGTGCCCCATTGGCTAGAGTGATTGTCTGATTTGCATTGGCGGTGCGCTGGTGTGAATGTCTTGACATAAAATCGATAAACCCCCAGAGTATCTTGGACTATTTCGTCCCCGCGTTCCAGGATAGGGGCAAAAAATATGGAATAATATTCACTAGGATGCCGTAGTCACTGGTTTCTCCGAACTTTATTAGGCGACCTCTACAATAGCCTGTCTCAATGTAAATCTTGTCCACCAATGCGAAGGCTTTGTGGCTTCAATTCGGTTATTCCCAATTTGTCCCGATTTTTAGAGACGGTTTTCATGTATAGTTCTTAAACGTTGTATCGGTGTACTTTTTTCGTCCTCGTTACTTAATAACGCGATTCCCATCATACAAATAAGGCCGCTGTCAAATAATCGTGGTGATTTGATTTGGGTGTGTGAATATGATTCCAGTTCTCCGTGTTGTATGCGTTTTTCGCCAATGATTAACGTTTCCGACCCCCGTGGAAGAGTTACTAACTGGGTCCATTATTTTAGGTCCAATCCCAACTGCTGGCGTATGCCCAATCGAAACCCGACTACGGTGTCGTCAGGGCCGATTTTGCGACCTTCACATCTCCACGGACCGCGCACAAGCTGAATCCTCAGCTGCATCAATCCGACAAGGGTCAGCTCTTGGGTCGCATCACTCTTCCGGCAACAATGGGTACCGCCTCCTGCACCAACCATCTCCAGGTCTCATCGAGTCAGCTGAGAAACCTCGTGTCGGCCATTCTGTCGCATTAGCCCACCCCACCCCCACTCCGCTACAAACCATCTGCCCATCTCAACACACACACCACCCACCATGCTGTTGACCTTCATTTCTATAATTCACATTTCCCACTCGTGATCTTGGGGTGCAGGATAGCACGTCACATGAGAAAAAAATATTACCATTGGATACGGCAAAATGCGAACGGCACTGCGTTGAGTTGGATTATTGGTTGCTCGAGTTCTCTGGCGGGTAAAATGCCCGTTTAAATGCAGAAGAAGCTGGGTTCAGCGACACCAAAGGGGGTCAATGGGATCTGGTTGTTGTTCCACCAATGAATTTTGCTGTTAGTCTTGGAGTGACAACTTTCATTGGTTCGCACCGCGAACGCAGAGCCCGAGATTCACCACAGTACCTCGTAAAGGTAGGAGTCATAACGTTTGACATTACAGTCCCACGTTTACTGCGAATACGGTATAAACTACAAAAGGTGCCCTAAGTCCAAGAGAGTTCGCGTTTTACTGTGGTACAGTTCCACGCAAACGTCGTGTTGGGTGTTCATAGCTCAACGGTAGATGAATACGAATGCGGAGCCTTTTAATTGTAAAGATACGCGGCTATTGTATCCTGGTCACAGTCTACCAAAAGCAAGCTATCTATGTACAAGCGTAAATGCGATTGGACGAGGCTTTAGCTGTTACTGTATCTGGTTTTCGCTAGTTCCTTCGGTTTGGATTCCCAGTACACCGAAGAAGTTAAACGTCTTTGCCATCTAAATGAACCTACGTTTGAAACCCAACAAATCGCTGCTTTTAGGAAATGTGAACTACTGAAACCCCCAGATATCCGCTATGCGTAAAAATAAACTGGTTGCCACGGCAGCTGGAGCCCTGCAAACAATGACAACAACAAAATCGCTATGCATCATATTTATTCGTAGATAGAATGGAAGTTGGCCTATACTTTGGTCATGAATGGGCAATTAGATATGCCTCTTACGGGAACACCAAGATACGTAGGTGGGAGTCAAAATAACAAAATGAGGCAGCGTGATCATCCCAGAAGACGGACCAAAATGTGAAGCTGGGGATCTGTTTGTACAAGTGGACCACCTCATAAAAGCACCAATAAACGGAGAGAGGATCGATGGAAGGTATGGTAGACTCGTCAATTAGGACAGCTCTCTCACTTGAAATTCTTCAGAGTTGATGTTCGAGAGGTCTGGGAGCATATAGAACCCGGCGTCGTTGTCTTTGTACGCGCTGTGGTGTTCAAACGCCCTATAGCGGGAAAGATTAAAGGTGCCGGATTAGACAACGCGCATATATACGTAGACGTCGTTGAGCCGATTAATGCGAATTTTACCCGACTTTCAGAAAATAAATTAAACATACAATATGCAGAAATTATGTTGATTTCGTAGGATTTCGGGCAGAAATGCCTCTACCACCCGGACCCAAGCACTTGATTGCGCAGTCTAGAGGAAGCCTCTTAACTGGGACGCCATCTGCACAACATTCTCCAGAATCTTCATGGAACAATATGTGAAACTGACTATCTCCTACCACAGGAAGCGCCGGCTTGATGATTCCGAGAACAGTCGCAAGAATGTTGCAAAGATGGAGCCCCCGTCAACACAGCCAGCCGGCCCAGCGTAGTTTTACGTCGGAGATCGGACGCAAACTGGTGTTCCTACGTGGCATGGTTACTACTCAACACTCACCGGTAGCGTTGAGTCCGTCCATGGCGAGCGAGAGGTGGGCCAGGTCGAGCATGGTGAACTCCTCGCCACCGTTGGGCGTGTCGCGGGCACCCACAGGCTCGTATGTTTCAAAGGTGTACCGCATGGCTCTGCGGACACTCGAGGTGGTGCTACTGGCACGCCCAGACACCGTGGAGGCGCAATCGTCTAGACGAGCGACAGAACACGTAGACGACATCGTGGACGACGATGAGAGACGCAAAATGTCCTTCTCGTGCAGAGGCCGTTTGCCCGGTTTCGGCCTCAACGTGGCGGGTGCGTCACCCAGGATCAGGCCCTTCGGGAACAGCTTCCAGGCAACCTGCAACGTCGGTCGAGCATTAGGGCCACGAGGAAGAGATCGTTTCGCATAAATATATAGAGCAGGCAACGTGGAATCAGATAACCAACAACCTAGCGAGAAGGGGATAAATATAATAGTGGTTCGTCGGTGTTATCGGACAAATTTGACGATGGAGGAAGGGAGTGTGGAGCGGAGAAAAGTAAGGCTGTAAAATTTATAAGAATACTCCGGGAAGTGTCCGACCCGGAATTACCCAAAGCGTGACGACTTTTTAATTCAAGAGAACCGAGGTCACTTGAAAAAACACGGAATCGCGGTTTCTACATTCATTCTAGGAGCATGGATTCCGTGACCATTCGCTTAACGTGAGATGTGTATGACATACCCAACGAAGCCGCGGCGGATTAAAGTTTCATGTGACATTCGAGGTTATATCTCATCAATCTTTTTTAGTAGATGGACACGCATATTTGTTTCCGGGGTCACGGGAGTTAGTGCCCCTGGTAACGAAAATCGATGTGCAGTCGTATACAACGTAACGTCAAATGTTAAAGGCAATCTATGAAGAACTTTCGCAGATTTAATATTTTGCACAGGTTTGATCCTTAACGTTTTCATTGATATAAATAACAAGAAAATGTTTAAAATGGAATGGATACCTCTAAGACCGTTAGAGCCTGCCAGCAAAACCCAACGCAAGGCGTCATACCTTGAGACCACCAGAAAGGATGAACGCGTTCTCATATCCGCGTTCCGTTAACATAGTAGCAACACGGGGAGCAAGTCGCTCGTCCTCGTCATAGAAAATGATGATATGGCCTGGCTTGTTTCGAAAGGCTAGCATCTCACGAGTCTCAAAATTCATGCACCGAGAAAGCATTGTTGAAGGATAATTAAGGGCTAAAAACGAAAATAGTTGTTAAAATCATATTATTGTGTTTATAGGTGATCAAGACGACCCGTTTTATTTGATAATTTAAAAGAACAAGCGAACCTTGTATAATATGGCATTGGTCATAATCATCTTTTTCACGGACATCAAGTAAAAGGTATGGTCTCTGTGCACCGTCGTAAAGAACTCCACTCGGGGACTTTGATCCCGGGTCTCCTGATTTATTCAAATCTACTTCACCGATCCCATTAATAACGCTAAAATACAAAATATGTATTTTCGCGACATTTAAAGAAATAATATTTGTGAAACGAACGAAACTCACGATTCGAGAGTAGATCGGGCTGACGACAATCGACGGACCAATCCAGGAGTCCGCACAGAAGAAGCACAGTTATTACCCTCGTGGGAATTATCTACAGACCATTCAAGGATAGTCAGATAAATAACAAACCTTCTGGTATGTCGTCAGATTGTCTACCGATACCATTAACCTCAGCGACTTGGATAACCAATTGTATAAAAGTGGTCATTCGCATTCTACGAAATATTTCCCCTGGCTTAACTTTAAAATCTAAAATATTAAAAAAAGATCGTTCTTACTTTCACATGCTTCATCCAACCGCTTTAAATAACTTGATAGGCTTGCCCCGGTGTCTATCGAAGCTTCAATATCTGCATAGCGAGGATTCTTCGGTATCCGCTTTTGCAACGGCTATTTAATGAAAAATGATACACAGAATACATACATCCACCGTTTTCTTTTTTATTACAGGCATGCACACTGGTTACTATGGTAAATTGCACACTATACAAAGTTAAAATGTTGCGGGTAAAACATGAGGATTGTCGAACTAATAAGAACAACAAAATTGATCAAATATCTTATTACATTTTTATAATCGGTTAATTTGAATTGATCGGAAATGCGACAACATGTTTTTACTATCTACTTGCGCGGACCCATTTACGTATCTTGGCACATAAATTGTGTGAATTATGCGACCAGTTTATTGCTAATTGTATTGCCAACAAATGCGCTGTAGATTTCATTTGAATCAACTATATTTTAGCGAAAAATCAAACATGGGCGCTCGCCTAAGACCCTTTCATCCCTTTCTGGACACAACCATCAGACGGGTCTGTGTTACAACCCCTCAATGACATCTCCCCCCTTCTTGCCGACTGTATACCGAACCACACGCCCCTAGTTGATTGGTCAAACTCACATTGTCATTCCTTTGGATAGCGCCTTATTCACCGTCACTGACATATTTTGACTGGAAGGCCCGAGTATAACTCGGTTTCTTAAGAGCAACTGGCTCGCGGTGACTTACTGGAAGCCCCAACTATAACGCGTACTTCCAAATTTCCCCTGGAATGACAAATTGCATAGTAGGTTATCACATTTTATATTGTTATTTCTAGAAACCTTTCCTTATCGTTCCGTTTCGAGCAACTGAAATAAGAGCAATATCCAACGCAAGTCTTTTTACGAAACCTGGGTTGGGAGATCCTACATGCGCATTAATAATCCTCGGGTATCTTTGTGTTCACGGTTACAATTTAATTATTTTCTGGCGTATCTTTGAATACAGTATCAAGCCGAGCAGTTCAATGAAATTACTTCAGAAAGTGGAGAAGGCTTTATGCGTCGTCGAGGATGCTTATATTTGATTTATATTCTTTGCTGCTGGTTCAAAAACCGTACGGCTTTCTCGTCAAAAAGTAACAATATGAGGGCTTTCAAATCTTTTTCCTCTAGAATAAACCGTTTCCGTTAAACCGTCAAAGTTCGAAGCTCGATCAGCCACAGTTCATAGTTTTGCTCCTTTTGGGTTGAATATAAGGAATATTTTTTCAATTGACCAATTACGTCACTGAAAAAACGTTTATCACCTCTATTAAAAGCCATCCGGTGTGTAACACCCCTTGTTTTACTGTGTTACCTTACGTTTTTAGGACCGACGCGGGTTTTCCCATTAACTTCCGCTCAGAACCCACGCCCGGCGCCATTACATAGTGTCAGAGGGGCAGACCTTCATCAAGAAGCCCTTCCTGCATATCACTCTCCAATCTCCACGCCACGCGAACACAATTATACTACGGATCCCCATTCTGACGATTAATTATTCCCACCTTGTTATTGACCGACAAGCATTTCATTACTCTATCATATATTCAGTACATCTGCCTCTTCAGTCTCCCGTTGTTTGCCACACGTCGAACCTCATTATACTCGTTCTAAAGACCCTCTTTTGTCTAGCTCAAGCTCTAAAGATGAAAAGGGTACTTCAGGTGCGTTAGTTTTGTTTCGTAGAACCGTTGGCTTTGAACTCTTAATATAATAATAATAATATTCGCTTTGTTAAGGTCACGAGGATCGAAACTTTAAGCATTAGAATTTACAATAAACAAAAAATGTTACAGGAAGTGACGATTATACTTAGAAAATGCAGAATACGTTAAGAAGAATAAAAGTAATAATATCCAGGTATATTTGAAAGAAAGGTCAATTAAAGCCACACGGCATATAAAGTTTGGCAAACGGGTAATGGTGGCTATTGTAAGGCCCTATCCACGCCGAGCGTAGTGGCGTGCGCTTGTAATCTAGCAACCTGGAGGCCGGGTGGCGGAAACTGTCTCGCGCGCGTTATGGACAAGGCCTTCTATGGCCGCCATTACCTCGTTGTTATTTCCTCCATTCCTGTTAAACATAAAAATGCTGAAAGTTCTGGTCTTTGTGACCTTAATAAAGCGTAAAATTATTATTATTATTATAACGCGCCCCTTTGTTCTTAAAGAGGATACAAAGCGTTTAGAAATATTGTTAATCGGTGCCCCTCGAGCTTATTCAATATATATAGACAATACAATTTTCGTGCGCTGTTATAGGTGACACTACTTTGACGATATGTTTTGGGCAATTTAAAATTTATTGCTATATATCCTTTTATTTTCCTGTACGATAACACTTACCTTTGGCACTTGTCGGAGGAACGGGGATAAAAAAAAGTATTCTCAGCCGCGAGTAGAACGTCGAATCTATTCGCTCTCACGGTTCGATGTATAGATAAATTGTCCAGGCTAAAATTCCTGGTGTTATATTTACTTGATTCGTCCTCGGATTGACGCACACATTCATTATCAACAAATTTCCATCAAACAACTACCACACAGAAAAGCAAAGACATTGATTTTGTTGTTATCGCTCACTACTTCCACAGACAATTTAATCTTCATACCCAATTTAGTTACAATTCGACCTTGAATTCCATTGGATGATTTTTAACTAATCGCAGGAAATGCGCGAATATTAAATTAGTATATTGTGTGCAAACGCTCTGGTTGCGATAGTTATGTTGAATGAGAAACCCTTTGGGTTTGTTATAAATACATTCATTATTTTTAAAATAGACGGGAAGTTATTGTGCAGGGATATTTACAAAAGTCATCGTCTTTAGAAAGATCATCGAAGCAACAGGCTCTTTTAAATGTAAGAAACCGTTTTATTGATGTAAATATATAATTCATGAACTTTCATCGTTTTTCTGCCCCTTTCAAGCTTCTTTGTGTGGGCCGAGGAGAACTTGCCGAAAAGGTAAACGAATTATGTTTGTTTCGTTGGTCACAATTGGAATATATATCTCAAACGTCTTAGTTGTGTTTCTTGATTGTGATCGCTAGCAGTAAATTAAGTTTTTTTAAAAGAAATAGCTGTTATTTTGTGCCTTTCGAAGATATTGGTAGAGTTAAGAAATTGTGCACTTCTTTATTTACTAATCAAAATAATGTTAAAACATTGACAGTCGTAGGGATGTGTGTGCATGCGTCTTCTCAACCGTAGATAGAACTTATTGTATTTTCTTTATCAATATCGGAGATATAAATTATTCGTTTTGCTCACCATTTTGGTTTATCCTCCACCTGTTGCTGTGGGACCTCATACAAGCGGTACAATGCACGAATGAAACACCAGCATATTTCTGAGCATCCAAAAAAACGCAAACCATACAGACCGGTTAATTAGTTTATTTAGAATTATTATCGCTTCATACTTGACGCTGATTTGTTCAATGGTGCCGTTTTTAAAAAAAACATTTGTTATACATAATTTCAGCGTTGGAAAAAACGATTTTGCATGCTCTACAAAGTTAGACGCCCTACAGACACCTCCGTTTATTTTCAATACTACAAAAACGACTCAGAAAAGCATTTCCGGGGTAAAATTAATTTTATTTTTAAGTATTTTTATTTGTCCCAAGATTGTCATCATCAAATCGGTTTTATTTATCACTGTTGCCTCCAGGTTCCGTGGATTTGATCTCCTGTGAATTGATCTACGAGCAGAAGAACTTTAAGCAATACCAGAATGTATTCGTTATCAAAACAGCCTGCTGTGGTAAGCACCGCGACTACCATTTTGCCGCGGAAACCCGCGAGAAAATGAACGAGTGGATAATGCAGCTAACGAGTGTTCTAAAAATGGTAGCGGACCCCCCCGCCAATATACGCATTCCAGGTACCTATTCCGTACTTTTTACACCGATAATCTCGGCGCCAATTGATTCATTCCGCCGGCTTTCTCTCTAGACCTCGTCGGTCGCAAAGGGTCCGCTGTGAGTCCATACAATTTGCGGAACACACCTTTTGTCAATGGCCCTACAAACGCTCAGCTACCGAGCTACAGTTTTTGGAATACTAATTCTTCCGATATTGTGAGTTACGCGTGCTTTAATACTGCATTTTACGGGCTGAACTCCGTAGTAATTAAATTCATGATTTTTTTGGGTAAAACCAAGAAATTATTTCTGGTGTACCTGTCTTGCTATCTAGTGGGTGTAAAGCGAATCCCTGTTTTTTTTATTTAACATTCAATTTCCTACGTTATTTGTTAAAAATATTTGTCAGCCTTCTGACATCCTTTCCAATTCCCCGGAACTTTCCCTTACACCTGTTTCCACTGCTGTCCGACGTGTTGGACTGGGTAGTCCCCAAACCCATGCTGACTACAACGGTATCCAAGTGACCTTGAATTCTCAGACGATATCCTCCCTTGTAGCAGGTACGTAGCCGTATAAGCGACTTTCAAGGGCTTACATGGCTAGAGATCAACCATCAAAAACATCGTCTCCACTTTCTCCAAACGGATCACATTTCCCTTGGTCAACACGAGTACGACATTCACTGCGACCCACCAACTTGATCATATATTGCCAACGCAATAAAAAACTGAAAACCGCAAGCCGTGCAACCAGTACCAAGCCGAATAAACAACCTAGCAAAGGCAGTCGGGGTGTAGATGTAAACACTTTGAAAACCAAAGTTTTCTCGACATTCTCCGAACACCCGTCCAAACCTATTTACCTCAACGATTTGCCGGGCGACTGTGTCCCAGCCTTCAAATACCTGGGCTCTACAATACCCCCCAACGGTCAAGCGAATGTGGATGCCCAACTACGAGTCGACAGCTACAGGAACGCGTTCCAACAGCCGCGTACAAGCCTGTGGGGTCAAGTGGAGACAAGCCTCCGGCCCAAGATTCGTGTCTATCGAGCCGCTATCCGCTATCCCCATACTAAACTACGACGATGAAACCTGGCCACGGCGAGTCGAAGACCCCAGGAGATTGGAAATATTCGATCACTGTAGTCGGACATGCGCGACAAGCTCTCCAACAACGAAATAAGGTGTCGATGCTCAGACGCTGAGAAGCTGTATAACGCCGTCGGCTGCAGTGGTTCGGCTGCTTCAGTATGCAAGCAAGCCAATGATGATATCGAATGTGGATTAAATGTTTATTTACTCATTTCGTGATGCCATGCTTCAGAATAGCACTCCGGAGAGTCCTTAATGATGCATTGCTTCACCCTCCCCACACTCCCATCGCCCATTCTTCGCGTAGTGTCGGCGCAACAATGAACTCGTTACGCGATTCCTTTCTCGATGACAGCAACCAGTTGTCCCCCGACATTACTCCCACCTCTCTCTCTGCCCGACTCAGCCTACCATTTACGAGCCCACGAAACTAGCAACGAAGTGTCACGCGGCAGCAACAACAACATTGGCAAAAATGAAACTCAACATTCATGTAGGCGGTTGGCCCAAATACCCTCACAAAGGAAGGCAGCACTGTCAAATCTGTCAGCCGAAGCAGCGAAGATCCCGGCTGTTGACAGTCGAGTCTGTTGTAGACCGCCTTCTCCACCCAGTCTGTTCCAGACATCTGTCCACGCATTTGCTCTGTGGGGACCGTGTCTCGGGGTGGTCGCTTTTGAGATCTGAACGAAGATAGAGAGAGAACCCAATCCTTCTTAGGGAGGTCCGGTCGGTTTGCTACATTCGACAGTAAAACACACACTTGTGAATTAACGCAACAGTGGGCATCATTGATGATTGTTTCCAACACCCCACTTTCCTCCGCGTCTCCACCCGCGAGTGAGACTGAATGGGCCAGGTTCTGGGGGGGGGGTTGTGGCTTGGTGGTGTAGTAGCGACGCACGGTTTGCACCGAGACGCAGCCATCTGTTAAAAAAATTCCCGATATTCTTCATGGCAAACCCGGTTTATCCTCTAGTAGGAGATAGCCGCGCAAATGTGAATGTTGGATTTGTTGAGGGGGGGGGTAAGGGTATGTGCTGTTAGTGCGATGTTCTGGAGCCTACCTCCCACTTCTCTCCATTTGTTATGAAGCCAATTGTTCTCTGGTTGAAGGACTGCACCTTCGTCATATTTATTTTGGCGCCCAAGTTAATCCAGTTTGAAATAGCACGAGTTCGATCATCTTTAGTCTGCATCTTGTCTTCTTGTGGCCTTCAAAAAGCCAAGCCAGTACCAAAGGAACGACCAATGTTTCTCAAGCCCTCCGTGCATTCGACGACACTTAAGGGCATCAACAAAAGTGGGCGTCGCTGGGTTCGTGAATATAATTTGCGAAACAGTGCATCAACGCCGCTCCGTAATCACGCACACACAACCACACAATTGTTTAGCCAAATTTAAAGAATGTGCCATCTGTACAGTTCAACGTTGCTGTCTTGGTCCTGGTATTCACGAAGACAATTCCCTTCGCGTGTAAATAAGACCACACCACCCATCCACCCACTCACTAGCGAGTCATAGCCGCCTACTAGCTCTTAGTGGCCTACCTACCCCAGTCGCCAATAATGCCCCCCCCCTGCTTCGCCCACGTAAGCTCTCTCCAGCGACACTTATGTCCAGTTAGGGCGTATCGGCGTGCGCCTCTAATGATCCTAAGTTTAGCCAGCCTTTGTTCCCAGTGTGTTGGTTAAGTGTTGGATGTTGCAGCTTTGACCGACAGTTAAGAAGTCCCACCATTTTCATGGACGTTTTCATCCACACGTAGCGGGGGGTGGGGGAGGGTGTGGACAGAAGTCCGGCCCTCGGACCCATTTGGTGCCCCCTTGCGTGCCGGTGACTGCGGGGGTTCGCGCCTCACGTGACTGGACGTGCGTGCGCGCACACACACTCACACGCTTTGTTGTGCTGGTCTATTGTGTGGTGTGGTGTGGTGTAATTGGGCCTCACGGATTTCCATAATAATAATAATGGTATTCGCTGTATTAAGCATTATTTCAGCATTAAATGTTACAACAGACAAAAATAATATAATAAGTGGCGATTGGACATAGCAGGTGTGAAATAATTGAACAAGAATGAACGAAATAAAAAGGAGGTAAATTTGCAAGAAAGGCAAATTAAACCCTTGAAGTGTACAAAGTTTGGCAAACGCCTAATGGCGGCCATTGAAAGGCCTTTTCCATAACGCGCGCATAGAGCAATGGGTCGGCTGTGTCCTTGTGTGATCCTGTGTGAGGCATCCTGTATTGGAGGGGAGAGCGTGTGGTCTCACTCTAGATGAAGCAGATTGCAGTCTTCGCCGTCATAGAAGACGGCCTAAAGGTGGTTGACACAAGATGGCGTGCTATTGGCGCGCAGTCGACATTGTGAGACGGAATAACTCGTCGCCATCAAGCCGCCGTTGGCACCACCTCGGGAACCAATAAATCAATACATTGCCCAAATGTCGTGGCAATCGGCTTTAATTACGCTCTTGTGGTGTCATCTTGGTTACTATAATCGACGACCTTGAAGGAAACGATGTTGGGGTTGTTTTTGGTGTCGCTGAGTCACTGTGTGTCTCTGATTGGCTCCTGCTTTCGTGTGCTTTTCGAGATCCACGTTTCTAATATCAATTATTGTCGCTCTATCTAGGTCACGAGGCCACAAGCCTTTCGGCATTAAAAGGTTGCAATACCACTTACGAAAACGGTTTCGTCTGTTCTGGTGCAACCAAAAATCTAGATGAATCCTTAATGGCTAAATTGGGATACATTTTCGTGGAAATTGAACGGTAGTGCGCGAAATGGGTTTGATTGGCCGATGCGTGTCCGGCAGCAGACGGGTTCCTTCCAACGCCTCAATTGTTTTAGAAAATGGGGTGACGCGACTTGGGGTTAGTGACCGGGCACTGTTTCGGACGATAGTCCAAAATGACTGTCAATTTCCACTGCGATTTCAGAAACAGCGAAAGCCACGAAGTCGGTTGTAGGGAACAGAAAATGCTAAATTTTGTAGTCTTGGGACCACGTGATTCACCTTGGTTATAATTGTCTTGTAAAACACCGATGCAGTGGTCAGGCTGTGCTAGGGAGACGCGCTTACGACATGCGTCACTGAATAGTCCACAGAATCCACATTTATGCGGCTATCTCTCCTGCTAGAGGATAAAACGGCTTCATGGGGGTTTCCCGGGAGTGTGTTTGCCGGTGGAAGCGTCCCCTCTCGGGCCACTCGATGTGCCCTGACCTCAGCATCAACAGAGCGAGGATGCTGGCCGCTGCATCATCGGCCCTGGCCGGTCACATATGTGTGGGGAAAGAGAATCCCTTGCGTGTTGGAAAATTGACGATGCCTATGGGTGCAGCATTTAAGTGGCCACAAAGTCTGATGAAAGAATCGTCAATTATGACATAAATAAAAGGTATCATCGAACATGTCACCTTGGGCGGATGATGGGGCAAAGGTGGTATTTAATTAGCCACAAATTGTGCAAGTTTGCCCGCTTAACACGGCGAGAGACCTGTAATTCGCATAATGGGTACACGTCAACTATGAGAAACACAAATCCAGATTTTCTATGGAATTCTGATCTGCTGACTGCCTAGTCCTTGCTAATGGACGGAGATTTGCACTCAAAATCGACCCCATTTATGCTTTCCTGTACACAGAGCAGTCCCCCTTGTCCCTTTGCAGAAAACAGCCCCAAATCGTAATTTTTCCACGCCCATGCTCCACAGTAGGGATGCAGTACTTTGGGCGTAACTCGGTATACTTTCTCCTCCAAACGCAAGGAGTTGAGGTTTTACCAAAAGTTTCCATTTGGGTTTTATATGACCATATGGCTTTCTCCCAATCGTCTACTGGCTCATCCATGTCATCTCCAGCAAACCTCAGACGGGCCTTTGAGTCCCTTGGAGACGTAGTGTGTTGCTGATGGTAGCCTTTGTTGCTCTGCTCCCCCAGCTGTCTCTTCGAGTCGTTCGCTGGCTTCCCTCGTGTAGTTCTGTGATGTTTGGCCGCAGTTCTTGTAATCATTTGACCCCCCCACCCACGGGGTGAGATCTTGTGTGCGGCCCTGCATCGAGGTGGGTTATCAGTGGTCTTTTATTTCTTCTATTTTCTTCCCAGCCTGGTGCAGATCTCCTATTTTCTTGCCGGTGTCCTCTGCCAGCTCTTTGATCTTGGCCATCGTGGCTGTTTCAGGTTGTGGGAAGGTTTCTTTTATACTGATAACAGATCCAGGCAAGAGCGACCAATGCGGATAACGAGTGGAGGACATTTGAGACGCTTTAAAAAAGAAGTTACTGGTCTGTGTATACCAGAAATCTTTCCTGTTTGTAGGTGAAAAATATTTATTTTACCGAGGAATACTAAGATGTGATTTTCGGCTTTTATTTCTAATGGTTTGTTCTCTAATAATTGATGAAAATTACAGACCCCTCTCATATTTTAAATTGGATAACTCGCACTACTGAGGGCTCTACCTGAATACTTGTTTTGCCCCACTGTGGAGGTTTAAAGTGGGTGATCTTTAACGCCAATGTAGTCAATGGCCTCAGCAGCATAGCAAAAATACATTGTGGTCCTGTTTGCCGGAGTTGGTGTACGTCTGTACTCAAAGATGCCTGGCATCCGAATTTATGTCTTGAAGTATCGTCGCCCGTTGGCATCAGCAACATCATCGCATGGTGCAACCGTTAATCCCAATAGGACGACCGATTAAAAGAGCATTTGCGTTATTGCATGCAGACGGATTAGTGTCTTCTTTCGCGCAAAGTACACTGTGAACAAAACCGTGGGACTTTGCTTTAGGTAGCTTAAATTTTAAAACTCGCCACGGTTATCTCCCGCCGCTTCCACGGCTAGACTGGTCTGGGCTTTTCTGATCCGGGGTTCACCGAGGCCGCTGCATCTCGCTGCATCGTTCCGGGATGCATGGGCCACTGTCCCGAACTGAGCCTTACGGCGTCATGAACGTCGAGTAGGAGGAGCTAGGTTTATCGCCCCCACCCTTTCTGTCTGTCATTGTGTGTGGCGTTGTCGGTTCGGCTACCCACAAGACTCTGCACACCGGTTAAGGCCACTGGTGTTTCTCACATCGCTCCTTCTACCACCATAGTCGGCAAATATCTGGGGTTAAGGGGAATTGGGCATCTTGCATCACAAGTCAGAATGTCTGCAGTTGGACTTGGATACACTTTGGCGGATGATTTGGTGAAACTAAAAATAGGAACATATGAGGAGTGACCGGGTTGCGAGATTCCGCCGTTCTTGTGGAATTAGACGGTGCAGCCCTCCCATTGGTCGAAGAGGGGTTGGGAGGGGTCACTTAGTATACAGGAGACAAGAAGGGCGAGGAATGCTGTCTCTGATGGAGAGCATAAATCATCCACTAAAGAACGAGATTTTTTTTAAAAAACCTCCAGCGGGTCAGCGCCTTATTTGTGCCAGGGAAAACACCGTGGCAGCAGTGTACTATGGGGTGGATAATTTGGGCATCCATCTTAGCCTTAATAGGGTTTAAGCACACACTACGTCGCCTGAAACGGCGAAGTAAGAGAGATAGCCGACTGAAAATATCGCCCGGGAGTTTTGGTATTGAGCTGGAAGCGAATTGTGGAGTGATTTAATCCATAGTGTGTCAGCGTCTGGTCTCGGGGAACACGTGATGGAGCCACATTTCTCCTCCTCCTCCTCTCACCCCTCATTCTTCTCCTTCTTGGTGGTTTCCAGTATCTCAAATATACCCCCATCCAAACTCATTGCACACGTAAACCGAAGAACCCCATGGGAAGACAACCCTTAACACAAGCGGATTGTGGACTCAAGGTTGCAGACAACATCTGGTTATTTAGGCAGTTGAAGGCGGGCATAAGGATGCGCTAATCGCTGAAGAGAGTTGAACGAACTGTGCAAATGGTGATGTATGGTGGTCGAAAGATAGAAGCTGTCTCACTGTAAATGTTTGGGTTTTATTTGAGATATATGACGTAGCCTAAAGAAGCTGCTTTTTCTTGCGAATTTGGCAAGTTCCGCAAGAGTTGGTCTTTTCTTTTAAGCCTCTTCCTGGGATTGTGTGGAGTCTATTGTTACAAACAATAACCTTGAGGCGTTTGAGTTCATCGCTTGTCGACGCAAGTGAGGCACAAATTGAATCTTTCTCGAAAACGCCTCCAGTCGGTAGAATTCCCCTTAATGAGAGCCCCCTCCCACGCAATCAACCCTTTGTTTGGCGAAAAATCCAAACTTAAAGAAACCATTTTAATCCGATGCCTGGCGAGATTGTTTGTATCGCAAAACCCCACATCTTCGCATATTCGCTGTCACACCTTACGCCTCATGGCGTGCATTTCGACAAAGCAAAGTCGATGTCTGGTGTATTCCAGACTTTTATAGGCAAGATTTTTCGGCAGCAAAGCCAACTGCGGATTTGAGCAGTAATCTCAGAAAGTAATCTCAGACTCGGGCGCGTTTGCCTCCCAAGCAGTCAGTTTGGAAGTTTGTTTTCCGACTACCCGACAGCTTCGTGCGGCTGCCCGTAATGAAAGGACGCAGGTCTGGGCACGCGGAGTTCCATTTCCGGTTCGACGACGAAAGACAAAGGTTGTGTGAAGCTGCGTGAGTGGACGACGGGGTAGTAGACGTGTTGACAGCCACTCACTGTGTAGGCCACCATGTCTTGTTTTTTCGTTTGAGATCTGTGTTTTGTAGAAGTCAGTCTGCAAAGGCTGCAGCAATGCCCTCCCCCTCTTTCCTATTCGGAGGTCTCGACCAATTATGGACGAACAGAGCAGGATAATCGTTGTGATTGATGCTCACTTAGCGCAATCGAACTTCTAGAGAGGGAGAGTGGAATTTGGAATGGACGAATAATAATTAAATGTATGATAATTGACCAAAAACTTTCAGCACAAAAAAAGACAGTATAACAAGTATTAGATCTGAAAATTGTCTTTTAGTTCCTGCCTCACCTGCTCCGGTGAAACCAAATATCGGGACAAATAAGGAATGACCGAATTGCGATATGGCGCCGTTCTTGTGGGTATTGAACGGTATAGCCTACGCATTGGTCCAAGAGATTTACACTTAGATAAACTTGAAAAGAGGGGATGGGAGGGGTCACTTAAAATACGAGAAGCGATTAGTGAACAACTATTTTCAATGGCGTTGAAGGATAATTTTTTGAATGGAGAGCATAGGTAGGCCACTAGAACGCAAAATTATTTTAAAAAGCCTACGAAGGGTTTAAAATTCAGAACATTTAAGACCGGAAAAATTACTGGTCATGTTTTGCGATATCCAGTCCTTCTTCGATAACATACATTTTTTCTTCTTTTCCTTCCAGCCACAGAACAGTGTGGACCATTATCTGACGGAGGAATACCGGACCTCCTTTGGCGGCGCAGACGGTGATGAAGACGACTACTATCGAGTGAGTCCCTTTCGTGTCTGTCACGCTCGGACACATTTCATGTTATAGGGCAGTGTTTCTCTAACCTTTTCACTCGCGACACACTTGGGATATCTGAAAGGTTTAAACGGGGCTCTAATGTTGACAAACAAACACGCATTTCGTCGTCAAGTCGAAGGAGTCGCGCTCTCTTTTTTGATTTGATTTCAGTCAAAGCTGAAAATCCGAATTCACAAAACCATGAAGACGCGAACGGCAAAATGAGTTTGACTGCTTTCAAACTGAGAGCTGGAAACAACTGCTTCAAGGAGAGCCAAAATTCAATAAGATTCAATTATGAACGTATATCTATTTGAATTTAAATACAAGCTGATTTATAAGTTAGAAAAGAAATGTCGGAGTTCAAAAACCCCAGCATTTTTGAATATTTTTCAAAAATCTCGCGACACACCTGCGAATCTCTCGCGACACACAGTTAGAGAACCACGGTTATAGGGCCTTGCGATTGGTAGTTTTTCGATCAGGGGCAATACGTTGCGTGATTGCGGTGATCTCCGCAGACAGCCCCCACTTCCATGGTTGAGGGAAAGCTTCAAGAAGACCTTTAATCGGGCTCGCGACGTAGCTGATCCTGTCGAGTCGGGATAACAGCGCTAATTGGACGCGGTGGCGAATACGATCGATCGTCGCCAGATCCACTGGGTGCCGCTGGAGATCGTGCCTGGCCTAAGACGCCCAGATCATCGGGAGAAAGTTGATTGCACTTCCTGTCCCAGGCGTCCAATGGTACTGGGTGGAACAGAGATGTCGAATTTTGCAGAAATATTCGGTCATTTTGAGAAATCCCACCCGTGGCAATAAATTGCTGTTAGTGCAGTTTAGGACGACGAGGCTCTACAGGTTTCCGCGTGAAGCTTTACAGCAAATGAAACGGATTCTCTATGGATGGGCGGTGGAAGAGGCGTGCATTTGGAAGAGGCAATAAAACGATGAATTCGCTTGTACCCTCTAAGTTGACCACTGTCTGAATAAGTTTTACAATATCACCCGAATAATGTTCAATAAAACCGGATAAGAGCGAATTCGGTAAACCCACAAACGACGCCTATCCACGAAGTGAAGTTGGTAAAACACGTGACAAAAAAGTGAAATATATAGCTGAGAAAGCTGGTGCCTGCACAGCGTGTGGTCCAGTGTCGCGTGGATGCGCGTTCGTGCGAGGTCTGTGCTGGCATTGGATGGCGACAGGGTCAAGTCAAGGGGTCATGGGGGTAATGATTACTACTCTGCGTTCGAGTGAAAAAACGCACGAGACCACACACACACGAGATCACAATAATTTGCTTGCTGTCCGTATTTTGTTAACAGTTTAAGGATCTCAAACATCGTCCGGCAGCTATATAACCACACAATATCTCTAAATTGTTATTTTATCGATTTCCAATTTATCAAACTCATTCTTTAAGTGACCAATGAGGCAGGTACAACCAGATGGATCGTTTCATCGTTTCCATGCAATGTATATCCCCACCCTCTCACGGCCACAGAATCCGATTGATTTGCTTTGCATTTTAATCCTGGTTCGCATTGGTTCGTGGGCAAAGCGTGCCGTTAATTGGGCCGGCCTACATCACGGGAAATTTCGCCTCGTGACAAATATGGCGAAATAAAAGGTGGCACCGCTGACACATTCCCAGCGCCAATGGGCAGTGCGTGGGCTCTCTGCTGCCACCACACAGTGCTGCTTTGGGAGGCCGATTCGCATCGAGGTGGCAGTTCCTGTAAACAAACACGCGCGCCGTCACCAAGTAGCCACAGCTTCTGGATTTGTAAACCATCGCAGGGCTTATGTTGGCGCACTCTGTCTTCATCTATTAGGGGCATACAGCTTCTGGACTGAGCTGGAATAGGGCAGTTAATTCCCATATATAAAGCGGTCTAGAAGTGCGCCAGCTTCACCCGCCACTCTCGAGCGAATATTACAACACCTGTCTTTGCCGTAACCCCCCCCCACAGGTACTCCCTCAGCCCGATCATGCGTACGTCAATCTGGACAGCCAATCATCACCGCCAATCAAGCCCCCTACCCCGCGTGACAAAGGTAATGCGAGACGCTGTTGTATGATGTAATTGTGTTCTCTTGAGGTCAAAGGGACCGCTACTGTGATCATTAACACGATCGAGAGAAAAAATGGTGGGGGCTAGGCTGTTATTGGTTGGCCTCTGTCCGGGGACCCCGAAATAGTGGTGTTGTTTTTCGATGCAAAAAATGATAAACATGTGAGGAGTAGTTATGCCCGTGTGTATCATTGGCTGATATTTAAACAAAATCTGAATGGTGGAGAAAAGATTATGCCAAGGCTAATAATAATTATTATTATGCAAACGCATGATGGGTGACGATGCTAATTTTGCACAAATAGCACCGTTGTCATGGTGATCACCCTCGACCGGTTGCACTGTGGTCAGCTTACTTCCCGCGCAGACTTAATTCGTGTTTGTTAAAATTGATTTTCAACATTCTCAGGAATATAAAAGGTGACTTTTAACCACAAAATCGCCCAAGCTTCCGATTTGTTTCACGAAAATTTACTTATTAAATCATATAGATATTATATTTCGATTGTACAAGAAATGGTCTACATCGCTTGCACGAACTTGCGCATGTGAAAAAAATCGAAAAAATCTGGGGAATTAAATTAATCGATTGCGCTGAATTAAGTCCCACTGCAGCGTCCGGTCTGTTTATTCGTACTTTAAGCCTATTTGATCCCCGTAGGAGTCCGTTCAATGGCTGCGACCTTGAAGAACCATCTAAACAAGCGCCATAAATAAAGTGCACCCATCGGTCTGCGACATCATGATCTATTTTGCACACTTCATCCTCTGGCTATTTCTTCCTGTACTCAACGCCGGACTTAATTCCAATTACCTGAATATCTCGATTCCTTTGGGTGGGACAACCTTTTTTCGGGATTAAAGCTGTCTTGATCTCTTTTGTGTGTTGTTGTTGTTCACTGTGTGATTCTGGTTTACCAGATCCACGGTGCCTCAAAGAGACGTCGGAGCAATAACGGGAGTGGTCTACCCTCGTGGTCTGGTCCAGCATGCCCGATGATGTTAGAGCGGCGTTGTTTTCGCGTCGTAGTGATTCGTAGGTGGGGTCAGACACCCAGGAGTATTCCAGCCGTCTTGCCGCTTCCAGTGGAACAAACATCTGTTGCGGTTATGGTCTCTTCCGGCAAGACTGTCTCTGCTTTCCGACCAACCCTCAACATCTCCTCGCTTATCTTAAGGTTGGCTCGAATCCATGGGCTTTTGGCAATTCTAGCCAGGGGTTCCCTTCTCCAAGTACACACTGGAGGTGGTGTTTACTGCGGAGATATGCCCAGCCTCAATTGCTGCTCTTGTTCTACCATTGGCCTTCAATGGTTGCCATAACGAGCCAGGAACGGTGTTCGTTCGTTCCGACTTTGTGGGGGTATCTCAACCTCTAAGGGTTGAACCGACTTAATGGGTGTCACGGATTTCTGTTTCCCTTGAACCGCGATCGGCGAGCAGGTTGTGACTCACTTCTTGTTCAGCAGATCACACCCCACGGGTCTGTCCTAATGTCTAGTTTGTCTATCAATGAGGCAGCAGCTAAGGCGGTTATTGCACTACGGGTGGCAACGTACCATCAATCGGGGTTGAACTGGCACAGCCTACGCTCTCACCAATGCAGCCTGATGACAACAAATCACGTTGCGTTGATTACGCAGATACTGCCTGTGCTATGGATCTTGTTTTTATTCCGTTGATGTGGCTCTCTTGAATCGCACTCGTGTGGGTGCCAATCGGCTTTTTTTTCACCTTAACTCTTCTTTTTTAAGCTCGCTAGACGATTGGGGTGTCAGAACTGCAGTAGTAGGTAGCACGAGACAGTGGCCGATTTTGGAGATTTATTCTCTTGCGCCTTTTGGCGCGGCAGTATTCGTTTCTAATCTAGAGAAATGTTTTTTTGCGAATCGGTTCACCGATGTGCATTTCAAGAAATGAATCTCGAAGTAGAACATTTCCTTTTGTGGTCGTCACCAAAGTAACCTCTATAAAATTGTGAACATTTTTCCAGGTGAAAACGTTGGTTCCAACGATCTTTCGGGCAGCCAATACTTCAATATGTGGGAGTCTTCTGGGGATAATGCCGGCCAACGTAAGTCAACACCCCCGAGGTATTTGCTACTTATTAATTTGGAAGTAGCTGTAGTAAATTGGATGTTTTGGTTTAGTTCCTGCTGTGATCTATCGGAAGAGTCGAATTGAGTTGGACGACGCGGATGTGACGCGGGAGAACATTGAATCGAACGTGTCTGAAGGTGGAACTGAGACAACCCAACCCCTTCGCACTTCATTAGTCTCGTGAGTACCAAAAGGATCTTGAAGTCGTTTCTATGTAAATGCCACTAACCACATTTTTTGAGAACACGGGCATAACTTCTTTGGGAGCATTTCTTTGCTCGTCGAAGAATAGCATTGGCCCTTGTCTATTCACAGGACACCAAGTAACCGGAAGTGGCGGCTGAGAGGGAATAACGCTCGATGTTGTTTTGGAGTTAATTGCTCACTTATTACTTTTATTCAGGATTGCGCTGCCTGTTCGCTCGCGTTCTAGGAGCGTCTCCTCCTCATCTTCCTCCTCTTCCAACACAGTCTCCTCCTCGTTGGCCAATGACAGCACCCATTCGCGGCCACTGGAGGGGGCCGGTGAGGCCGAGGTGCTGCCCCCTTCCCTCCCAGCGCCACGGCGCCCCTCCGACTCCACTGCGACTCCGGTCGATGACGGTGCAGCTGCCGCGGCTCTTAATGGTGTAGGTGTCTTGTATTTCCGAAAAAAAGAGACGCGTATAACCGTTCAATCGATCAGTTTGACTGCGTTTCGCGTCCACGAAACTGGACTAACAGACAATCATTATTTGGGTGGAGGGTTCGCCTCTGTGTTATCAGTGACCCCATGGCAATCCCCAAGACTGGCGAAGAGTCCTCTAGACACGTGAACTCAATATGTATTTAATTCCATGTTGCATGACACGGATAGGTCAGTATAGTGCTTCACATGATTTTATAGCGATAGGCCCGGTTTTTTACTTTTCATGGATGCATGGCAACCTCGAAGAGGGTCATATTGATAGTATTCCGCCGCAGGACTTTGAATTACCGAGTGGACAAACTGGGGTGCCGGTAGATTATGTACCGCAGATTCCAATTTCGACCCCTCTCCCCAATTTTGGAGTCGTCGTCGTCGATGAGATGTTGATGCAGATTTTCTGGGCGCCTCCTTTCATTGGCTCATTCCAGGTTCCCCAGTGCCGCGAGGAGGCCCCGGATCGAGACCGGCAGGCACAAGGGTAGTCCCCGCGACCTTGACATAGCGATTCCTTAAATTATTTTCAGGAGAAGAAAGCACCTCCAATTGCCCCGGGGGACTCCAATTGTCCGACTTTCGAGCCGAAGAATGACGGCGAGAAGGGCAGGATCGTCGAGGACGGCCCCTTTTTGCAGTACATGGAGGCCGAAAATCTGGATTTTTCAAATCAGCGGGGCCTTCTCCCCAGTGGCGGTTCTGCGGCCCCAGTGCTACCCCCCAGACCCGCTCATCTCCGCAAGGCTGTTGCCACCACAGCCTCCACCACCATCGATCTCCTCCGATCACCAGCCGCTGCCTCCTTGCCTGTCGCAACTGCCCGGGAGCCCCGTGACAACGACCTAGCAACCGAGAGTGGGGAGGTCATTGAATATAAGGAACTGAACCATCGCGAAATCGAGGCACTCTTCATGATCACCAAACAGGTCATCGGTGAGAGTCATTGAGATGAGAGTAGAGAGAGCGCGCCTGCAACCAAGCTCCCCTGGAGATTGCCTTCGATTGATATTATCCCTCCCTCCCTCCCCCCCTCCTCCACCAATCTTTTTATTCCTTTTGTATTTCCTTATTATGCACCATGATTTTCATACCGATGAGTTGACTATTAATTCACGTAGTTAAAAACTGGCTCCACAAAATGAAAAACCATTCACTGTCAATAAAGACCACGATCCCTCTACGCCCAGTAAAACGTATAATTGTTTCTATTTTGTATGTGCCTGCTTGGGTTGACTTTGTGGTCATCCTTAGGGTGGAGAGTGCTTGTTTTAGGAGTGGTTGCAGATCGATTGCTGGGTGGGGTTCTCGGGCGCCCTGGGGAACGCTGGAGGTGGTGCCTGGCTGAAGATGCTCGGATCCTGGGGAGAAAGGTGATGGCACTTGATGTGCCTGGCGTCGAAGGTAACAGGGTCCAACGGGGATGTCGAGGTTGAGACAAACTGGACCATTTGGTGAAATCTCGCCTGCGTCCCTAATTGTCACGACCCGTGGCAATAAATTCCCTTGATGCAGCCAGGATCAAGACGGTTTAACAACAAACAAAAAAAGTAGACAGCAAATCAAGCGTATTTTGTGCGGGGTTGGGGTATTGATAATGATTATCGCTTTATTCGGGTCACTAGTACCGGAATTTTCAGTATCAATTATAAAATCAATATTACACAGTAATTGCAAAGAATTCGGATGTTGAACTGGGGCTGAATAGTTGTGTGAAGCCGTCGATGGCGTGTCGACGTATGCTCGTTATTGAAACGCATCTTCATGTGTAGAACACCTGGTGATGGTTTTGGGGCCCACAATCTTGTTTCTAAAGGATATACCCGCTTCTGTAGGGCGCATAAATTTCTATAGATAAAAACGCATTGACGCACTCAAGCTTGACACGTTTTGGGATATTTTTCGACGCAATGGTTGGTCGCCGGACGCGTATTTGCGCTAACTTCCACGCACGCACGTACGCACCGGTGGACTAGATCGTTATAAACAAAAGTTTTTTTGTTTATGAATACCGGCGGCGTGAGCTCTGGCTATGGTGTTGTTAAAAAACGGTCTGCTCTCGTAACTACTTTTTTTATTTCGTTAAAATGCCAGCTACTCACTGTGTAGGCGACCATGTCTTGTTTCTTCGTTTGAGATCTGTGTTTTGTAGAAGTCAGTCTGCAAAGGCTACAGCAATGCCCCCCCCCTCTTTCCTATTCGGAGGTCTCGACCAATTATGGACGAACAGAGCAGGATAATCGTTGTGATTGATGCTCACTTAGCGCAATCGAACTTCTAGAGAGTGGAATTTGGAATGGACGAATAATAATTAAATGTATAATAATTGACCAAAAACTTTCAGCACAAAAAAAGACGGTATAACAAGTATTAGATATGAAAATTGTCTTTTAGTTCCTGCTTCACCTGCTCGGGTGAAACTAAAAATCGGGACAAATAAGGAATGGCCGAATTGCGATATGGCGCCGTTCTTGTGGGCATTGAACAGTATAGCCTACGCATTGGTCGAACATTTGGACAAACTTTAAAAGAGGGGATGGGCGGGGTCACTTAAAATACGAGAAGCGATTAGTGAACAACTATTTTCAATGGCGTTGAAGGATAATTTCTTGAATGGAGAGCGTAGGCAGGCCACTAGAAAACGAGATTATTTTAAAAAGCCTTCGGAAGGTTAAAAGTTCAGAACATTTAAGACCGGGGAAAATTACTGGGGAACAATGCACAATAAGGGGTATTATACAGGCTTCGTCAAACGTCTAGAGCTTAAACCAAGTCTCCTTAACCGGCGAACTATGAAACAGAGGCGACGACATTTACCGAAGACGGCATCCACATGATCAATCTATTATAACTGACTGTTAAAAATAACGCCCAGGAATTTAGATTTTGGGCTCGAGGCGAAATTATGGAGTGAAGAGATTTCAGGAGTGTCAAAATCGGCTCTCAGGGAATGTCCGTTCTGGTGCGAATTGAACGCATTGGCAATCGTATAGGTTGAATTGAGACATACTGGAATACAATGGGTTAGGTTGGGGGGGGGGAATTCACTCCCAAAATAGGCAAAGGAGAATCGAAAGAGATCAACTTGTAAAATAATAGTGTCTTGGATTGAGATAACCCAGTAGAAAATACAATTATTTAACAAACAGCGTACTAATGAGAGTAAAAATGAAGGCGGGGAGATTCCATGATTACGGCATCCATGGACACAACCCCGTCTGGTTGCGCGACACTGAATGCACATGTCGCTGATCACGAAGACGGCTATTTGGCGATTTAGTAGAAAACTTTGTTCCTCAAGAGCATAAAATGGTTCTACCGGCTTTTTGGTTTAAATGTTTTGTACCAGACATGCGATTTTAATGTGGAGGAGCCAGATGGTAGCCTACCCCCCACCCCCTCAATGATTACCCTCGGATAACCAAAAACAGACTCCACGGCCTTTACGAATGGAATCCCGTTTTACCCACTTTCAGTGGATTCAATTAGCAACAATTGTCTATCTCATAAAAATTGGAATATATTTCAAGGAATAATAAGATTTGAGTAGTGGCAAATACGACATACGCGAGCGTGTATTTTGGTGTTCGTCATTATGTGTTTGACTTCGGAAACATGTTACATTTTATCCCATATGTCTTTAAATTGATCCACAAAAATTAATCTCTGTTTCGTCTGCTAGTTGTAATTGCGTGTTCCGCGTAAGGCGCGATAAAGCTTCTTGGGCTTGGTGATTGGCCGGTTTCGTTAATTGGCTGTCCCCCATGCAATGCGTGTCCAATCGGATACCGAGCATCAACTCAGCCCAAACCTTTAGGATTACGAAATTAAAAATACCATACAAAGCGTCTCTGAGTTCTTGCTAGACCTGTTCAGGTGATACTAAAAGTCGTGACGTATGGGGGATTACCGAATTATCGCTATGTCGCAGTTCTTGTGGGAATCAAGCGTTTCAGACTTCGTATGGGCAGAATTGATCAACATTGAAGCATAATTGGACACAATGGGTGGGGTGGGGGGAGCCTTGGATGGAGCGCACAGATAATCCACTATAGATAATCGAGGATAATCGACGTAGAACTGCCGCTGGAATCGTGGGAAAGCAGAACAGCTCTGCGATTAAGCGAGTCAGCTTGACGCACTGCACTATAGTGGACAGATTGGAAGATAAAGCCATCATTTAGTGCATCAGTCCAGGAAGCTACTAAGTAAACATGGTCGGCGCTTTCCTTTCGATCCGCGTAGGCGAAAAAGAGACTGTTTATGTGCCCTCATGATAATATAAAACAAGTAGTCTCCCCTTGTCAATCCGAAAGTTTCAAATAGTACCCCAAATTTGGAGCAGTTCAAAGTCAACCGTTCACAAGCCCGAATTTAACTTCTTTATGGACTTATCTCCAATTCTACGAGGCTTAAAGTGCTGGCGGATTTGTTTTTATTTCCCCACAGACCTTTAGTCAGAAGGTCCCGTATTGTAAGATTCCCATCTCTCAAGGTTGATGCAAGCAACCTTTCGAGCAGGCAATACTCCAATGTTGGGAGTTTTTAAAGGATAGCGTCTAACACAGCTTAAGCTTTAACCTGAGCATTGAATATAAGAGGTGGCTTTTGTTATCAATAAAATGCTTCATCCGTTTATTTCTCTGCGTTACATTCTATTTCAATAAGTTGCGGCAACTGATTCTGTGGATGAATTCTGCGAGCTTATCGTTATCTCACTATCTCAAAGTTTAAGGATTAAATTGAAATAATGTGTACCAACAGGGTCCACTGGTCATAAAGACATAAACGCATCTAATTATGAAGTAACAGGACTGAAAACGCATACTCCTTGCCGCAAAACTGAGCAACTGATTCTCCATATTGTCTCCTGCTTCGTTATCGATTCTGGTACAGCAACACGAGCACCCATTAATTTTGTAAGTGTAATTTCCCACCAAAATTTGTTTGGTCAGAATCCATGTGCGTGTAGTTTGCATGCATTCGAAAAGTTCAATGCCCAGGTGTTTATCTCTTGACATAAAATCGATAAGCTCGCTGGCCGAGCGTAGTGGCGTGCGCTTGTAATCTAGCAACCTGGAGGCCGGGTGGCGGAAACTGTCTCGCGCGCGTTATGGACAAGGCCTTCTATGGCCGCCATTACCTCGTTGTTATTTCCTCCATTCCTGTTAAACATTAAATGCTGAAAGTTCTGGTCTTTGTGACCGTAATAAAGCGTAAAAATTATTATTATTAATATTAAATTATGCAGTATTCCCCGCCCCCCGTTACTTATTCGATTAAGAATAAATGACTTAAACGTTGAGTATAACTCTGTTCAATAAGAAGTTCTCAATAGAATAAATGCTGGCCAATGCAGAAATGAGCGATTGACCAAAGATTTACTGAACCCTGGTGTAAACGATTTCCTGAATTGTAGAGTGTTCCTGTTTTGGGGTTTGAAATAAATAAGAATGTGTGTTAAAAGCACCGTCCCGTCTTTAAGTGAATTTCGTGTTTCTGAAAAATTAAAAGCTTCGTTCAAACGGTTGGTCACTTCCACAATGAAAGTGAATTTCCCTGTTGGGTTATTTGTGGAACCTATTATGGTCTCTTCTATGGTTAATATTAAAACATTTTCCAAAATAATCAACAAACAATGTTAACGCGACGGCATTCATTGACTTAAACCATTAGTACTTATATTTCTTTGCGAGCTTTTAAAATTCGCTGAGTCAAGCCAATTTGGATTGGTCAACCCCGAAGAATTATGAATATGCTGGAATCGTCTTTATCGTGGGTAAACGTGTGATTTCGTTCACAATCACACAATTCCTAGTCATCCACTACTAGAACCAGTACACGACAGGCTAACTAGCGTGTTATAATATTTTTTATGATAATCATTTTAGAAAGTTCAGTGTAAAATAATGAACAGTGGTAAATATATTGAACGTTATTATCTTCGAATAAGTCGAAGAGATATACTTAAAAACATTTTCGAAGAGAGGGGGTGGGAGGGGTCGCTTAATATAGGAGCAGCGAAAAGTGTAAAACTGGATAAATCGGTCTTCCGTTGAGCTTAGTTTGGCTTCAACGATTCTCGTATTGGAAACCGTAAAGGAAATGTACTTTAGTCAACGTGTCATATTTATGTGACTGTGTGTTTAAATGTAATAGTCATTATCGATCGATAACGGCCATTGAATACCTTCTATTTATAGATAATTGAGAGAAATTTTCAATAAAAAATGTTTTCTTTCTTTTAAAAATCACCAAGTCCTCTGAAAAGCTAAAAACGAATGTCCGACTTTTAGGATGGTTTTTGTTTGCGTGTCCCCAAACTATGGACTTAAGCAGAAAAGAAATGAACGATAACCGTAAAATTAATGTCTTCACTTTTCTTTATGATTGCAGTTTGTTTGAAGTGTATTGTTAACTAATGGTGCTTCTTTCTTTAACTGGACTGTTTGTGGATTTGTTTGAGGACTGCCAATTGTAGGCGTGTACAAAGTAATAATGATACTAATAATTGCGATCGGTTTATTCGGTTGGTGAGGAGCACAATTTTCATAATTTAGACGTTTTTAAACCGACTCCGAGTTCCTCCTTCACTTGCTCGGGTACAAATAAACGATGGGCGAATAGGGAATGATGTCTGGAAACGGAAGTTGGCTATCTTTGGTTCCTATATAGATAGATACGGTTATCTATAGCCGTACGAAAACACAGAAGTCTTGGTACTAGCAGGCCATCTACAGAACAAAATAATAACAATTAACCGCAAATTGTCTCGTCACGTTAAAGAATGGGCTTCATAACAGCAGTACACACTAACTTTTTTCCTGTGAACCCATCTCAAACACCTGCAGAAGTAAACTAGCAACGCAATTTAAAAACTCGTTGATCCATTCACCTTTGGTGGAAAATGCTTCAGCCCGAGTGCTGAAGCTTATTGGCTAATTGATGGATCGGGTCGATGCTGGGATGCATCTTCTTATTTTTCTCGGGAACCCAAGAAGACTACAACACCTTGTTTTCCCACAATCCCCCCTAAACGCGTGACGCATTTATCTTTTCTATTTCAACATATTGGACGCACTTCCAATTGGTCAATGTCAACATTACCATTAATAAAAATGATCGCAATTTATAATGATTTATGTCTGGACATTTTATTCGTTGTATATTTCAATGCTGTCGGATTTTTTGTCCCTTGCCTCTTGTTCACTCTATCTCTCTCATATTCACCTCGAATTTTAACTGGAGAAATATTTAATTGAGTGATAAACCACGACCGTAGTGGCTTTGTTACGAGGATGACAGGCGTTTGCAGCATATTTGAATGGGCGCTCCCAAACGCCACCCCCGTGTGTGATTATAATCCCAGAAAACTTAATATGGCGATAATAAAAGCACGGATGGGCGGTGTCTAGCGCGTTGCCAGTTAACACAGGTGTGCACTAATTAAATTTGTCTGTGTGCTCATGTAGATGAGTCATGGTATGTTGTTGCGTGGCAATAATTCGCGGTTACGAGGCCTACGAGAACAATAAATGCAAAATATGCATTGGA
Organism: Proteocephalus fallax; assembly: GCA_028672205.1. Lineage (NCBI taxonomy): Eukaryota > Metazoa > Platyhelminthes > Cestoda > Proteocephalidea > Proteocephalidae > Proteocephalus > Proteocephalus fallax. The sequence continues at coordinate 405,320 of JAPUBX010004010.1, read as the reverse complement.
TATAACAGCATGACGCAATTTGGCCTTTACGCGAGCATAAGCACACTTTCGTTTCCGTTTCATTTGCTGGCCGTAATGCGCGCTTTGCGCATGGTGTGATTATTCAACGTGCTTGCGCCTAGCAATTGGTCATTCAGTTCATTGGCTGTCCCTTTCGCGTGCCCAATAAAAGGCGTAGCGCGGTCGTTGATTTGTCATATTCTCTCCGAATTTACACGGAATGCTCTCATGGATGTAGGTCATTCTACGCATTAATTTAAATTTTCCCTGCACGCTAAATTTCAACTGCCCGTTTTTTCTATGAAATGTAAATTAATTAACCTTTTTTTAATATGCTGTCAACTAGTCGGTTAACCAATATCGAGTAACTTTCAAATATGATGAATTTGAATGCACTTTTCATGACCATTGCGCACCTTGACAAATGCCCAGGGTCGTCAATTCACCCAACGTGACTCAGTGATTTTACTGGCCAGTCACGTGTGCATTTGTGGCGCCGTGTGTCCTAGTCCTGCATTGGCTGATTCCCACGCCCTGGTCATTGGCCCGATGGGAGCAACGATGCTTCATTTCTTTCAATTTTTACTGTTTCACGGACGGTTTTATAGGAACCGATGTCTACGCAACATGATTACCTTTATCAGCACATCGCAGATTTGCTAGCGACAGGGGGTGACAAGTTCGATCTTGAAAATTGTCACAATGTTCCTCCCAATCAGGACGCTATTCGGCGACTGCTCGGGTTTCTACTCGGAGATTCCTTGCCCACAAACGTGAGTATTTTAAATGATATTTTTCTATACATCTCAGCCTCATTTAACCCACGACGCTTTTGGCCTTTATTCACATGTTGTTTCTCTTCTATTAGTTTATTTTAAATACCACAATTCGTTTGTTACATAAATAAATCGGCATAGCAACGAATTATCCTATCCGAAGGGTTCAAATATTCACCCGTTCCCGCTTTCGCGTTAAGAGATGACATTTTATTTAATGATGAGCCCAAATTAAGACTTTTCACGTGCTTTAAAATGCTGGGTTCGTGAAAATATTGACATTGTCACACGTATAACTTAAATGTACTCATGTGGTAAGCATCTTCCACCCAATGTGGATTTACTAACGGCATGAATTAGAACCTTGCACTACACTTGGTTGTCTATCTGACTGACTATTCAAGGCGTAATCATTAAACTAATTGCCATTGGCCTGTGAACCTCTTTAAGTCGGTACTCGCAAACTGCACAATTAATGTTGTTTTGGTACACAAATTATACGTGAATCGACTTATTGCAGTCTTGGATATCAGCATTTCTCGGGCAATAAGTAAACCAGATATCGTGTTTTGGTTCTTGGCGTATCCGGGCCCCCTTTTGGCCAGCTCGTTGATTTAATTTTTGTCTAAAATTTCCCACTCGAGACACTTCCTCTGGTGTTTGCAGACACGCGTCTTCAGTTCATCTCGATTGGTTGAAAATCATTGATGGCTACTTTTTCTGACGCAAATGGCGATTTGTCAATCAAGTCGCCTCGGTGATAAATCTTTGTTCAATGAATGACCCCACCTCGGGTATGCGATAATTTGCTCCTAAAATCCACTGTTAATCGGGGGAGGCGGGCTGTTGGTAACACTTAATCCCATTAACCATGACCCCAAGGTAACCTTATGTATGGGACGCCCTGTTGTGACCTTAAATTAACATCTCGAGGTGACCCGATTATGTGACTCACCAAGGCAGCTTCAACTTCGAAAAATCAACCCCCATTGGCCTATTATGACACCATCTTCCGACCCAATAGCATGTGCGCCAGAGGTCAACGTCTGACACGAGGAAGCGGTCGCCCCCACCACCCCACATCCGCCCCCACCGCCACTTCACTTTAAGCAGTGACCATTTGAAGTGATAAACCGAGGAAAATTAGCGGTCGCCAGGTCATGAGGTCATACTGCGAGCAATTTAGATGTCTACTCTATCGGCGAAATACAAATAAAATAAGGTCATTGTATTCGAAGAGGCTGGTTTGCTAAGTTATTTAACAGCGGTGACCACAGGCTCGCACATTTGTTGAATTCTGTAATTACTTAATTAAGGCCACCATGCTAATTTATACGTCATTAATACCCAACTATAAAGCCAAGTGCAAGCAACCCGATTTAACCTGTTCTGTTTCTGGAAATATTTAAACCCATAATTGTTCATAAATGGGAACAAGTCCTCAAACTTGTCCCACCTACAATTATTGGTGGAGAAAGTTTCATTTGTTTTAGCGTTTGTAGGTGATGAACGGGGTTTTTAATGAGTCATGTCTCCGAAAGAATAATCTATTTAATTGGTTAAGCGGCGCTGACAACATGTGCCGGAAGCATGATTGGGTGACTCATTACAGCACTCGCCCCTCTTTGCAACCCCGGGTACCTTAGCAACTAATCGCGTTGCGCGGATCCGTTGGGTTTTTGTGTCAATTGGCTTGCCGATCACTCCACAGACCACTTAAGGTCAACTCAAACTTACTCACCACTGACACTTTCGTTTAAACAGCCAATATGAGGCTGTGTTGACCAGGTCTGCAGGGGGCACCATCGTCCAAATCGTCTTCTGGAATAATTTGGTGTTGACGTTTCAAAAAATGGACTTTCGAATAAATAGAGTGCTCGTTATCATTTAATAAATGTATAGTTACTCTATTCGACTGTTTCATGTTAGTCTCGTTGTATCAGCCAATAAGTATTTCATGCAAATTGGCCGATATAAACTAGGACAAGTGGATTCTCAAGTTCCAAAAAAGATCGTTTTAGACTGTCGCAGTAGTTTAAAATCAAACCAATTAATTATAGATCCGTGCGTTACCGTGTTTTATCGTCTTCTATGTCACCTAGCTAAACTAGCCACCGTTAATCTATCTCTTAGGCGATTCGTTACACAAGTCGATTACGGTTTATTTAGTCCTGATTGTGTTTTTTTCCGAAACACGTGTCTTAAAATTGCTAATTGACATGTGTCAACGAATAGTGACAATGTTCACAGAGGTTTCGTTGCAAGGCAGTTGCCAATAGAAAAGCTCTATTTATTACCCAATTCGCCCGTTGAACGCAGTAAGAGGTTTCTCGTGGGCATTTGTTCAACATATGCTCTTTTGGGACCATTATCTTGTTGCTAACCAATTCACATTTTCTGAAAGGACGCATTTACACTAAGGGGATGTCTTAAAACGGTGCTTGTCTTCTAAAACGGTTCCTAGCCCGCCTTTCTTATTGGAACTGGTATTCAGGCTATTCTGTGTCTTCTTTCGAAAATGGTAATCCAATGCCAGATTCACCGAGGAACCTGTAATTTCGAGTAGATAACTTTTCGATCTACTCAGATTCGACCTCGGATTCTGCCATCACGAGACGAGCCCCACAAAGGAGCACCAAGGTGTCACCATTTGAAACCCCAACAACGACATAAACTACTAGGCGCATATTTCGGCCGGATGTGTTACCCAGCGTTCCTAATTATCATGTAACAAAGCGTATTTCCGCCGAAATATCGGACACCCCCTCCCCCGCCTAACCCGTGTTTAAAGCATATATTTCCCATTGTAGGCAACAACAACAACAACAAATCGACCATCTCACGGTAGATGCCTCCTATTTACCGGAGCCTGTCTTTCCGCACTCCTCATCGCGGTGTTTTGCCGGACCAATCGGGGGGGAGGTAGCTTCAGCAGTCTCCCCTGTGGTCCGCATCTGTGATCGCTTCGACGGGACCCTCGTGGTTCACCAGTCCATACCGGTGCATAACACAACGAAGACAAAGATGTTCCCCACAGTATTCCGGCATCGCATTGTCGTTGTCGACTGTCTTTCGCGTCTCCTCAACACAACCATTCACACAACCAAAAACATCGAAGTCTTAGTTTGTCCAATCGAATACCGACTATCCACTCGACCCGAGTGTCTTCGCGGAGCTTCACAGAGGACCAAGAGGGACACCCATCACCACCTTCACCAACATCGTCGACACTACAGAGTTCCATTCCGAAGTAGCACAACGCCGCCTCAACACAACCACCTACATTACCAATAGACTTGTAAACAAATTACAGAATTCATATTGCTCAAACTTTGGTTAATTTTGTAATACGATGCCAAATATAGAAATACAGATTTCAAAGATCAACCTTTAAACGAGGTCCCTTTTGACCAACACCCCACCCCCCCTTTGGTACCAGTGGTTTCTAGGTGGGAAAATGTGACATCTTACCATGTCGAACATTGGACTGTTTAAACCATTTCGAAGTGGCGCTTCGAGACGTGGTTGGAAAGCTGGTCGCGCCAATCCGCTTAGAGGTGGAAGGGGGGATTACATGAGCACAGAATTCGACAGGATCTTTGAAATTACACTCCCACAACATCGAAAAGGCGGCAAACCCAAAAGAAGGTCTTTATCTCTTGTTCTCTGACCGATCAGTATCAGCAGGCGTCACACTGACTCAGTTGTTTTGTTATTCTACCAACGCTGTCGAGTGCATTGGGGACACATGATATCCACGACCTCTTCTAAATGGTAAATCCGTCACCGTTTGTAGCTCCTATTTGTGACCCCACCATTCATCAGAGCTGACATCTAAGTTTTATGATTCCCTGGTACCTTTTTATTTCCACAAGCGTTTTATTAAACCGTCTGTTGATTCAAATTCTGCTCCTATAATCCATGTTTAAATGTAATAGTTAGGTTCGCAACGCGCGAAGAGAATCTTCTCACAGCATTTTTGTGTCCGATCATTCATGTGTCAAGCGTGTCACTGCATTGTGGTTGATTGACCAGTTCGCATTGTCTCTAGAACCAGTACAAATTAGGAGATGCAGTAGCCACAGCAGAATTCTTGGTGTTCGTGGGAGTTTTGTGAATGACTGTTGAGATTGACGAAGCTCGACGCCCTATGGAAAAAATCAACACAGATTTACGGCAACCCATCGATTTTGCCTACCATGTGCCACCTAACCCAGACCTCGATGCTCCGAATGATGGCCTTATCTTCAAATCCGCTGACCATTACACAATGACGAAATTTGAATCTCTTAATCCCGGGGCTTTCCTGTCTCGGTCACCGCAATTTTAACTCAAGAGTTCAGCGGCGGCGGCTGGCTTGGACGCGCTCCCACACGCGGTTCTGGAAGTTTGTCACCGTTTCAGGTCTTCGATTGTCACCATTCTACTGAAGTATTCGCTCAGAGACTGCTCCTTTATCTCGGAATGGAGAGACACTCCATAACACCTATTTCGAAACCGGCCAATGGTTCCGCAGGACCAGTTAAACTTCTTCTGATCGCCAACTCCTCTGTATGAATGAAAGTTATTCAGAAGCGCCTCCTCTATAAATTGGAGGAAAGATTAAAAACTGCTGATGAACCGGCCTTAAACACGAATGCGGATTCCTAACAGCTTTACTTGACCGTTACTCAGGTGATCGAGTGGTCTTTTGAGAACGGCTGTCTGGTGAGCACACCAAAATGGGATTCAAAACCCTTTTCCCTGCGAGCAGATGCTGAAAAACGTCAATTGCTTCACTCCAACATTCATGGGAGTTATTGTAAACAGTCGATTATCTTGTAGTGATCATGTGGAAGTCGTCCCTGTTTCTTTGTTCGCCATTTTAGGAGACCCAGACTAAGCGAAAACCGGAATCAAGACCATCGTTTACGTCTGTATACCGTTTCCCCGTGGTTTTCCATGGCCTCAAATGTTCTGACGATTTAATCCTCTGCAGGCCTTTAAAATAATATCGTTTTCTAGTGGACTATCTATCCACTGAAGAAACCATCTTTCGGAAAAAGTATCTGTCTCCATGTAGATCACTTCGACCAATGCGACGTCAATGCTGTTTAATTCCTACCAGAACGGCGGCATTTCGCAATTCGGCCATTTCTTATTCGTCCCGATTTTTAGTTTCATCAAGTAACGCTTTTGGTGTGTCCTATTTTTACATTTTGTCTACTGAAAGTGTTGGTACTTTAATTGGCTTAAACGGTGCGGACAAAGACAGAACTTAATGGCTGGGACGAGTTTCTGTTGGGATAGAACTATTCATAATCTGTCTAGGGTTCCATTGAATTAATTAAAATGTTCATAAAAAACGCTATAAGCTGCTTAGTCGATTAAACTAATTCACCAACAGTTCGTGCCCATTGAATGCCACATGGGGTGAATTTAGGACATTGGGAATGCGCAAACCTATTGCAACACATGATGTGATGTAATCGCTCTAACCAGTTAGGGAGCACCAAAATGTACAGGAGGGTTTACAAATTAAACGTACGGCTGAATGGAAGCTTGATTTACTTAATTGTCGAATCGAAAACATCAAACGTTGCCGTGACAACTAAACTGTAAATATACCCCAAAACGCCTCCGTTTATTCGTTCGTCTGGCGTGACACTATTAATTTATTTAAACCTCGTCAATCGATATCGGAGAGGCGAGTAAATTCCCAATGCTGGCCACCCAGACAGCCTGATGTCTGGGTTTAAAGGAAAGCCGACATTCCAATCTACGAGCAAACATGCATGGCCTATAAATGATGTTTTTATTCGTGGATTCGATTATTACCAGCGTGGCGTAATGTACACAACCGATTTCCACATTTTCCGTCATTTTTGAACTCTCTTTTATGTTTTCATCCTCTGTGTATGGCCCAGACTCCCGTTAATACGTTTATTTGCGGATTAGGTGGATGCCGCCTGCAAGAAATGCCATCGTCTCTGTACCCCAGGTCACCGTTTTCGACGTCTTGGGGTTACAGCAAACCGAAGATGCCTGTCTGCATGGATACCTGTATAATATTCCCCCACATTATACTGTCTCCAGTTGTTCTGTCTGTTTGACCCACCTAGGATATTTTTAAATAATTTTATTTTCTACAGTGTTATCCATGTTCTCAATCCAAGACAGAACCATAGAGCGCCACGCTACTTGCTGTTCCCTTTTCTGTTCACGTATTTAAGCGACACCCATCCTCAAACCACCCCCTGTATTCTGATTGGTTCCAATGCAGATCAATTCCACCATAAATTCGCACAAGAACTACAATTCGGTCATTCCTCACCTGTTCCGATTTTGAGTCGCGTTCCCTGCCTTTCAAGAGTTTCTCTGATCAAGAGTTTCTTTACTAGAGGATCGCAACTTTTGCATTGATTATATTTACGTGTCAACGTGATCATAGTCAAAAGACCAATGGTCTATTCGTATATTGGAAGCTGGTATTCGAGAATGGTATCCCTAGATCCCTGTTCTACGTGAAGTGGTGTTAGGGCTCACATCGTTTCGAGGCCGAACCGATTTACCGATTTACTGATTTAGACTTCCAAATTCGGCTGATGGCGATTTTGGTCGGAGACAGTACCCTCAAAACAGCGAAGAAACGTACTCAGGATAGCGGGGGCTCTGATTTTTCTGGGTCACCTGTACGACTTATAGCACCCACACACTTCCAGCCTCCATTGATGCGAAATTAGAATTCATTAAATCTCACACGTTGCGAAATTTCGAACAAAATTCATTTTAATATTCTCAAATAGACCGATTGTATCAACTCTTCCCTTTTCTCTGGACAAATCAATTATGGCACACCAAATCAACCAGTATTTTTATAATGGGTGGAGGCCATATAGTAGAACTCGTCCGCTGGTTATGAACACGAAATCAGTTGATGGGGTTCATCAATTACTTGTTCAATTCTGGCTTCCGAAAATGAATTCTTCGTCTACCTCTTAATTATAAAACCATTATCAAATCACTGTATCCATTGTTGAATAAACGGTCCATGATTTGAGAAAGTGCATCCCTGAATTTGGAATCCTAATCCAATTGAACTTTTACTGATAATTAAAGTCAAACCAACAGTCCACACTATCTTACGTCCCAAGGCTTGTAATGCCAACAAGATTCGCGCTTCCTCACTAATAAAACCATCTTCTGCTGCAGACGTCAGCTTCATAAATGCCGCTGGTGTGAGATTAGAGATGAGTTCACGAATTTTCCTGGGAATTTTGTACGGGTGGCGTCCCCATCCAATAAGAGATCATAAATTAGGTGGAATGGAAAGTTTTGCCGTTTTTAGCGCGTGTGGTTTGGTCTTGAGTAAGAATTCTAAACAGAATAAACCCGACTGGATCAGCTAGATAATGATATGATGTACATTATTTATAAATTCCTAGAATCATTGACAGTAGTAAAGAAATTGACAGCTAAAGACATTAGATACCGAGACCTAAACGGCAATTACGCGTTGGAGGCTGCAACGGAGGTCGCGGTGACAACAGGGGCAGGGGTGTATGTGGTGTCGGGTAGCACCTTGGGTTGCGTTATGCCTCAGGGCCACCCCCCCCCTACCCCGGTGTTTGGTCTCAGTTTGACACTCAACTCGCACCTCAGACTCAAAGTAGCTGCTGCGCGCGACCACAACTGCTGACAGGCGGACTACACCCCGTGAGGGTATCTGGGAAATAACTCTCTCAGTGAACGCGCGATAGAAAACACGGTAGTCTGGGTTACGGAGGAGATCCATACGACCAGGATCTAGCGGTCAGGAAGGCGGTTCATATTCTATCGCACAGATCCCTTCTGCCTAGCGGGATGCACTTGACTGCGTAATGGTTCCAAAACCTCATGAAAATGTATCGAAATTTACGCGAAAAGTATTCTACGTCGTTCCCGGAAAGCGCCGGCACTCGAGTTCCCCAGCGTCTGAGATGGCAAACCGCGAGCTGGAAACCGTCCACCACACTACGTCAACTTTCCTCGTAGCAAGCTGCATATTGGCTTCTGTAACGTGAGACCACTTAGGGACGCAGGAAGACAATGCTTTACCGCCGGCACGCCACACGACTACCGTGTCTAAGCAGCCTGCCAAATTTTGGAGTACGGCATAGGAAGGTGCCAACTTCCAATTGGTCCGTCGGCAGGCTACCCACTCAGTGAAACCAGACCACTTCAGGCACTGTTACGAGGTCACAGAATCCACGGGGGTCGCGGCAAACACTGGAGATTTTAGGAAGCTCTTCCGCATTAGGGCGCGCGTTTTGGAAAAGGCCTTTCAATGGCCGCCATTACGCGTTTTCCAAACTTTGTACACTTCCAGGGTTTAATTTGCCTTTCTTGCAAATTTATCTCTTTTTTATTTCGTTAATTCTTGTTCAATTATTTTACACCTGCTATGTACAATCGCAACGTCTTATATCATTTTTGTCTGTTGTAACATTTAATGCTGAAAGTTCTGGTCCTCGTGACCTTAATAAAGCGAATACCATTATTATAATTATTATTAAAATAATTCCACTAGCTTACAGAACATATACTAGGCGATTCAGAGGGACAGCTAATACCGGAGATGTACAGAAAGCCTGGCTGATGGGTCGAACAATTCGATCGACTGACGAACTACTTGGTAGGACACAATCCAGACAAGATTCTCCCTATGTAACACGAGAATTACGAAATTCACTACGAACCACCAAGCCAGTCAGATATTGCAAACGCAATACTTAAGCCAGATCCTGATCCCCTATCGAATTCTTAAAATTCGCTACGAATACAAACAACCAACAGTACGACGAATCTCTAAAGCGGATTTCCTGACCGTTTTCACAGAATACCGAACATAAGAAATCTGGAAATACCGTTGAGTGGCAATATGCAGCATGTAATTTTCTTATCCAATTTACGGTTGCACGATGATTTTGATAGACTGTTGCATAAATAATGTATTTTGAAGTTCTCTGTGGACCGTTTTTTTATTGGTTTAATGAATATTTACATGGATATCTTCTGTAAATTTTACCCATGCCTTTTGCCTACCTCGTAATAATAATAATTGCCAGCGCTTCATTGAGGTCACGAGGACAAAATGTTTCAGCTTAAAAATAATAGAATCAATAACTATGTTTTAGTTGTTCGGGTGAATCTAAAAATCTGAACCACTAAGGCATGGCCAGATTTCGATTTGCCGCCATTTTGTAGGTATTGAACGGTAGTGCCATCACATTGGTCGAAGCGATTTACATGGTGGCAGACGGGAATAGAAGGGATGGGAGAGGTCGTCCAATGTACGAGCATTGACGAGTGGTCGACTAGTGAAATGACGCTGAATGATAATCTCGTGGAGATGTGAGCCACCGGAAAACGAGATTTTTAAAAAAACCTACGGAGGGTCGCAAATTCAGAATATTTGAGGCCGGAAAACCACTGGGAACAATATACAATGAGGCAATTAAACGGGCTTGGAAAAAGGCCTTTGGCGTTTTGAGCTTACCTCCAGTCGTCTGAAACGGCGAACTAAGAAGCAGAGACGACAACGTTTATCGAAGATGGCATCCACATGATCACTCAAATATAACCGACTGTTGAAAATAACATCCAGGAACTTTGATTTTGAGCTCGATTCGAAATTATGGAGTGAAGCGATAGCCGCCGTGTCAATATCTGCTCTCGTGGAAAACGAAATTGAGATGCATTTAGATGCGTTCAGGAGAAGGCAGAGGATTCATCGGCGGGTAGAAAAGCGCTACGATCAAGAGATGCAACTTAAGGCCCTGTGAAGTCAGGCTACCTCGTAAACCGCCTTAGAATTCACATTTCACGAAAAATGAACAATTGTAATAATAATAATAATAATAATAATAATGGTATTCGCTTTATCAATTTCACGAGGACCATTGCGTAGTTGAGTTCAAACGCAGTTGTAAATAAACTAAAAACACGGAAATTCCGTATTACCGACGATGCCGGTCTCTAAAGATAATGGCATGATCAGCAAAGTGGAATAATGCACATTGCGGAGTTCAAATAACCTCCACGAATGAGGTAGTCGTTTATAATCCTCACGTGCATCGAGAGGATATTGTGCAGCGATTTGTAGAGATATTTGTGGGTCAGCTGCCTTGACCCTTGCCGCCTTCGGCCTATGGGTCAAATATGGCGTTTAATATAAATTCATTTCTTCAAAATATGAAGTTGCGTACAATTGTGACCAGTATTCAACGCTGAATTTTCTTCCAGCCAAACAACCCATAGATCTCTCCAACAAAACGGTAAAATAATCTTCCTATGCAAGCGCTCCATGCTCAACGCTCAATTCCACAACATGGCGTAGTCATCTTCAAACGCAAAGAGACCAATCGTCGAAGCATCTGGAGAATAAAAAAACGTAGAAGTTAACGCCGGATACTGCGGACCACTTCAGCATCAACTTTTGATGGAGAACGAAAACAAATGGAAATGCTAGTGTTAAACAACGCCCCAACTTCCTCCCACGCATAATGCTAATAATAAACCCAAACGAACCGAGACGCGAACAGCTACGCCGGTTGGACACACTGATAATGTCTTCAGGGCAATAATTCTTTGGTGATATTTTCACTCGGAGCTGCCTCTGGACAGCCTGACATTCAGAGCGGCAAGTCGTGATTTATGTGCGATTGTTTAACGCGAGCGGTTCCGGGCGAGAGGCGGGTGAAATAGCGTAAACTTGTCTACGCCAATCGCTGTGTGAGTCAGCACCGTGCTTCAGCTAGACCTGGTTGTTTGGAGGTGGTCTGTGTAGGTGTATTCTTTATGCCAGGGATATGGGTACCAATTTTAGTAACCTGTGCAGAAGGGGTGATGCATGCGAATCGGCTCCAGCAACCCCTACAAGATGTCCCCTAACAAGGCGCGCAGCTTTATCGAAAGTTAGCCGAGATGGTTAGAAGGGGGGGGTTGGGAGGGTAGCGGAGGAGGCTGAGCGTCCAGATGGATACAAAATGACCGGATACCATCAGTTAGGGTGTGGGTATTTTTTGACTAGTCATGTTGAATTGGTAAAAATGTGATGACCGGGAAAAGGTGACCTTTTGGTGGAAAGCCCGCGGATCCACTGGTGTCAAATAACCGAAACTAGGGGTGCGTTGTTGATGGGCAGTTATCCAACTCCCCCAGTGAAATTGCCTTTCTGGGGCTCTAAATGATGAAATATTATAAAATTGGTTGATCCGACATCGAGAAAAATGTTTCCCGGCGCCTGTTATGGATAGGGCTTTTCAATGACCGCCATAACTCGTTTGCCAAACTTTCTATACATCGAGGGTTTAATTTGCCTTTCTTGCAAATTTACCTCCTCATTGTCATTGCTTTTATTCTTGTTAACTTATTCAGCATCTTCTATTAATAATCGCCACTTCGGTATCATTTTTTATTGTAAATTTGAATACCAAACGTTTTGGTCCCCATGACCTTAATAAAGCGAACACCATTATTATTAATTGAAATAGCCTCATTGATCAAATAATTGATTACCAAATTAGTGTAAGAACATATTCATCAATATGAAGCGGTCGTCTGCCAAAATCAATATATTGGCCAAGCCTCAATTAATTAGATCTATCATTTACAAATAAATTGTCCCCACCTTTCGTTTTCAATAAAATTTCAATGCAGCATTGTTAATCATAACGAAACCAAACTATTGACGATCGTAGCAATTAGGACAAGAGTAAGACGCAACATGGGTGACTAAATGCCGGGCAATCCACAAAACCCCCCACCCCAATAAGTCATAGTTTGCACTGCACGTGACTCCCACCACAAACGAGGCTCGAAAACACACTCACCCGAGACAAAATGACGAAATGACGCCCCAAGTTGTGAGTGGCAAAATCTCATATGGCCGGATCCATTTATTTGCGACATAGTGCCGAAAATGCGGATTATGGTGTCCGAGATAGACATTTTAGTTTGCCTCATCCGATGATCATCCAATTCTCCCTACTCCAGTTTGTTTGAACCTTGCAGTATATTGTATTCAGTTCAACTTATCGCACACCCGATGGACCTTGGCAAAATGAGATCCCCCAACGTTTCTGACGAAACTGTATTTAGCTGAATGAAATAGACGACACCCTAGATATTATAATGTCTACAAAATATGTATCTTGCATCAATCCTATTTGTCAGTATTGGACCGTGACCTTTATGAACCAATAATATTATAGGATACGCTGCCATAAGCGTGGTGGAATTTGAATAGCAAAACAGCCCCGGCAAATCACCATTCCTTTTTAAATTGTCATTACGCGTTTAATCATAATAATGATGATGATGGTAATAGCTTCATTCAGGTATAGCCTTCGCATTGGTGGAAGTGATTGACATTGAGATATGCAGGAGAGTGGGGATGGGAGGTGTCACATAGCAGGCGAAACGAGTCTTGAATGGAGAGCATAGATTGGACGATAAAAAAAGATTATTTTAAAAAGCCTACGGAGGGTCAAACTATCAGGAAGTTCGGGCCCAGAAGAAACTACGGGGCAACAGAATACTGTGAGGGGAATTATTATATGGGTATTCACTGAGGCCGCAATACGATTCGAGCTCAGCCAAAGTCGTTTTAACCGACGAACAAAGAACCAGAGACGACAGGATTGCCTCAACTCTATTTTCCCGTGCAATTATTTTCCTTCCTGTCCAGTTAACCTTGTTATTCCATATTTGTCTGACAACATCCTGGAACATGGGGGTGATAAGTGTCAAGATACTCTGTTTGCTAATCGATTTTATGTCAATGGAGAGGCAACTGTGAAAACTGCGTGTCGACGGCTTGCAAAGTGCAAGTACGTAGACTCTGACTAAGCAGGCCTTCTAAAAATAACATTATTGGACGGGCATTTACACATTCGCAACATTAATAGGTATTAGCACTGCTTTCCACAGAAACTAAAACTAAAGGTAAGGTGGATATGCAATTGCTTCGTTTTAAGATAAAACCATTCATGGCTAATTTAAAAAAAACGGAAGTTTCCTGTGTGCGATAAACGGTTATGACCGTTTAATGGTATCTATTAGGAGTTTATCTGGACATTCGTATATAATAATCAGTATTGCGGCATTATGAGCACAATGTAGCATGGTATGGGAATGAATGTAATTAATATATATATATATATCTGTATAAATTATCGAAGCATATTACACACCAGTTTGTTTAAAAAAGTTTTTACATGTCCTTAAGGCAGACCAGCCTGACCCAGTTATTCCACAGTTGTTTGACCTCAGCGACAACAAGATAACAATATGTTCACTGAATCTACTTCTGCGACTTATTTAAAAATAAGACACCACAGAATGCATAAACCGAATAAACATTTTACCGATTAAAAGTTAAATCACTCAAGCTCCACGCTCGGTTAACGGATGGTTCCTAAACACGCTCGAAGCGATTACCATTACTATTATTCGGCGGATATCGGTTTACAAGGGCAATACCTCGACTACGATGCTCGGGGCATTTGGACAGAGATTATAATTATCGTGATGATGATGATGTTGACGACAATGATGTGGCCATTTCGCTGGTATAATTCCAAATCGTCGTTTAGGATGGTGGCGGAACCGCCAACAGCCGGGCATGGTGGGTTTGCATGCTACCAGCATGCTAATCGGGGGAGGTGAGGCGAAACGCCGTACAATGCACACTGCAGGCTGGGCGACAAGGTTCCCCATACTAGGCGGAGCGGCTTCAGACGGCCTTGAAAATCACGTGATGAGAAAGTCGATAAAAAGGCAAATGCCACGTTGAATGTTTTTAAACAAACACGGCTGAATGCGGCTCGAGGAATTATCAAAGGGTAGTCACACACTGTCGTATTGTGGACGCGCGTTGGGGAATGGCCGCCATTAGGCATTTGACAAAGGCTTAATTTGCCATCATTGCTAATTTACCTCGTTGCTATTTAGTGTCTACTTATTGGACATCTTCAGCGTCGTCAGAAAATGATGTGCCCAAACATTTTACCAATTTTAAGATGGAAAAAAGGCATCAGAAAGAATCCAGGGTTTTTTTGTTTGCAAATGCACCTCTCTTGCATTTCGTCGTTGTACATTCTAATGCTGAAGGTTTTGGTCCTCGTGGCCTTAAAAAAATGAATAACGTTGAAATAATAATAATAATTCCGGCGCGTTACCGATATGGCCACCGTTATATATTTTACACGTATGCATGCATATATTTAGAGTGTTTTAGTGGCCTGAATGATAAATTTACTTTGATATTTCACGCCCGTGTTAGCCTATCCCGAATCTTAGTGATATTTTGACCAGTCAAATGAAATTATTATCGGTCACGTCAAAATACATATCAATTATGTTTGGACTTTTGCCTTTCAGACGCCGTCTCCACGGCTTGACGACAATCGATTTAAACACAAAATCCGAGTTTCTTAATTTTCGAACTATAAATGTTATGAACAGCATTAATCATTTCTATTTTGCGCCCGAATCGATAATTCGTCGACGTCCAACGCCCCAAAACCGCGCGCGATGCCATAACAAGTCAGCATACATCAGCAAATTGTTTTAAATAATTTAAATAACCAATTGTCTTTAAAATGAATTCCTTATTCTCTCGCCCCACGTCGTTGACAATGGGTAGCCCTAATTTAATTAAACCAGACATTATGTCTTTAGAAAACAGTTCTGTGATGTTTCGCGATAAATCCGACTTTGGAGTCCTTATACATTTAAGAACACATGCGGGTGGAGGAGCTATAATCTTTTCCCATATTGAGCATAACATTTCTCCTAACAGGTATTCTCTTATTTCCTGTTTGGGTGAATAATTAAAGTGAACTCAGAACCCTAACGTTCAGCCACTTAATTTTTTACCTTTTCAAATAACCTGTTGAATTTAAAATGCCTCACTCTCTCTGAACCACTTAAAATAAAATAAAAACGTTTTTTTATTGGTATTGTCTCATGTACGCCAATATTAACGGACACGGTCACTGGAAAGTATTTGGTCTTAGTCATAAATGTCCATAAATAGAATGTATCCGACGCCCAATATTGACAGGCACGGATCGATAATAACTATTATATTTAAACACACAATCACATAAGACGTTTATAAAAGTCCATTTGCCTTAGAGATTACAAATCGGCGATTGTTGAAGTTGAAAGAAACAAAACGGAAGATAGTTTCTAATTTCTTTCTTTGTCCACCGTAATTTCTATCACATACAGGCAAACATTTCGCGCCATTTTCCCAACAGTGGATGACTGGGAACTACATGACTATTATGTGAACGAAATAACACGTTTCTCTATGATAACGGCGATTCCAGACCATTAAAAATTATTTGGGGTTGACCAATACAAATCGGTTTATGACTCAGTGATTTTCAAAAGCTCGCAAATAGTAATTCCCAAGACGTGGTTTAAGTCAATGGGTGCATTCGAGTTAATTCACTTTCATTATGGAAGGACAAACATTTTAAACAACTGTAAACTGAGGAAAAGCACGAAATTTACCTAAAGGCATGAGGGTGTGTAGTGACCTGATTGGTCCCTTTTTGTTTTACTGGACACGAACCGAATTCGACCCACGAACGCACCATCGCCGACTTAACGTCGTGCCTTTGTATTATCGAATCACGAAATTGGCGAGCATAATTGTTTCGGATTTTCTTCTGATGAGCGCCCCCATTCAGCAATCTTCTGATCCACCGCCAGATCTACTATGATCAACGTCATTTTCGAACATTTTCGTCCCGTTCTACTCATCTCATGCTGCGAAAATTACAGGCATCCACAAAGACGACGTTTTCACTAAAATCTATTATTATCACCCATATTCGACCGAAACAGGATAATATTTCGCATGAACTTGTATGTGCGTTACCTACTTCTTCGACCGCTTTATGTCAATCCTAATGCCAACCATGCTACGACGCATACGACTCGCATCGATAGACACGAAAGCCAGTAACAGAAGCCTTTTTTTTTTTTCAAACAATCACATACTATCCTCGACCGCTTTATGTCAATTCAAATGCCAACCATGCTACGACGCATACGACTCGCATTGATCGACACGAAAGCCAGGTGAAGCCGATTTCTCACTATTCTGTTCTAACCTCAACCACCTTTTGTCGATCCGAACGCCATCCATGCTACGACGCATACGAATCGCATCGTTAGACACGATATAAACCCTTTTTCCAATTCGCAATCCACCCGAACTGACTGGCCAACCGAACGACGCGATTCCCCCAGGAAACTCTATTGTGCCATCTTCTTTTGCCCCTGCCCGATTAAGTCTGGAGCCGCCTGACGCACGGACGACCTCCAGCACACGAAGCGGTCGTATCAGCCGAACACCCCTGAATCTAACAAACTTTGCCCGTTAATTTACCGTCTGTTAACCTGCAACCCCACCAGCCATCCTTATTGTATCTCTTCCCCTGACGACGAAGAGTCTAAGGGGGGACCCATGTAGTGACCTGATTGGTCCCTTTTTGTTTTACCGGACACGAACCGAATTCGACCCACGAACGCACCATCGCCGACTTAACGTCGTGCCTTTGTATTATCGAATCACGACAGGTGTTTCTTTTTTGCATGCATTCTAATTTATCCTAAAAACCTTAACAGGAACCATACCTCTTATCGATAACTCTGGAGCACTCGGGAAATAAGTTACACTAAGGGTCAATTGACAATCTATTGTAAACGCACATTCCTGGTTCGGTCTACACTTCTAATTAATCATGTAGATTAAGATCTTAGGCTATTGAGAAATCGGAATTAAGCAGAGTTCTACTCAAACAAAAGAGGTTTAGTTGAATTGCTTTTACCGACAAAGTGCCGTTTTTTTGTAAATGTCACCCGCAGTTAAATACTAAGCTAACAGAAAATTATGACATATTTCGCGAACCTATCCATTTTAAGTCAAGAGATAAACACTTGGACATTGGACGTGTTGAATGCATGCAAACTAAACGCACATGGATTATGAACAAGCAAATTTTGGTGGGCATTTCCACAGTCGCGTTGATATCTCCATAATAAAAAACGAAGCAGGGTTTCAATAAAGATAAACAATTGCTCGGGTTTGCGAAGAAATGCCTCAATTTTCAGAAATGTTACTTTTAACTTAGAACCTTTTGCGCGCTAAATGATTATGGCCTTTTTATAATTTCCATCATGCTTTTGTGTATCAAAGTGTGACGCTCTTCGAGTGGTCGGATAGTGACCTACGAAATTTTCGAACTTCGCTGGGGTTTTTTTAACGGTAATCGTTGAACATGGATGCACGTCCCAGGCAGCCTTAATGAGAAGAGGCATCGAATAGGGGGAATTGGTAGAATGAAATGGACAGATATATGGTAAGGGATATAAATGAATGGTGAGGTTATATAGACGGTGGGTACACATAGGATGGTTCTTTATAACGGTAGAAATACGATACTGTCAATGATTTTGAAAAGAGAGGATGTCACACAAGTCTCGGCGACTGTGGATGAAGGCAGCTGTGTCCTTTTTTGATCCAGTGGGAGGCATCCTGTATTGAGGGAGAGAGTGTGTTGCTTCATTCTAGATGAGCCAGATAACAGTGTTCGCCTCATAGAAGACGGCCACCCCGTTTAATGGTGGTTGACACAAGATAAAGTCTTATTGGCGCGTAGTTGAAATTGTGGGTCATCAGAATACCTATCGATGTCCTGGTAAAACACCGCGGGATTACAAAGGCAACCAGCAGAGTTATGCATGGTGAACAATTGACGAAGCAGAACTCTTTGAGTAGCCGTTCGTATTTTTACTGTGTCAGTAAATCTGGTCATTAATATCCAAGCATTGGTAATGAGTAATTTCGAACCCAATGTATCACACATAGATATGTGCATCAGAGTTTGTCTAACAATAGTTTTTTCATCGTATTATAGAAATTTATTGGCATTTCAGCCTGTTATTCCATATTTGTTTGATCGTATACTGGAAACGGGAAACAGTCAGATGACGAAATGCTCGCACAATCTCTCTACAGAATCAAATGTGGCAACTAATTGATACCAGCGAAGGAATAAGACAGAAGCATTTGATCGATTGTCAAAGGCTGTATCGAATTTAAATGGGAGAAAACTCTAACCACTTTGCTCAGATGCTTGATCTGCATATCTCCCTAAGAAGGACGCAGTTCTGATTCAGGTAGCCATTGCTTGCCTTCTATTTATCTATAACAAGGGACGATAAGACTTATCGTTGGTAGGTGTCGCAGGAATGGGGATTAATGGGCCACGGTATTCTCAGCCGTGGGAAGAATGTCTTATATATTATCCATCACGTTTAGATCAACATATAGCTTGTCTAGGCTCAAATTTCTGATTTTTTCATCACATGATTCACAACGGACTGGTCGGATAGGTAAACATGAAACAAATAAACACACGCTATTCGTTGACAAAACGAATCAAACAAACAACAACTCTACAGAAAAGTGAAGGCATTCATTTTGTGGCATTCGTTAATTACTTTAACAAAGACCAACTTCAGAATAGCCAATAACGATATATCGTCCCACCAAGAGACCAAGCGAGCAGAAAAATCGGTAGATGTCAACTGTCATCGATTAAAATGTCAAATTTTCTTGATTAAATTCGAACTAATGTTTTTAGCAAAATTAAAAACCAAGAGTCAACATTTTGGCGGAATGGATGAGATCGGAAGAACGGAAAATATTAAATGAACCCCCGGGCATGGATGAAGAGCGAAACAATGCATCCTGGGTCATGGAAGCCTCTGGCTCAGACTCCAAACACACCTAGCAAAGATATCCAAACAGGAAATACGCAAGCTGTAGGAAACTAGAAAAGAATAAAGTAGGAAGATTCCCATTAATTTTAGAGGAAACATAAACAATCATCCGTAAAACAAAATCAAGATTACAATAGCAGTCGGAGCCCAAACCGAAGCTATCCTCAAGAGCAATAAAGACTGAATGACAAAAAAACGGCGGATTCCCGAGATGGAATTTGACAGACAGTCCCGGAAACAATCGTTGGTTTGTGTTAGCATAATGACAACACCCAGGAAGAAATAAACAAGGATCCGGAGAGAGATGACGCTACCCAAATGTAGACGATTATTCACCGACGTTGGTAAAATGATGGTCACGGACATGGGAACAGCGATTACCTTTGGAGGACGAAGGCAATTACGGAGAACCAAAATCGGGATAATGAGGCCGCTTCCTTCAATGCATCTACTGTATCGGAATACATGACGCTTTCGGGCATCTTTAAGACAAATAGCAGGTTAGGAAACCGATGTCCCAAACAAACATAAATCCATCTGTTAAGATGTGAATTAAATTATAATGATAATGGTTTAATATTTACTCATAACTCACCTTCATTATCAACTGCGCCCACTAGTCGAGAACGTTATTTGACCTATGATTTGTTTAGTCGTATTTCGTAATTACGTATTTTAGTAAGTGTTACGCCTGAAACCTTTATGTGTGACGAACGTCTCTGGTTGCATGTATGGTTTTTCTCCTGGTAACAGAACTTATTTTATATATCATTTTAGGTCTAACCTTTAAATCTCAACCACGCTACCGATCATCGTTCGAACCCATATTCCTATCGTATCGAGTTGGTCATCAGTAATAAAACCTCCCTCACGAGTTCTCCTCTTGTTTGTACGATTCTGTCGTAATATCAAGGCTCACTATTAGACAGGTTTTATCGGGTCTTCGAAGTAACTTGGACACTACATTTGGTGATAGCGGTCGCGAAAGTTACCACGCATACCAACCTTTACGCTGTACTGGGATTCCACTTTTCCAGCACCCGAACCCACACAGCTACTGAGGACAATGGCTTTCAAAAAGAGGGCTACGTAATGCAGAATGTGGTCTTATAGGAGTCGGCCATCTTTCCTGGCAATCTTTCGATGGTACGGAGTTCGATACGATGGTGTTTAAGACCCTTTGGTCCACTCAAAGTTAAGCAACACTTTCTACCTGCATCCAGGATGCCTTTCGATCTACAATCCCTTCGCTGCAACAGCAGCTCAGTCTCCACACATATCACACCAGCGACTTCTTACCTTGTCCCAGATTAGGGAAAAGGGGTAGTTACCCGCTGTAATAACCCGTACTATTTTCGCCCAAAGCTCATATTTTGTTCCAACTTCTTCATCTACCGCTTTCATTATCATATCGTTTTTGTAAGTGAACTCACACGATGCATGTACCTTCTACCAATTTTCCTTCATAAGTAAAGGTCACTCGCCTAGTTAAGCCGTCTTATTCGTCGTGTTGACTGACGTTTGGGGAATACAAGTTACCGTTTCCCAATCCATTTTCCTAGATTACATACCCCCTGGGACACTTCATATGGCTCACGTAATCGACTCCGACGAGTTGGATTGCACCATCTGTAGTCAAAGGCAAGGCCTCTCTTAACGCAAAAACAATGGGCATATTTTAATGGCATATTATCTGTTATTTCATTACAGGTTAACAAACCCATGTGCCATACCGTGTTATCACGTATTTTGTCGTGCCTGTATTACTGGTTGGCTAGAAAATTCCAACCCAGGCACCTGCCCTGAGTGTCGAAGCCCGACAAATATTGATCAAGTTAAACCGATTCCGATTGTCGGCCATATTATTGACAATTCAAAGACTGGAAATCTTTGTCCTGGGTGTCAAAAGATTCAACAAAGGTTCACTACTTGTGAACACTGCAATCTACAAGTATGTCTCAATTGTCGCACAGAACATGTATTACGGGTATGTGACATTGACATTTGTTGTTAAGTTGGATAGATTTATGCGCGAATGGGTGTTCTCTAAGTATTGTTCGTTTTGTAGGTTAAAAACGAAATCACTGATCTCTGCAAAACGTTGACCACAGTAACGGGTCCTCTGCTAGATACGAAGCAATTAGAAATGATCGGGTTCATGTCAAAAATTACAGATAACACAGAGAGTCTGAATAGGGAGCTAACCGAGGCTCAAAATAATATGGTCGTGCAAATAGGCGCTCTCCATGCGAAAAGCGTGAACCAGCTCCAGAATATTTTGCAAGCCCCGCACCCTGACACAAACCAGCGGCTCATCACGATTGATACATTGATCGCGAAGGTAGAATCGATTTCATCATCATCGCGAAGGATTATTGAGGAGCGCGTGAGTACCACTCGTCATAAGCATTCTAACTGGTCTCTGACGACGCATCAAGACATGCTATAATTTACAGTTTTTTTATTCTTCTTCTAGGATATCACGGCACTCATGACTTTAGATGAGCAGCTTTCAAAACTGCAATCTGATGTTGAGGAACTGCAGGCTAAAGAAGCGACTGTGAACAATCGCGGAAGAGACGGACAAGATAAATTGAAGATTAATCCGGAATATCACAAGGTGAGTATGCTAAACTTATCGAGGCTAACTTAATGATTCGATATCCCCGTGTCGCGTCCACCCGTGATAATGCCCCCTCCCGCATAATGAAACCGGTCCATCCTCTAGATGGAGATTGCGGCACAAACGACTCGGTTAAATGATTTGCATAATCATAAGTTTGCATCGTTGTCTACTGCTCTATAACTACGCTCAATGTTTTAGATTATTGAACTTATCGCCAACAGCGAGCTGCTACAGAGAAATAGCGTCTCGTAGGCTACTCTTCTTTCGTCCTTTTTTGTGCTTTAACTGCTCTAGTTTGTCTCAAACAAAGATTTAACAATAGATCATTGAAACCTGTAATATGCTCCATATCAGTTTTTAACCAGGGCAGCCGACTTCCACGTGCTCTAGGGGTCTTAGTATTTCGACACTTACCGTGATTCTACTCGTTACAAAATGGTTGTGGCGTTAGGTTATAGGTCCGCTAAAACCGATCACAAGACGAGGGGACGCACTTGACCGAACAATATCGCCAGTTGTGCTCTCTCACGTAATTCGAGTGTTTTAGAGCCTATTAATAAAAAGGTCCCCGCTTGGCATAAAATAAATGCATGATTTATTTATAAGAGTGAAAAACAATTGGCAACGTGTGGTGGCGGGCGTAAGGCCTTACCACCGTAAGATTTTAGGATTGACGGCATTCGACCTTGTCGTTTTGCTCGGGCAGCGGAGACGTCGAGTCCTCGGGGTCCCCCCGACCAGCGCCCGAGTTGTTCTCCTTATTGTCATTCCCCGCTGTTGCTTGTTCACCTAGAAGTGATAATCAAAAGATAGATGGCTGCCAACATCAATAAAACAAAGCCGGGTGTAGCAACAGCACCGGTAAACCAGTGACTTGGAGGCGGCTGTTGGATGCATCATCGGTAATTCAATATGTTTCCTGTGTTGGATGATGGACCGACCACTGCCACCTCTTGGGGTAGCGCCGGACACGCCACAAGTACACAATTCAGAAGAATCCTCTTCCGACCGCACGAAAAAGGGTGCCGACGGGTCTGAGGAGACATGCTAGTTGGTCTGAATGTGCCAGGTTTATAGGCGAGGTTTAGCGGTCATGGGATCGACGAGCCCACAAACATAGGAAGCACAAACCACCCACCACGCTCCGACAGATGCAAGAACTGCAGTTCAGCTGAGAGCCGATTCGCTAGGGCCTTTTGTTGCGCCAGCTCCTGATTGAGATCGTGTCGCTGTCGTGCATCCCGGAAGAAACGCTGTCTGAGGGAATCTGCGTCGCGATGGGCTTTATCCGCTTTACATCGGTAGTCGATCAGTCGCTCTCTAGAAACCGATAGAACCTGGATTGAGACCGGTAGACTATTTGTGGGTTCTGCTGCTAAAAAAACCCAGCATAAACACCTTACTCCATGGCGATTGGTAGCACAAGGTGCTTCACCACGTGAAAGGTGCCGAAAGGACTCGAGCATTGCGAAGCCATTTGGAGAGAATGTTACAGATTGTGCAATTCGTCGATCAGGCAATAATTAAACGATGGTTTATCAACTTATTCTCCAACTAGAAGAGCCTCGGCGGGCTGATCTAACCCCGCAATGGGTGTTCGGTTACACCAGACACCGTTGTGTTAATGAAACCATTTCAAGTTGTTTGCTGCACAATAGCGTCGGGAGACGGGGCTCACATGTCTCATTGAATACACGGGCTAGCCTTGTCAGGCAATCATATAACAATAAGAATCAAACAAAAACCATCGATATAAAAAGGCCGAAAAAGCGATTTCGAGATGGTGTAGCGCGCAGGTTCGTAGGTCGGTTGTTAGGGATCTGTGTTCGATTCACAGGTCACAACGGGAGGCCTTACCTGCTTAAATATTCCCGAGAATCTCAATGAAAAACTCCAGTGAAGTAGCCGGTTTATCCGCCAGTAGGAAATGTGTGGCTCCTCGAGGAGAGGCCTCTACTCATCGATTAATTTAGTGCACATTTTAGTTCGAGACACCACGTGGTCTCGATAAGAAGGAAATGAGAGAACTTAGAGCAAACATTACTCCAGAGCTTTGATGAGCCTCCGGTGCCCGTTTTGGTCCGGCCGAAACGCCTGGGCAAGTTGGTCCGCCTGGCGCAGTTCGTCCAGCTGGAAATGCAGGGGGAGGAAGTAAAACTACGCGTTGACAGCGCCAGTAAGGCCTTCTACTAACTGTGCACAACACCGTGGAGCCGCACAGAGATAACCCAGAGGCCGACAAAGGTCTATCGCGCGGACTGGTGTGTGACCGGCGCAGCAGCGTCGAAATAAGATGCCGCTGGGTTCAACCACGGAGGAGCTGTAAACCCCTTTACGCCGGCCAGACACGGACCCCTCAAACCGGTGCCCACGTTTGGTGCTGCGGGAGCGACGGCCAACTACAAGCCGAAATGTTAAACCCAAAACGAATGGATTTTCGATTCTTAAACAGCCAATCAAGCACATAATCACAACTAAGTTCACCAAAGCCGGCTATGCAAATTCCACATCCACTACCCACAATAACACGCACCAAGAAAATTAAATCATGCTTCGGGTTCGTGCGCAAACATTTAAAGCTATAAGCACACCAAAATCGCA
The DNA here is from genome assembly GCA_028672205.1 of Proteocephalus fallax. Classification (NCBI taxonomy): domain Eukaryota; kingdom Metazoa; phylum Platyhelminthes; class Cestoda; order Proteocephalidea; family Proteocephalidae; genus Proteocephalus; species Proteocephalus fallax. The sequence goes on along the minus strand of JAPUBX010004010.1, from coordinate 380,489 downwards.
AACGATTAGATTAACGTGAGGCCAATCACACTTAAGCACTTGGGTTTGGAAGGTCGGGAGACAAAAACTGGGGTTACCTTTTTGTCTTTGTGGTTGCTAAAAGTAAACCGCAGACGCGAGACCTCCTCACCGAGAGTCCTGTTTGAGTCGAAAAGTTCTTCCATTATTTGACTGTCCGCGCGGGCCGCATTCGCCTCCATCTCCTGTTGAAGATGCAGCTGTAGGCAAGACAAAAGAGCTATGCCATTGTTTTGAATCCCCAACACCAGTTAGACAGTTAATCATATGCCAAATAATACCAAATGTGTCAACACATTTTGCAGCGCCACCACGCACACGTTCAGGACTCATGTGAGCATAAAATAAATGGCACACATCGGTTGGATTAGGAACTCGCGCTACGAATTTATCGATTGTGTGAAGCTGGCCCCATAAGAGGCAGCCCAGACATCCCAGGGGATACAGATGGCTGATTTTCCTAGCTAATAGGCCGGCAAACAAATTCGAGTGTTCACACTTACGATTTTCTTTCTCGATTCCATTCGCACGCTGGCCAGAGAGTGCTGTAGTTCATCGATAAAAGCCTGCTGTTTCTGGACCAGCGACTCAGCACGACGTCGTCTATCTTCCACCTAGTGGATAAAAAAGGGGTTGGATGATGACGCAGGCGCTACGCAAAAATGTACACACACGCAAACCAAACATGCCTCGGAGAAGAGGGAGTTCCCCCGGGTGTCAGAGGTGGTGCCGGCTGCCAACCGAAGTCCTTCAAGCTCCGCATTGGCATCACACATTTCCTCTCTTAGAGTCTATGGGAGAAACGGAGAAAATGCCATGACCACGGAACAAAAAGCAAATAACGATCGAGAAACACAGATCAATGTATTTTAAAATAATAAAGACAGGAAAAAGCCTATTGTTCCATTATTTGACGGTCCTTTGCGACAACCCCCTGCAACATATTTTCCTGTGGCTCCATCTTTTTCACTCATTCAATCTAGTTTGGTGGTCACCGAAATGGTCAAAATGTCGATACGGTTTATACTACTGAACATTTGAAAGTAATTCAAGATTAATGTATGAAAACCTGCGAGCGGAAAATCCCGAATTGGATATACCTTTAAGGTGGTCTGAAGCTCTGAAATTTGACTAACAGCTGCGTCAAAATCCTCTGTTTTTTCTATGAGTAACTGATGAATTCGCTGCTTCTCCGATTTTTCAACCAGAATTTGGGCCTTGAAGCCCTCAATTTCATTGAGTAATCCATCCGTATGGCTGCTATCCACCGAATTAAGAACCGACTAAAACACAAAGATAGTATCAGAAAGAATCAAAGACCACGATATCCTGAGAGTTGACGTCTCACATCGAATTAACGCATGCAAAAATATTAATATGGCGAAATCAATTAGATCAGACCGGTCATTTGTGTAACGAATAACTGTAGATGTAGTGCATCATAACTGAAAAATTAATGTCGTTTTTCTGTATGGTCGGTGTTGATCACGAAAGGCGCTGAATTCTTTAACCGGACTGTATATGGGTGTGTTCGAGGTTCAACGACCAGATCGGTTCGGGGCGAACACCGACGCGTGTCGAAGGTTCGTGTTATCGTGCCTTGTTATGAGTAAATAGAAGGCAAGTAACCAATCAAAGGGCTATTATAATTTCCTCTTTGACCCATACCACACGATGCAGACAAATTTATTTCATTAAAAATCAACGATAACATAATTTAAAACAGAGAAACTCACACACTCTTTAGATATTTCTAGAATGTCAATGCGCTCGCGTAGAGAACGATTCTCTATCTCCAAGTCGGCAACCTTCTTTTGACTCAAGCCTAACTCTGATTGAAGTTGTTCAATCTGGTTGAGGATCTCGCCCGTTGTGTAAGTAGTTTCAAAAACGGTATCTCCATGATCAGACAATGGTTCAGCATGATGCTTTTCATGCAATTGTTGCTTCTGTGTTTCCACAATCGCACGAAGGGCGTCAATCTCATCGATGTATTCTACCTCCATCTTAGATTTCATATCCAGGCGCATTTTCAAAGAATGCAATTCTTGTTCATAGTCCTGAAAAAAAACAATTCAAATAAAAACTAGCATATGCTTCGTAACAACCTCTCGATTTGAAACAAGTGATCGGTAAGCATTATGCACAAATGTACAAAGAGTTTATTATAAAAATATGAATGCAAAAACACAATAATAACATAGTGTTGGTATAAGTGTTTTATTTTGCAACGATTTTTAAGAAATGTAGATACCATTTTCAGATTAATCCGAATTTTGCCCTTCAAAATATCGATATGACTTTTAATATACAATAACAAAATTTGCAACAAAATAATCAAGAGACGATAAACCCCATACATTTGGTGCGTACTATAAAACGTATAAAATATGCATTGTTAATATTTTCCAAGTAAAAAAGGTAACATGACAGAGATGTTAGGGCTAACAAAATCAATGTTCCTTGCGGTCAGTTTCAAAAATAAAGGGTTATTAATCTAGATGCTGCATTCCCTTCGAAGTTTTCCCATGACTACTGTCATATCGCAGCAAATAAATTTGATGAGTTCTGTTTAATCACGAAGGGTGGTGTAAGGGTACAAAAGAGGATGGAATAATGAAAATGATAGACGAAGTAGTCAGAATACAAAAGATGATTTGTGCGAAACTTCCACGGATCCTTACAAAGAGTCACAATCCGAATGATCCATTATGTAGGATGAGGGAGGCCATCACTGAAAATTCTTATCAACAGTTGATAGAGGTGGTTGTTGCCAGAGGTTCGTCAACGCCACCATGTGTAATTCCATACCATCGGAAGAGGGAAAAGGATGATAACCGACTTCCATTGGGTCATTACACAAAGTACCCTTTTTTGCAATCATATTACAAGCTAGCTAAATAATTTACGGAAACACAATAGTGTTGGTGTTTTATTTTGGAGTAGATACAGTACTATTCCATACAAAATTAACCCGAACATTATAGTAGCACACTATCAGCCCTCGATGTAGGTAATTATAATGACAACTGAATCCCCATTACAACGCCAAATCTTTTTTTGGGTCTAAAGAACGGGTTGAATCAGTCGCTTTTGCCTGACTCGTCACTCCCCATTTTACAACAGTCAATGATAAAGACAATTTTGGAGTTTCTGAGAAAAATATAAAATAACAGGACTCTGTAAGAGGCGTTGTACATGCGGTAATGTAGCCGACTATTTGTCTGACTTTCGCGTGTACTTTTCTTGTGCCATGCACACAAAATCGCTGGAGGCTTCAGCACCCGCGGCACAGGACAACATGGAGGACAACGATTTGTGCTCGTCTTTACCGAAGACATAACCGTTCGCTTTGTCAATGTGTTGTAGGACTCGCTCCAAGAGATCCTGGTCCTGCAAATGAGAGCAATCAGCGGTTAGAAAAATGGCAACAATTAAACGAATGCCGCGCGAATAAACTGACATTCTACACGCAACTCATAACATGTATTTAAACCTCTAACATATTCTCCTTCCATTAATATGACATGATCAACTTGCTTAAACTTAGCACGTGATCGCCGGTCGTCATACATCAATCAAATATCCTACTAGAGGATAAAGCGGCTTGGTGGATGGAGTTTCCGTTAAGATTATCGGTGTCCCCAGTACCACCCAGCTATCCATGACACCATGGAGGCCGGCGCATCCTCTAGCAAGCCAAATGGTATTGTTTGATTAATGACCAAGGAATAATGAAAGGTGATTCTAATGACACGATTAATGGAAGATAACACCTTGAGCAATTTACCTGAACATTGAGAATTTGAAAGGTTATGAGGGAGCAGTCCTCAACCAGACCAGCAAGCGCCTTGTTTAGCTTCTTATATCTAGCGCAGAATGGGTCATCCTAAAACAAGACATCACAAAACATTACGACAGGTCTACTAATGATCATAGCTTGACTGAAAAGGCATGATAGGCATCACCCCAAACGCCAAATGGTTATGCGGCGAATAACAGCTGCGGAAACACATCGGTACGATCCGACACAAACCTGGCCACCATACACTCATAGGTCGCTAACATACTACGAGAAATTCTAAGCACTCATGCTAAGCCGCTTCACCTCGGCGAGAGACGTTCGCACCCGCCACAAACAAGGAGGCGTGTGGCGCGGCAAGGATGCGTGGACCAGATCTTTACTTTGAACAGAATCCTGGAAAATCGCAACAAGTACCAAGAGCCATCCGAAGTCATACTACTCGTGCATCCTAAAGAAAGTATGCGTCTACGGCTAAGAGTTTCCCCTGAACGCTGGGGTCCGACAAGGCTGTCCCAAATCGCACGTACGTTTCAATTACGTAGTGGGCTGGGTAATGCCTTAAGTCCCCGTCGATTACAAGGTCGTAAAGTGACCCCAAACCTTTTTATATATCGGCGATCTGGATTTCGCTGGTACAAAGCCGAATGAATTACCTCAAAAAGGTAGTTGGGTTGGAGATAAACACTTTGAAAACCAAATTTTCTCTACATGCTCCACTCAAAAACAATTTACTTCAATTATTTGTCGGTCGAATATGCCTGGGCGCTGCAATAGTCCCTACAGGCTACGAAACCTGGCCACTGCGTATCGAAGACACAAGGCGACTGGAAGTATTCGATCACTGGTGTCTGCGACGGACTGGTGTCGACAAGCTCTCCGACAACGAAATAAGAGCGCCGATTTTCAGACGCGGAGAAGCTGTGAACCCCTGTACGGCGACGTCGGCTGTTGTGGTTCGCTCACGTTCTGCGCCATCAAGCGACAGAGCTTTGTTGCGCCGTCACCAAGCACGGGCCGGTGGACAACTAAAAACGTGGATCAGCACCTTCAAGAAGGTGGACGTGGAGCGCTTAGAGCGACAGAAGGTCTACAGGATGCTTCGTTGTAAACAGAACTGGATCACAATCTGTCCTGACCACCACGCGTGGGCGGCCACGATCCGCGACATCCATGAAACTGCCGGCTCATCCACTGACAGGAGCTAGCCGCCCCAAAGGAAGGAAGGTATTTCGTCAAAAAACGCCCCGATATGATTCACACTTCTTCGAGGGACTGTTGAATCTGTCCTCCACCTTTGTGGGAGGCATCCATACATTTTGTGTGTGTGTGAACACGTCGACAACGACCAAATTAGGAACTTATTAAATCAGGCAGTCAAAGTCAGTGAAAATCATCACGGTTCTCATAACACGGAGCGTAAAGAACTCACATCCAACTGTTCTACCAGATACGACAGATTTTGGACCTCGGTGAAGAAGTCCAAATTGAAGGGCAGCGGTCCGTTCTGTTCCACGAGGTCCACTTTGCTCAAGACGTTGACATGTGGCAGCCCGAGCTGAACCATCGTCACGAGGGACGTCAACAGAACCGAGATAAACTTGCCAGCGTCGCTGCAGTAGTGCGTATCGACCAGATGTACACTGGTAAGTCGAAGTCCCGGACTCTGCAGTGGACCCTCTTCGGTGGAGGACGGAGCGGCGACGGGCGCCCCTGCCGATCCCCTCGATGATGCTGAAACCGGCGCAGTCGGGGGGCGTGGTGGTGGGTGGGTTAGGAAGGCGATGAGTTTCCTTAGGGAACTGTCGGTACCATAGGCTTCAACCTGGATTTAATGGACGAAACCATTTTAGAGACTGGATCTTTTGACATAACGATGGACTCATATCGGACCAGAGGCGCGGGTACATATGGACCTTCTGCAGTCATACTCGTTCACTTGAGCGAAAGTTCACCTCTACGGCAGAGTCGGAAGAGTTTTCCCCGAACGCTGGGATCCGACAAAGCTGACCTCAATCGCACGTACTATCCAATCACGTCGAGGACTGGGAAATGCAACAAGCACTCGATCATTACAACGGCGTATAAGCGACCCTGAACCGTTCTATCGGCGACCTGGACTTCGTTAACAATGTCGTTGTCCTGGAAGACACCCCTACTGGCCTGCAACCGGCACTAAGCCGACTAGGGAAACTAACAAAGGCAGTCGAAAACCAAAGACTCCCAGACATACCCGCACCAGACTTGGTCCGTATGTCAAGCGGTTTCTAACTGGGGTGTGGCCGCTGCCGCATACTGTAAGCTGGAGCCAAAAGTGCGAGTTGAGTGGAAATTAATGATCGAGAGTTAAACCCACGACGATGCACTGAATATCCGTTAGGGCGCATGTGCCCTGGAACTCTTGATCCCGGAAGAATCTTGGGACGATTTCACACATGGTGACGACTCCAGTACCACCCGATAGGAGGTGAAAGTGGAGCCACGCGTGGAACTCGAGCTGGCGCTCGACCCTTGGGTCTACACGGAACCTTTCAATGGACACACAATTCATTCCAAGCGAAGGGGTAAGGTGTCGAAGATGAGTAAAACACCCGCACCCAAACTTTCACTTAAAAAACCCGGAATAGCGTCGTTTTGTATAAACGGCATGCCTACCTGACCAGGACAATCAAATAACACATAAATCCTCGCCGAGGAGTCGCTTCGCAGCCGGAGGAGGTGATCGGTGAGCCAGCAGCGATTCTGGTAGAGGTAGTCCATACAGTAGAGGAGACCGCCGTTGGGACCCAGGAGCAGGGCCCGCATGACCTCGTCTAGCTTGATGAGGTCTCTCACGTCAAGGCAACAGTCGTAGGGTAGAGTGTCATTGGCGGGATCAAGGTTGACGACAACTGCATTTCGACCTGGCAAGCGGGAAGAGACGTACATTGGAGTCAAAAAAAAGCAGACCGCACAGGGAGACCAGCGTCTGCAAACAAATAACAGAAAGGATAACTAGTATTAATAAATTCGAGAGACGCTTCTTCGGAACTTTTCCAAAAACGCTATAGAGGATTAGCCGTCTTCATGGATGTCTACACGAGGATTCCTGGGAATATTTTAGAGCTGCGACGTCCCCAGTGTCACCGAAGGGGAGGTGGATGTGTCCCACTCTCCATCACCCAACTCAGGGGTCACACAAAGAACTCAGACTGGTCGTGCAGCCGGCTTCCGTCATCTGGAAACAACAGGTACATCCACGAGGACAACTAATCCCCTGATTGGCGATGGTCGAAGAAACGACGACTACGATGTCTGCCAATCGAACCTGCACGCACCCAGCGCCATCTTAAAGCAACGGGCCCCTCCCACCCACGTAAACCCAGCGCGAGAGTTGTCAGGTAAATCAGAGGTGAAACTTGCCTAACTGACGAAGAAACTCCTGCATAACAGTGCAATACGTCGTCTTCCCGCTGCCCGGTGGCCCGATTACGACCTGACCAAAGATATCAAGTGACGCCGTCTAAAAGGCAAAAGGCGGCAAGTCAGCATTCAAACGGACCAATTAATTGGCTGCTTATCACGAGGAAACGCATGAGGTAGCTCAAATGTATCTTTATTGCCTGTAAAATGGGTCAAGTGGGGAGGGGAGGCAGATGGGCCGGATTATTCGGCAAAGGAGTTGGCATGGACAGTAATATCTTGGATGTGGATGTCAGTAAGGGGTTTGTATGTTTTGTCCGCAACGGGCGCGCGCTCCAACTCCTCCAGAACGTCCCAGCCGTCGAGAACCCTGCAGATGCAAAAGACAACAGTATTTAGTCAAGAGAAGGTGTACAAGCAAACCCCAAATTTGAGTGGCGATGTCCCTAGTGCCGCCTGCTGTGCCCTGGACTGCGAATCCAACCCAGGTCCCCCACCAGACGAGCGAGGATGCTGACCGCTACACCATCGAGATGCACACTCACGTGCGCCGTTGCTGTTAAATGCTTAACGAAAACAACGCACACCCGACGTATTCTCTACCCGATCGTGTTTTTCTAGGCCTGGAATACGAGGTGTACTTGGCACCAGTGAGTAGTGGGCCGGTGGGAGTGTGTTCCACCATGCAACCACACTGGTGGTCCCAGACCCTTGGCCCCGGGTAAACCGAATTGGCGGCGCGTTCCCCTGCATCTGTGAGCAGATCGGAGTAGACGAAATGCACTAGGAGATAACGATCAAAAAAAACGGTTTTGTGCTACAACTGGTTCCCTGCTGCCTTGCAGGCTAGAGATGCCACCATATTCGCCAAACTCTTCATTCAAAATGCGACATCCATGAACGCGCCTCGGCATGCCGTAGAAGAGGGCACCAGAAATTACGACGACAACACTTTACTAAAATAGCTTCTCTTGTTTGGCATTCCCTGCATTTGGCAATCAATATGCGAACATAACTCGACTCTGCCACGCTGATGGAAAAAAACAGAACACGAGAGAGCTTACTTTCCAAAAATGGAGTACTTCATGTCCAGCATGGTCTGCTTACTGTAGGTAATGAAGAATTGAGAGCCATTCGAGTCGGGCCCATTGTTTGCCATCGAGACAACACCGCGGGATGTATGCTAAAAAGGTGCAGAAAAGAAAAACAATGAACCAGTTTCGTGGGGTTTGTCTTGAAGTTTCACGAGGTGGTCTGACATGCCAGTCACACACAGATCCATCGGCGATATAGCGAGAATGCCAACCTCACACTATCGAGCCACCCGGCCATCTCCGATTCGCTAGATTACTGGCGCGTCCGACCACCGCTACACCCGGTTTATAATTGGTAGCCTGACCAAGGAGTAGAACCCAGGCCCCACACGAACAGAGCGACGATGCTAACCCCTACACCATCGGGCCACGAAACGACCAATAGACCCAAAAGTTACCTTTAGAGTATCGTCGAATTCGTCTTTGAATTTTTGTTTCCAGATGCTCTGTCCATTTTTGCCGGTACCTAGATAAAAGTTACGTTATAATTCAAAGATAATGGTCCCGCCACCTACCTGAAGGATCACCCGTCTGTACGATGAAACCTTTAATGTTTCTGTGAAAAATACAACCCTTGTAGTAGTCGGAAGCGCAGAGGGCGAGGAAATTCTATAGTTGTGTATACGAAAGTACAAAAGAGCGCAGAATGAGGGAATGTGAAAAGATACGGCACCCAATAACGCCTAAATCCCTAGGACGAGTATTCCTCTTGAAAGGGCGTCACATTGGCTGATCGCGATCGAATATCTGACGACGCCAGTGCACACAAACCCCACGGTGTGGTCGATTTTGTTTGGGTCTTCTGTGTGCCACTAAGAGTCTGTTCCATGCAAGTCGTCACAGCCAATAGATCCCGCCACATACCGGGGTCAATACCATGGGCGATGTTCCTATCGGGGAGAAGGGGGTTGGGAACGTGGAGAAACTGATCCGGTGCCACCGGATTACCCTCACCCCGCGATAAAATACGGCCCGATCGAAGGCATAAAGTCGATTTTTTCGGGTTGAAGGATCGTAGGAAAATAAAGAATTCTCGCAGGAGTTCAGGAGCATCGACTGGGCACGCAAAATGCTCATCGAGGGGGATAATCAAACTTTCGGGAACGGAGTTTGCATCGTCAAGAAGGAGATATTCAATGGGAGGCGCTTGTCCTACTCCAGTCTGGAGGAAGCTGACTAGGAGGGCGATCAATTTATAGTTGGTAAATCCAAAAGAGGGTCCATGCTGTGTAATCCTGGCTGCGCGCATTACGTACTTGAGGGCATTCACGAGGAACGGGAAGACAGGGAGCTGAGTGACAAGAGAACGCATCCAAAAGGCTGCATGAAGAACGTCGCGCATGTTTTGACTGTTGCCAGCGTCGTGGGAAATATCTACACCCAAGCCGAGACACCGATGTCGACCGAAATTAATTATAGCAGTCCTTCCCGGAAGTACACGAGAGCCGATAGAACTCAGGGGATCTAATCTGTTAAGCAGTAGGCGCACAGGAGTCAGTGTGTGGTAGTTAGTTTGCCCACTATAGCCAAGCAAATCCTGGGTATTGGCTAGTCCGCGAGTCGAGGGCTGCTGATAAAAATTTACGACATCTTTGGCGTACATTTGTGCGAATTCACGCAATTGAGGGGCAATTTCCAATCCAAGATCAAGTATGATGTCCAAATCACTGAAATGCGTGCCCAAACCGTTGATTGCCGACCCAAATGGATACACAGAACTACCAGGCCGAACGGAATTTAGTACTTCGAGCAAACTGTCGGCAAATGTAAAGCGAAATAGGCGCGATGGATGACTGAGAGCTGTGGAGGAGACGAGTTTTTGCATTTGACTGGAAACCGAGTCTTCGTTGAGTAATTGTTTCTCCAAAACAGCACTAGATGGTGGTGTGGGCTGCATTTCGATAATATCGTCACAGTTAGATGAGTAACTTGATACCGGCCAGATGGAAGGATCGGAACAGACTCGATAAGGAGGCAGGGCAAAGCGATCAAGTTTGTTGTCAGCTGTGAGTATTGGGAGGAATGACCGAGGATACGTGCGTATGCGGTGCAGTGCACAATTTAGCGATTTACTGGAACGAGATTGGAGAAGGAGTAACCCCCCTCCTTTTTGCCAATAGTAAGCACGTTCTAACTCGGCCGAGTTTTGTTTAAAGAGATACAGCACACGCGACAGGCTAGCAGGCGCGACTGTCAGACAGACACATCGACGAGCACAATCTTGATATGCATGTAGGTTCATGGTGGATCAGTTACAAAGATGAAAATTAGCTCACCTCACACGCAAGAGGCGCTTGCATACAGAGAAGTTCAATCTTAATATCGCCAAGATCCGTGTGAAGTGTGACCGCCTATACAACGAAAAAGTGTGATTTTATCGATATGCAAGACCCAAAATACGGTAAAAAAACAGGAAAATCGACAATAAATAAAGCGGACTCGAAAACAAAAAGAATACATTATTTTTATTGATATTGTTTTCTGACTGTATGAGCGTGGTGCGATATTGGTATGTGTACCGCTTATCCTCAGTGCTCATTTACAAGGGTGATAGGTTTTGCCAAACATAGACGCCGAATAAAACCTATCTTAGGCCTGCGGAAAAAGAAGATGACCACGAAACGAAGCGCCAGAATAATCATCACCCGGGAGATTTATTAAAATAAGTAAAATTTAAAACCGAATGAGTTTAGTCGTTATATCTCTCAATATCTACTATCCGCAATACCAGAGATAACAGCTCAGTTAAAATACGATTGAAAATTACTCTATTACCCAAACAAAGGATAGTTTAGACTAGTATGGTGGCCTACAATGAGTAGCTACGGTGGGAGTCATAGAATGTGTAAGAAACCGCCGATTTAACGAGGAATTCGCCACTAAAATTTGACACACCTCACTAAGAAATAGTTGAATTCCCTACTCTCGCGTACATAAACCGGTATCCACTTACAAATAAAATGCTTATTGATATTGTGTGAAATTAAGGTAAGCATTGGTATGAAAAATGTGAGTCAATAGAACAATTTGCAGTTAAAGCATCCTAAATTTTGAAAAAATACGATAAAAATATCACAGATGTCTTCACAGAAAGGGTAAAACAAAGGGTGCTACAATATGAACAACGTGATAAAAAACAAACACCAAAAAATGTAACGCTAAACCAATCAATGATCCACTAGCTTAGTACTTTGCATGTTATTGATGACCTTCGGGAAAGAGGAGATAAGACCGATTCCGAGGAATACGTTTTGGTGATATATGTATTTCAATATTATCTTTCACTTTATGCGGCAAAGTATCACTAAATAAATAATAAAGCACTGTCCGTAGTGATTGTGGTTCGGATGGTCACATCGTTATCGACCGGGGGAATGTCGTATTCATCGATGATAGGAATAAGAATTGTATCTGCGAACGCGAGTCTACCCCGGAATTGCGTAAGAAGTTTTGGTGTACTGTTATGAAGGGAGAAAGGGGTTGTTTGACTGCCTGTTGCGAGCAAATGTCTGGTTGGAGGAGTCGCTCTGTAGACATGTGTGCATAGAAACGTTTGGGAACTTCCTGGATTGTCACGGGTCGGTATATGCGAACTATGCGACTATCTGATACTTCGTTGGTCGGAAATTCTGGTCGAATTGCGTCTTTTGGCTGTCGTAAGCGCATTGCAAATGTGTTCTAGCGAGATTGTAGATTGGGGATGGCATCGGGTGTCGTTCGTTTAGGGAGAGTGGTGGTTCTACTGAACATTTCGGGCGGTGTATTCATCTCGTATCTCTCGTGCATTTTCCACTTTTGAGTTAGGTATGACCTCAGCTTCAGCGGCCTTTCTAGAATAGTCTTCCGTGACTAAAATGCATCTATTGCCGCATTTCGCGGTAAGGGTTCGGCGAAATCGATGCCGACTCTATCCCAGGGCGATCGGTAGTAAAAATAGCTTGGCGACCTGACCCTTGAAAAAAGCGCATTGCGTGCACGTTAGGCAAAAGTTAGGCACTGATTCGCGGATGTTGGGCAAAAATGAGCGCTATATGTGGATGAAAATTGGAATCGAGTTAGCTCACAGAGGATAATAGAGTGGACTGATCTGCTAGCATCGGTGATGCTAGAAAGTGCATCCGAATTTGTGTATTATTTTCCCGTTCAGTATATGATTTCGAAATTATATTGTTGCAATTCTTCGAACCAACGGACCACAGATCCGACAATATCTTTCATGGTTTACAGACGCGTGATTGCCCTGCCGTCGGTTCGAATGATAAACTCACAGGAAGATTCTCGCGGCAGTTTCGTTATTAGGGTGGTTCACGTAAACGATACGCTGGCTGGTTATCTCCTAGCCTTGGCCGGAAATAATGTGGCCCAGATACCTGACGTATTTCAGGAGGAAATCGAATTTTGTATTTCTGAGGGTCGGTTCTGCTTCCTAGAAACGGGATGAGCACCATCTCGAGATAACGGTATCTTGTAAAACTAAAATATCCAGCTAGAGATGATTAAAGCTGATCGCGTTAGCTTTAAAACGATGTCCCCCGATTGCTATTTTGAGTTCGTTTACTCCGTCTTCGCACACCAGTTGTTGCTCTGCTATATGGATTAACGGCTCCTGGCTTTTTGTGGGGTTTACAGCTGGGTTGTATCTTAAGCGGGTCTTACACCTATAAATGATAGATTTTACAGTGCAGATTGGGTGCTTACCCGGGAGTTATGCCCATAGCTCTTGGCATTATTGCAGTACCGGCGGCAGAATTAGCTGCTGCTGCGGTATGACAAAAGGCGACTTCGGTTGGCGGGGGGGGGGGTCCACGCGGAATTTCTTGGGGATGGCAAGGATTTCGTGTAACCGCATTAAGTTCTGGAAAACGATATTAGCGGTGCTAAGAAGTATAGAGAGGAAGCTATCAGTGTATTCTGTGACATGTTGCACTCTCTCATAAAAGTAATCTTCAGTTAGTTCGAGTTTAGTATCATCGAAAAGATTATCCAGTTTAAGGGATCCATGACTCGCTGCGGTCGTGATAAATAAAATTATATTATAATCGTGTTTAAGTTTGTTAAACTAAGAAGTTGATTAATTCGAGAACACAATATTTAGTTTTTTGTGTCTAAATTTAGGGCCTTGTTTTAAAGACCATTCTTAAGGCCAATACTACGCCAACGACAAGCAGTTCAATATTGAATAAAACACTTCGGCCCTTTGGTTAATCATAATTGCTACTAATTTCTGTTTCTTTAAAAATGTACTGATAATAACATACACTACTCTGAACGGTTCTGATCGACGTTATCTATCCTTAGCATTCAATGGACTTGTTTTTTGGTGACGGTTTAAAAAATCGATCTAGGTTCCTCCAAATCTCACCCAAATGTCCCACTCAGTTATCTATATCAGGCGTCCATCATCTTTTGATATTGCTTTTACACTATTTAAAAATTGCATCAATAAATTATATTTGTCTGTTACATTAGTTTTAAATACCATGATTTGACCGTAGTGTTTGGCTGCGTCAACTAGTCTACAGGTTCCCGACTCCCAATTATCTTTATATAGCTCGCTGTCCCTCAGGAACTGCAAATTTTATAAATGTGATATGGCCGAGTTTTCAGGTAGGATTTTACATATCTATAATTTCCAAAAGAACTTAGTGAACTTGATACAAAAATATTCGAGGCATTTGATCTCTTCGATCATGAGCGTAACAAAACAATTGACACTCGAGAACTTGGGACAGTTATTCGAAGCCTGGGATGTTCTCCATCGGAGGCGGAACTTGATGGCATAATAACCTCGGTAAATATTCTTGTTTATTATATATTTGTAGCTTGAAAATGTCCCCCCAAATGGTTACATCAATTATGAAATTTTCCTTCCTTTGATGGGGCAAATAGTAATCGAAAACCGGTAGTTCCTTTCAATTACTTATATTTAGTAGTTATTTGCCTGCCCCAGAAGAGGAAATAGTGAATGCATTTCTTACTCTGGACTCCGAAAAAACTGGAATAATTTCTCCGGAAACCCTAGAGGACCAGCTAATGAAGCAAGGTAATGTTTGTTTTTGGTTTGACTTGAATTTTACTGTACAGGTGAAAAATTTAGTCGTGACGAAATGGATGAAATGCTTGCGTCAGCTGTAGATATACAAAAGGGCGGAATTAACTATCGCGAATTCGCCATTACACTCGCAAGTCAATCCAAGGTTGAATAACCGGTCGGAAATAAAGCAGCAACGAAGTCGTTTTGTTCTTCGTACGCATCTGTGCAATCCTTTAACGCAAATTATCATTACATTTGCTACGTTGGCTTATTTGTATTAAGCTTGACCTGATTCGGTTTATGGTTCAGAATTCAAGCACGCAAATTGTGAATTTCGAGAATGTAATTTTCTCAAGTATCCGTAATTTTAACATGTACGGTATTCACTACGGAAAAACAGTCTTGAGGAATAAACGTTCCGAATTACAGTTTTCGTATAATTGCACTGGTTATTTTTGGCTTCATTAAATTTCAAACAATTAATTTGACAAAAGAAACCCATTTATTCTACGCGTAACTATTTCTGTGCTTGTTCCCGGAATTATCGTCTACTAACGTCTCACTAAAAATATACAAATCCCAAAGGCCGTTAAAGATGCAATGAGCGCCGAGTTGCGGTTTAACTCATTATACACGACCAAGTAAATGTGCTGTTTTCCAACAAGTTTCCAACGGTAAGTATATTGAATTAGAAATGAAGCGAAACCGATCAAATTAAGATCCTTTGTTTTGAAGGCGTGCCGGAAATAATTGCAAAGATTAAATTAAAACCAATACAGATACGATAATGTTAGCGCCGCCAAGACGGGATGGTTCAAAATAGACCCAACAACAGAAGGACGATGGTTTAATATTCATAATGACATATTTTATAAAATCGGGGTACTTAAGATGTTGGTACACAAGTGGTGGATAGTTGGAAAGCATAACATGATTAGGAATAAAATATCCTATTATATCACAGTGATGTTAATAATTATACGCAGGCAAAAACGCATTATCGATATTGCAAGCCGGACACCGAGCGATCTCCATTATTGAGGGCTCCAAACTGCATGTATGGTGGAGGAAATAGCAGTCCTCCCCAAACGGACACTGCCTAGTTTCCACAAAATGACGACAAATCTTTGTCCGGAATTTCGGGTGATCCTTGGCCCGACGAAGTTCAGCGAAACCATGGGCATAGTGGCACTCGTCTCCAGCCGGACAAACGCGATTCCTTGAGTAGTGCATGCACATCTGGGTCTTGAAGCGTGTATTGTACAAGGCCTCGCGTTTTCGAGAATTGGCGGAGGTTTGATTGGACAAAACTGGAGGCTGCACCGCTGCGGGTTTCGGTGCCGAAGCTCCAGCGGGCGTCTGCTTGGTTGCCATGGATCTCTCCCAACCAATTGGGGGCGGTGGAGGCTTCTTTAGAATATCCAACATTGGTTTGTATAAGTTTAGCAAACGGTTGCCGCAGCAACATGCACCCAGGCCTCCGCAGTCTTCAAAAATGGATGAAGATCTGGACGAGAAGGGTGGAAGTCGGTGGAAGTCGGCGGTCAGGTTACGTGTAAGCATTTTTCACAAATGAATTGTCCCATTTTTTAATAAGCATCTGCTTGAACATACTTTAGGTTCAAGGGTCACGGGAGTTGTAGTCATTTGCACAACAATGATCGCAAATTGGTCAGTTGATACCGGAAATGCTTGCCACATGTCATAGTGCCATTGTAATGTGCATCAGTTGTGACATTAGACGTCTTAATCACTGACATTGCATGACTTGTACTCAAACTTGCCATAACATGAGATCGCTTCGCCATGTTATGATTCGAGTAAAATACATGTCAAAATGTTAAACACTCTGACGTTACTAAGATGTGTAACTTTCTGACTGTAGTGAAAAACACTTTTGCGAAAACTGGAGTTTTTTTTAAAATCGGCTTCATCAGTATGCCCTTTTTGTAAGAACTAAAGCGTCGTCAGATGATCGAACGGAAACACAAATGCTTCCTATTTATTGTTTCGAAATATAGCATTTCCCTTACATTTTCACCGTTTATCCATGCATAACTTGTGGTTTCAATGATCCACAAAAACTCAGCTTTTCACGTGAATATGACCGCATTTAGATTAGAAACACGTGTAGTGTTTGTGATTGACTGAGATAGACATCTCAACGAACGATAGTACATTGGATTTTTAACCTTCGACAGTCCCAGGATAGCTAAATGTTTTTTTTGCATGGTACATAATTTGTTTAACTCAATTATTGAGGACTGGTTTAATTTACAGCCGTGAATGCGTTAAATAATTAGTTATGACGAATAGTTAGCTTCATATTACATGGTTCAACAAGGATTATAACAAAACTATAGTCGAACGCTAGGGAAATTATTCACTGTTCGCTCCAAAGCCAATCTGCTTCATTAAAATTAATTCTGGTTGCTATGCATAATGACGGGATTGTGGATAAAAACATGAAATCGGACCACAGTTGGCGCCAATGGAACCTAGATTATATTATTAGCTTCGAACCTATGAATTTTATTATAAAGCCGGAAACCAAGCTTTTCTTACTAGCGAATAATATAATTTAAATAGGAAATTGACCCTTCTGATTCCCAATAAGACCATGGAAAGGATAAATTATCTATGTCACACGGTGCTTTTAGTCGGGCTATTTCGTAGTTCCTAGAGCAAACTATGACCGTTCGTTCAAGGTCAGTGGATCAATGGATCAGATGACACAATAAAAATCAATTATTTAGATTTCCCTATTATCAATGTCCTGGCTTTACACACGCCCTTCTAACTAATCATACTATTTCTAATTACTTTGTGATGTTTAAAAGAATGTCTTCGACCTTTCATTTTACTTTAAACTGACCTCAGTGTGAATACTCGTGTTTGGCTGTAATAGTCTGAATAAATTCAACTGAGGTCAAAATGCAATGAACACAACTCATCTATCAATAATCGAATCAGTTAAATATTCACCTAATCCAACTCGGGCATCATGGATCGGCGTGAACAGCCTGGGTTTGTCTACCGAGCAGACAGTTTGGATAAACACGATGAAAACATCCCAGCCCCGACGCAGACTAGTGAAATGGTTACACTGCCAACTGATGAGGAATTGAAGGCGATTTTTAATCAGATGCCAAGCTCAGAATCGGAGGATGCTTCACCACCAGTAAGTCCGGCAGCATGTCGACGTTATAACCGCCCATTAAGATCTACACGGACAATGAGCCGACCTTAACGTTCCCCGAGGCACGTGTCAGAGTCATGGAACACCCCGAATGGTGGGATCCTCTCCTGAAACCGTCCGATACGACCCGCAATCAAATGGAGTTGTGTCTGTACTACGAGATGTTCGGGAAATGCTCGGTCGCCGACTGTCCACTGGCCCACGGGCGGGCAAACATACGACCCCAAAAAGATCACCCCGAATACCAGAAATTTGACTGCCCGTGGTTCGAAGACAACTGGTGGTGTCCCTATGGTCCGCTTTGTTTCAACAGTCACAATTATAAGCCGTCAAACAACCGCCGAGAGGAACCTGAGAATGACGGAAAAGCCCTGAAATTTGCTAGTCTTCGGTGAAAACATATACCAATGAGTTTTGTGAGGCCTATTGAAAAATGTTATATTTTGGTGCTTTTAGGATACGTAAAATACTATCTACTCACATCGCGAAGTAACAAACACATGCAAACGTAATTAGTAAAGACAGGCGCGTTAACTAGGCAGTGTGGGTTTTTGTGAGGTTCAACGATCGAAACGGGCCGGGCGAATCAAGTTAAGAACATACCAGCTATTTGAGAAATGACAACCCAGCATATGTACATCAAATCGTGTGCGAGAATATATAAAACGTTCACGGCCCGGTTTCTCGGGTATGTCCAAATGCACTCTGGAAAATGTCCCAGTTAGCCAATAAAATATAATAAATAATATAATCAATATACTTCATACATAATAATTTAAATTGGCGCTAGAGTCTAAAAAACTAATAAATATCGCTTTTGAATTGTTGAAATTATTTTAAAGTTCAGCGGTGACGATAATGAGTGCGTGTTTTAGTGACTAAACTATTTCCACAAATGATTCATCACTCAATGATACCATTGAGTTTTTATTATTTGGAATAACATGCTTCGTGAAACTGAAGCCACCAAAATATATGAAATCACATTATTAATAATATTGCTGTCACGATGACTAAAATAAAAAGAATGCAATATACCGTAACTATCTTTGAGTTCCTTTTTCACCTGTTGGGATGAATCTCAAAATCGCGACAAATAAAAAATGGACTAATGGCAACATTGTTATAGCCGCCATTGCTTTTGGAATTAAAGCGAACAGCCTTCGCATTAATTTACATTTCGACAGACTTGAATACAAGTTATCCAATGCGCCGTTTAGTTCCAATAAGAACAGTAGCATATATCTGTCCTTCGTTCATTCCTAATTTGTCGGGAATTTTAGATTCACCCAAACAGATGAAGCAGGAACTCAGAGTCGGGTTTAACAGTGTGTTGTAATTTCTTTAGATTTTTATGCTGATATTTTTGCTCGTGCCCAAGGTAATTTGGCATAATTGAGTGGATGTTGCCAGATTACAGGGGTGGGGGTCGATTAGGGGTTCTGACCTCGGAAATCAATAGTTCTTCCTCCTTCCTTTGACAACACACTCGAATCAGTTGATGACCATTATTAAATGCTGTGAATTGAGACAAATAAGACCAGAATCGATATCAGAAAACCCTTATCGCCCAAAATGATAAAGGAGAAGGACAGTACATTGAATTCATAAAATTTAAGCGTATAACGTTATCGAATAGCTCCACGTTATGTTGGTCTACCAACCCGGTCAGTCATCGTTGACGCGATACCGAACCCAATAAGTCCCTAGGGGAAGAATATGCTATCGTTACGGAGGTGATGTAAGCCTTACAAGCCATTAGAAACTCTTTCAGCGTTGCGCTTCTCAATCTCGGAGGTATTTAGAATGCTATAACTACAACTGGTGCCGAGGAGACCGATGAAGAAGACGGAAGCAAACAAAATCTACTGGAACAGATTTACTTAATAATAATAATTGTAATGGCTTTATTGAGGTCACGAGGACCAAAACTTTCAGCGGTAAAAATAGGCAATATGTAAAGTATTATATATGAAAATTGTCCTTTAGTTCCTGTTTCACCTGCTCTGGTGATACTAAAAATCGGGACAAATAGGGAATGACCGAATTGCGATATGCCGCTGTTCTTGTTGGTATTGAGCGGTATAGTCTACGCATTGGTCGAAGAGATTTACATTCAGATAAACTGGGATAGAGGGGATGAGAGGGGTCACTTAAAATACGAGCAGCGATTAGTGAACAATTTTTGAAGTGGCGTTGAACGATGATTTCTTGAATAGAGAGAATAGGCAGACCACTAGAAAACGAGATAATTTTAAAAAGTCTATGAATGGTTACAAAGTCAGAACATTTAAGGCCGGGGAAAATTATTGGAGAACAATATACAATAAGGGGAATTATACAGGCATGGACAAAGGTTTTTATGTGGCCAGAGCTTAATCCAAGTCTCCTGAACCGACGAACTAGGAAGCAGAGTCCACGGCATTTACGAAAGACGGCATCCACGTGATCACTCCATGATAACCGACTGTTAAAAATAACGCCGAGGAATTTAGAATTTGAGCTCGAAGCGAAATTATGGAGTGAAGGGATTTCGGGAGTTTCAACAGCGGCTGTCAGGGAAAATGTAATGGAGATGCATTTTGATGCATTCAGCAAAAGACCATTCTCCGAAGACCACTCGAGTACCTCAGTGACTGCCTGCCCGAGCTGTTGAGAATCACCATCCGTCTTGCATACATGGCACAAGGTCAAGTCATCCGCGTATTTTATAAGTGTCGCGTCGTTAGGGGACCGAAGGCTCGACGCGTAGTAGTTGAACAGGAAAGGAGATAGCACAGCGCCTTGTAGTACACCGCAGTTATTTGGCAAGGAGGATGAGGCTTCATTTCCGACTCTGACATGTTGACGTCGATTGCAAAAATAGTTTTGAAGCCAATTAATCAACCATTCTTCAACGCCATCTTCACATAGTTGAAAGAGGATGCGGGACCGTGAGATAGTGTTGAAAGCAGAGGAGAATTCCAAGAAAACTCCCTTCACGGCTTTGGCTCCGGCATCAAGTGAAGAGTGGAGTGTGTGCGATAACGTAGCCCTGGCGTCCAGTGTGCTTCTATTTGATTTATAGGCAAACTGAAAAGGGTCATCGGCAGCTTTAAGCGTGTCATCTAATTTAGAGAGGAGGTGCTTCTCAATCACTTTTAATCACAGGTCCGGCGGAACCTTGGCCGGTTTCGGAATGGGTGTTATAGCGACGTCTCTCCATTCCGAAGGAAAGGAACATTCCCCTAAAAGAGTTATTATACACGTGAGTTGGCTTCATTTAGACAATTTAATAAGAGGGAGTAGTATTTAGTGCATTAAATGTGTTTTATAAAAAGTGGTGGATGACTTATGTTTACAATGAGTCACGCCTGCAATTTAAAGGGATCAACTAGCACTAATGAGCCACCTGTCGCAAATGTAGGTGAAACGTCTGGCGGCGTGCTTGGTTGTGAAAAGTAGAACAGATTTCCGAATAATAGTGTCTCTTGAGGAATCACGGCGGTTACCCAGCAACTAATAAAACACTAATCTTAAAGACTTAAAAAAATAAAATATGAAATAGAAAATAAAATTTGCTCGTCCCCAAGGTCATTTGGCATAATTAAGTGGACGTAGCAGATCGACAATCTTCCACATGCTTCCGCTCAAATATACGATGCATTCGCTCTTCAAACTCTAGACAGGAACCGTTAAAACAAACTACTAACCGTCGGACACGACTTCTCAGCTACATCCTCTCTACCCCACCCCGTCCAATAAATCACAACCAATGGATAATGTAATGTGTAATTGCTTTCTTATGAATTTCATTTGACTCTAAACTACCTTCAACATAAATACGTCAGTTTGGCTGTAATACGGTTTATTCGAATAAATTAAACTGTGTTAACAATTTGATGACCAATAATCGACGAATTCATTTAACGTGTATTTAATCCGACTCGGACTTGATGGATCGGCGTGAGCAGCCGGTTTGCCTTAATTTTAAAGACTCTCCGCTTTGAAATTCTTGCGATAGAAGCGGTACGATGTTATCCATTTGGGTATTTACATTTTATGCAGTGTATTTTTAGAGCATGCTACCGAAATATAAAAGTTTGTCTCAAGCGCACAACGTACATCTTTAATTCTTGGCAATCACCGAATTAAACAATATGTGCCTGTTACCGCTATAACCTGGCGCTGACAATTATCCTGCTACTTAACCCTCAAAAACAAGCAAGTTAACTCTCTATATTTTACGTTATGTATCAATTTAATCGCTTCACCATTCTTTATCGCAATATTAAAATTCTATTCCGACTTACTAAGACAACGAACAGTTAAGCTCTGTGACAATTTTCATATATAAGTCCTGGGACCTTTCCAGACCAGCTGTACCATGTTCGAATTAGCTAACACAGTCCACGTATTTTTTTACTACTGGATACATGCTGCTGCAATAAAACACATACTGCTTAGTTTTAGTTGTTATTGAAGGCTTGTTCGCGATCTGGTTATATTATTTAAATACGAGGTCGAACCAAAGAACTTAGTGTCGGTCCTTATTTTTAAAGGGAAAATATTTAATCTATGGTGTTTTTTTACCAACAAGACCCATATACATGTTTCAGACATTTTAATCGGGCACGAATCTAATAAAAATATTGCTCCCACACTTAGGCAACTAGGAACTGGTATTTTTTATCAATAAATTATAAAAACAAAAGCAATTCTTTTGCAATATTACGGAAAGTATAATTAATCGATTGCATACATGAAACGCATGCTTCGATTAAGGGATGCGGTTATTGAGAGCGCACAAGTCAGTTTATTTTCAGACGAATTTCACGTATATTTCAAACAAATTATATTTATTCTTTAACAAAGGTCCTTATTTCGTAGTCTGGAGGCTTGTCTGATATTTTTCCATTGTAAGAATTCCCTTTGCCGCCAAACATTTAATTTAAAACCCTCCTTCATTTACAAGTCGTCATGTCGTCAAAATAAATCCACTCAATACACAAATAGCTTTATTTTTCCACCGCATCCATCGAGTGTGAATATGTTTCTCACAAACGTCTGGAAATGCATTCACAGTTACAAATGGATGAAGTTACAGGCAGCTCCATATGGACAGAATCTTCCATTTGCAATGTTGTTGCAGACCATCATCCGGTACTTTGGGTGACTTGATGAATACCTGAGATCATCCTGTCCATGGTCAAACACACAGTTTTCACCCAGATTACAGTTTCCTCTGATCTGGAAATGTTTGCACATTTCAGTCTTGTACTTCATATTGGCCCTCACGTCTATGGGTCTTGTTGGGTGTAGCAAATTCCTCGGCATCCTCATCGATTGTAGAGGAACGTTTGCATTGTTTGGCTCAGCAATAGGCCTCTACAATGATCAAACAGCATATACAACCACGACCACTTATACATATATCAACCAATATTTGCATGGGCTAACCTGAATCGTTTGTGGCGGTTGTGGTTGCTGTGGCAAAAGGAATTCTTGCAATGGGAGAATTCCAGATAAACCTCCAGTCTACGAAATATAGGACATTTGTTATAAAATAATTAAATTGGTTTTAAATGTGCTCGAAATACGACTAAAAAGTAACTTACTTGTTCAATATTAATGACCCTATTCCGTATTCGAAACATGTGTTCCAAGTATATCATATCCAAATCAGTCAGTACCATGTTTGCGACTGGTAATAATAGCGGAGCCAACGATGGTGAGAACTCGATACGGCTTGAGTGAAAAGTGTTGCCGATTCTGAACTGATGCGATCAGCTGTGTCGCGTCCGGGGTCACCATTGCCTATTGGCTCAACCTAAAAATCCGTTTCAAATGATTATGATTATGATGAGCAGCAGGACGGAGATATCGGGGTCAATCAGAAGTGGAAGATTGTCGATCTGCTACGTCCACTTAATTATGCCAAATGACCTTTGATCTTCAGTTTGCCTCTTAGAGAAGTGTCAAATAACTATACTACAGTTGATATTATTTAACATTGATCCATTAATTATACTTTCCGTCATATTGTTAAATAATGGCTATTGTTTTCTAAATTGTTCGACAGTTACGATGATTGTTCTGAATTGTCAATAATTCACGAGCGATGTTTCGCCTAAAGTGTAAGATTCCGACTTGTGTAACTTCCATTCTCTATCTAAACCAGGGCACCAAGTTATGTGTCAGGAGATGTTGTAGTCATATCCTTAGCAGAAATCTTGTAATACTTCCACGGCTTCCTGCTTGAACAGTTCTAGTGAAACTAGAAGTTTTAGCAGATAGGGAATAACTTATAAGTTATTGTGAATCGTAAAGGATACGGCCTTCGCATTGGTGGAAGAGATTAACAGCTCATCTAATATATATGTGAGGTGATGGACTAGTAAAAGTAGTAGTTAAGACTTTGATAACCGAATAGAAACAATTTCGTCAGCGGGGAGAAACAACAGGCATTAACGGGGTCACTGTAAGAGCTGACTGAAACGGCGACTTATGAAATGTAATAAACACGGAATCAAAGGGATCCGGCAAATCATTTCAAATTCACAACACGTCCGCCATTATATTTAAATGCCGATTTTCATGCGCATGTCCTTGCCTTAGCGTCTAAATCCCGATAAAACCTTGTCTGGACACTCAGCACTGGGTAGTCACACGCACCTCTGATATCGATCGACGAACTAAATCCGCCGTTTACCCATTTGTTCTCTGGCTTTATAGAAATTGGGATAAACGTGTTGTCAAGGTCCCATTTTGATGCATCCGGTTAACGTTGGTCGACCGGTTGACTGGCGGGCTAAACCAAATGCATGTAGCCAGGAGCGACACCTTTGTCCAGCCTGCAGTTTTTTTGCAGAGTTTCTGGTTTACTACCTAGACCCCTGGTGCCGGAATGCATAGAAGTTGATAACCCGACAACATCGACAAGACCGCTCCACCACATTAGCTCTCCGTTGAAAGTAACGCTCGGGAATATTTATTTCCAACACTTAGGCAACCAGGAACTGGCATTTTTATAATGATCCGAAACGGGGCCTTA